>OX465292.1:79191271-79791271 GCA_949987695.1 Merzomyia westermanni
TACCATAAATCGACAATAGCAATATACATATAATCAAATATTTGTTTTTAACGAAGTTTCTGGCAATAAACCACCCCCAGCTATCCTACAACTAAACATCACGCAATCAGTTGAAGAGGAAATATTAAGCCTGGAAATGATGAAGGAACTTCATCTGGAAAATATAAAGTACATAGAAACCCTAAAAACTAAAAGCCTAATCAGTGACAAGCCTTGGGATATCCGGCATAGCAAATACGTAACCCAAAAAGATGTCAAGCCCAAAAAAAAGGCAAGCCTCTTGAAAAGCTAACGGCATCCCCTAGAGTAGATCAAGTAACATATAAAAATTTTGGCGAAAGGAGCGAGGACGTCCGTTTTTAAGGGCGTAGGAGTTAACGCTAACAACGTTACAACTACCTAGTGTTGACCAACAGTATCGGAAAGTCATTCAATTCAATTCAATGCACAGATCAGCAGTGCACAGGTAGCAAGCTGACTAGTGCTGATGCAACCAATTAGCCAATAACATTTAGTATTTTTAAGTCAGTATCTTTTAAGCAATGAACAATACCTTTTAAGTGTAACTTAAGTGACAAGTAATATTAAACTTTTAGCAGTAAGTTCAAAAGATTTGTCAATAAAACCCGTTTAAAAAGTAAATGAAAATTATTGTTTTAATCGTCCTCGGAAACCCCCCCATAATTTGTATATTCATTGAGTGCTAACTACCACCTTACGAATTTACTATTTTCTTCTTTCAAATTATTTAACCATATTAACGGCTTGTGATCTGTCTGTAAGTAAATAAGTTCTAAAACATTTACATGCCCATAATATTGCCAATAATTCTTTTTCAATGGTTGAATAATTTTTTTCACTCTCAGATAATGTTCTACTAGCATAACAAACACTGCTTCAATCGCAAAAGTACTTGCGTCTATCGTTGAGACAAATTTTTTTTAGAAATTTGGGTATCTCAAAATTGGATAGTCAGATACTAACTTTTTTAATTTTTTAAAGGCATTTATATATTTTATATCATTTTCATAAATTTTCTTATCTTTTTCTTAAATATTTCACTCTCGTGTACGCTATTATAAACTTTCTATAATATCCTGTAATTCAAAGAAATTACTTCATTTCTTTGTTTGTCTTTGGTAATTAAGTTGTTTTTAACTACTTCTATTTTTTCGGATTTGGTTACAACCCATGGTCTGTAATAATATGACCAAAAAAATCTGTTTCTCTTTTGAAAAATGCGCACTTATCAATTTGTATTTTCAGATTAAACTCCTTCAATCTGTTGAAAATTTGATTAATAGAATCTACCTGTTCTTGTAAACTTCTGCTAAAAAGCAATATATCATCAAGATATACTACACAAGTTTTATTAATAAATGGTTCCTGGTACATTTTTAATTCCAAATGGCATTCGTAAGATTTCATAATGCGCAAACTCAGTTGAAAAATCTGTTTTATGTCTATCTTTTGGATTTACTAATATTTGATGGAAGCTTTTGGCTGGATCCAAAGTCGAAAAATATTGTGCTAATTTATCAAATAAGTTAACACAATGTTTGCACATAGTCATAAAAATATGCAAACAAATATCATATGACCGTCTAGCGACTCTTCACTTGCTTCAGTCGCACGGTCAAACGACACCACACGCGCAACCGAAATATGATGACGTCGCGAGAACGCCAAATAATAACTTTCCCTGCACATTGTAACATTTTGAATTGGGTTCATTCGTATTCAATAAAGAACGGACTACGGTTCCGAAAAAAGATTTTTTTTGCCAACTTAATTTGGTAATTCTATCACTGGCGCCCGAGCAATGGGTCCGGTTTTTTAGTGCGCGGTAAAGTCGGCAATCACAACACGATCCTAAGAAAGTCGCCACCCACAAGCACTAACAAGCCGTTCATCAACCTGGTTAGGAAAAGAGGCCCCCTAGTAGCAGTCGAAACGCAAACGGGAAGCAGATAACGCTAGCCGCCTTTCAGAGAAAAGGAACCCCACCGAAAGGATGATACTGTAAAGTCTTCAAATGTATATCGTTGAATTGATCGTTCTTTATTCAAAAGCTTTCTCTTTTATACATTTCTAGCTTAACTTACGTATACAAACTTACACTAATACTTAGACACTAAAAGTATTTGCATTGTGTGCAATGTCAGCAAATAATTTGATAGTTCACGTTGACCAACCGATAGTGTCGATCAGTCGTGCTGATCGATACGTGTGTTGGTCAAAGCGACGCATTGAGTAATGGGTTGACAATTTGATAGGTGTCAGTTGGTATATGCTGTTGAACTCCCGTGGGTTCAACATAATTTAAGTGGGTCAATATTTGAAGTGCATTGACAGTGAAAAGCATTCTGAGTAATGCTACACCATCCGCCTTATGAATAGTCGTATACACTTGAAGGCAATTGTATACGGCTATTAAAGCGACTTATTGACCTACTAAGGGTTTGTTTGCGTTTACAAAATTTTAATTGTTTTTCGGCTCTTATTGCCATTATTGCATAAGAATTTTTTTTTCACTTGTTTACATTTGTTTCTCGTTTGTCATTATTGCATTTATATATATTTTTTTTTTTCTTTTTATTTTCAGTCGTTTACATTTATTTATTTAGTGTATAGTTGTATTTTGAACATAATATGTGGTTTTTATTTTCTTTGGCTTGTGCCTGTTTATTAAAGTGAGTAAACTTGATTGCTGGTGGTGAGTGGTGTTATACTGTTTTAAGTCTATTCTTATGAATTATGATTTCTTTTTTGTTTTTATTGCTATTTCCTATGCTATGTGGAATTAAAGTAAAATTGTTGTTCTTATCAATATTTTTAACTCTATATTGTCCATTATATCTATTTTCTAGCTTATGGGAGGCCTCTTCTCTAACTAATACTAAATCTCCTATGTTAATTTCCTCACTATAGCTGTTCTTATCATAATTCGTTTTTTGTTTTTCTTTAGCCTCTTGGACTAATTTCCTAGCTCTTTGCTTGGCTATTTGGAGTCTATATTTTACCTCTTTGTAGTAAGCTTCGTGATTGTATAGTGGGCTGATTATATTTTCTTTTAAAAATTCGTAATTTGGTGGGTTTTTTCCAAATATGAGTTCAAAAGGGCAATATTTATGTGTGGTGGATGGCGTCGTATTGTAACAATACGCGAAATATTTGAGGTATTCATCCCAATCGTCTTTGTCACTGGATATGTATGAACGTATGTACTCGTTGAATGTCCGGTGACTGCGTTCTACAGTGCCCAGAGTTTGATGATGGTACGGGGTTGAAGCTTTATGTTCAATTTTCAACAATTTACACAGTTCTTTGAATAAGCTATTTTTATATTCTGTGCCCATGTCCGTTAAGATTGTTTTCATTTGTCCGTAAATCTATATGAAATGTTCGAACACGGCTTTAGCGACTGTTATTGCGTGTTTGCTTGGAACTGGGATAGCTCCCAAATATTTGGTTAGATTGCATATAATGGTTACTGCATATTCGTTTCCGTTTATCGACTTCGGTAATTGGCCTACTGTATCGATTTGTACAATATCGAATGCCTTCGGAGGTGTCTCCGTTATTGTCATTGGTTCTTTTAGATGCTTGGTAATTTTATTTTTCTTACAGTGGATGCAGTTCTTTACGTATTTTCTTACGTCATTTTTCATATTCAGCCAGCTATATTTCTGCTTGATTTTATCTGTCATGCGATTTATTCCTGGGTGGCCACCACTAATCGGATCGTCATGATATTTATGCAGAATTTCCTTAATTTTCCCGGGATTTGTCACGTATATAACCTCTGGGGTTAGAGCGATTGTTAACTTTTTGAGAACTTTATTACCCATTTCTATAAATTTGCCTACTGCAGTATAATTCTTTTTAAACAATTTTTCCCCTAAGGACAACTGTACTTGTACAAGTCCTAAATTGCCGGCTTCTTTTTCAAGCCTGGTAAAGAATTGTCCTAAGTCAATCTTATCCTCAACAATTAGGTTGCTTGTATCTAAATTGCTACAAATTTTCTTTCTTTTTTTGAAGTAACATTTCGGAGGAGTGAAAACGAGCTCGACATGTCTCTTTACTTCAAATTTATTTAGCGCTTCGTAAATTTTGGGGTTCTCTTTGTGACTTTTTTTATTTTCAACATTACTTTTGCTGGTATTTTTTGCTGCTGATCTTGTTGTTATTTTTAATATTTTACTTGCTTCCACTGACATATCTTTTAAGTTTGTTATTGTTATGCAGGATAATGCATCCGCTATATGATTTTCCTTTCCGGCTATGTACTCCACTTCAAAATCGTACTCTTCTAAATCGAGTCTTACTCGTGTCAGCTTAGATGAAGGACTTTTCATTGAAAATAGGTATGTTAAAGGACGATGGTCGGTTTTAACTAGGAATTTTCTGCCATAGACATATGGTCTAAAGAAGGTTATGGCCCAATGGATTCGGCCAATTCTTTTTCTATTGTGGCTTTGTTGGTTTCGCCTTTTGTAAAGGACCTTGAAGCGTAAGCAATTGGTAACTGTTTGCCATCATGTTCTTGGATAAGGACTGCTCCACAAGCGTATCCACTAGCGTCTGTTGTTATGCAGAATTCTTTATCGAAATCTGGGTATTGCAAGAGTTTTGGACTTATTAATGCTTCCTTTAAGTAGACAAAAGCTTTTTGACATTCTTCTGTCCATTTGAAGGCAACATTCTTTTTGCATAGCCTAGTTAACTTTTTTGAATGTTCTGCAAAATTCGGTACAAATCTTCTGTAATAGTTGCAGAAAGCTACGAATCTTTTAACTTCATCGGCTGTTTTTGGTGTTGGATAATTTTGAACGGTTTCAAATTTGCCTGGATCGGGTATTATTCCCTTGTTTGTACATTTATGTCCTAAGTAGGTTACTTCTTGGCTGAAAAATAGGCATTTATCTGGATGTAATTTTAGGTTATATTTTCTGCAAGTGGAGAATACGTCTCTTAAATTTTTTTAGCATGTGATTTTCAGAACAACCTAATACAACTAAATCATCCATGTAGAGAAATGCTTGAGATGGTTTGAGGCCTGCGAATGCTAGGGTCATCATTCTTTGGAATGAATTCGGTGCTACTTTTAATCCGTAGGGTAGCCTTTTAAATCTATATGTGCCATTTTCGGCTGTGAATGAGGTTATATCTCTGGAGTCTGTGTGTAATTCAATTTGATGAAAACCTGACATAAGGTCTAGGCATGAAAAATATTTTGCTCTTCCAAGTTGATCTAAAATATCGTCAATTCTTGGAAGTGGGAATTTGTCTGCTGCTAGCTTTTTGTTTACTTGTCTGTAGTCTACCACTAATCTCCATCTTTTTTCTGTTTTGCCTGGGAGTGATTTTTTAGGGACTAGTAAAATTGGGCTATTATACTCTGAAATAGAAGGTTCTATTATATCATCTTCGATTAACTTATTTACTTGTTTGCTTATTTCTCCTTTTTGTGTTTGAGGTAATATATAATTTTTTATGTAAACAGGAGTGTCCTCCTTCATGTATAATTTTTGTTTGTAAAAGTTATTAGAAGAAATTGGTTCTGTTTCTAGTGCAAATATGTATATGAATTCTGTGCATAGCGTTGTTAATTGAAAATTGACAAATTTTGGAAAATTTTTGGTTAATCTTTTTAATTTTTCTGTATTGTTGCACTTTTTACTGTGTGTTTCTGCTTTAATTAGTGTGTAATCGTCTAAATTTTCGGTATTAATCTTGTAATTTTGGATAGTTGTGTTTTTATGTGTTGTGTTGATAATTCTAACAAAGTTTTGATGTTTATTTGTGATAGTGTTTGCTATGAAAATGCCTTCAGATAATTGTTGGTGTGGTATGAAGATGTTTTTGTTATCGGTGTTTACTTTAACTTGTCTAATGACTTCAGATCTAGCAGGGATAGTTAGTGTGTTGACAGACAGACAATTTGTTAGGTGCATTGTTATTGTTTGGGGGAAATCATATGACCTTAGTATTAATTTATCCTCTGTTTTGCCATAATCTAAAATGCAATTGTATTTCTTTATGAAATCTAGTCCTATTATTCCATCACACGGGATTGGAAAGTCGTCTTCTACGACGTGGAATTTATGGTAAATTAGAAGGTCATCACCTTTTAAATCAGCTTTAATTTTGCCTAATGTGCTAGTTATTCCCTGACCAATGCCCTTAAATCTATAATTTGTTCTTTATTAATTTTGTTAATTTTTCTAATTTGATGCATTTTTATAATGGAAATGTCTGCTCCCGTATCAATTAAAAAAAAATGTGAAATCGAATTATTTAGAGATGTCCTTGTGGATATATAGCTGTTTAGATTTAGGTTCAGTACACATATTGCTCTTTCTATTAATTTTGAAGTGGAGCTTCCTGGTTTTCCGTCTGGGTGCAGCTGCGCACATTACGGGTCTGGTTGTAGGCTCTATTGCCGTTTTGGGCTTGTGATCCTCTTCGGTTATTATTATTATTACTGTACGACCTCGAGTTATTGTTGTATCTCGGTTGTGGTCTGAATATCCGATTTTGGTAATTTCCATAGTTGTTACTTCGGTATCTTCCCCGGAAATTGTTCCTGTACTGACTTTGTTGTCGTACGTTCAAAATTGTATTCGAGCTGCCTGTTATTTCGGTGCAGCTGTTGGTGAACTTAGAGATCGCATCGTTCATTTTTGTGAACGTTCCCGCTGGCATTATCATTTTAACATTATTGTTGGAGCTGTTTTTACACATTGCCTTGACGGCTGCCTGTGTAGAATATCTCGTTGCTATGCCTGGATTAAGTCCGTCCGAGATATACGCTCCTTCTAATGATTTTGTTATTATTTCTATTTCTGCTGTGTATTGGTTAGCAGTTTTGCTACGTTGTTGAACGTTTAGAAGTTTAGCGGTTAAAACCTCTACCGATTCACCTTTTATCGCGCTTTTGAGTTTTGTTTTTATTTGTCCAATCGTGTTTTCATTACTGATGAAGTTTCTTGCCGTTCCTTTTAGCTTGATCTTTATCATTGTTATTGCTAAAAGTTCGTGCTCATCCTTGATTTGATCGAGTATGTCATGGGCATCTAAGAAACTGTGTAAGTTTTCTGGCTTCCCATCAAACTCTGGGAGTACTGACGAGGCGGTTTTAATGAATTCGACTACTGTTTGTACCATTGTGACGTTTATGATGGGGATGTTTACTTTTTGGGTGTCTTCCCCTTGACTAAAAGAAGGTGATGGAGTCCGGCTTCGGACACGTTCCGACAAAAGTAAGTTAAAATCAACTTGGATATCCTCCTCTAATGTGGTTGGTATTGTCACTTCTATATTGTGTCTAGCTAATGAAGATACAAGTTTATCTCGTACTGCAATGAAAAATTGGTAAGCTTCTTTTTGGTGTTCTTCTGTAAGCAACTTATTTACCGATTTAATCACCTGTCCTATGTTATTTAAAGATTCTAGTATTGTATGCAGGTGCTTTACTATTGTTTCTGTTGTAATAGGGATGCTTTTATTTATACATTTGTACGACTTGCTAGCTTTTGCTTTTTCTTCATGTAATTTTTCGTGGATTTCTTTCCATTGGTTCATTTCTTGGTATAGCGTGTTAATTCATATGCGTGGTTGTACATTGTTTAATCGTCTCAATTTATTTTTTATATAGTTTTTTATTAGGACTGCAATTGCGACGATTAGACATGTAATTACGCATGCAAAAACAGTCAACCATTTATCGGAAAGCTCTTCCTTGTTTTCTATAATAGGATGTGGTTCATATTTGACCAATTTATTTTCCTGACTTTTCTCTGCTGAACTTTCTTTACCAACTTCATATCCTGCTATACCTACTAAAATGCTGTTTAGGGCAATTTTCCACCATGATGCCATTTTTCCAACCTAAAATTTCTTCTTTAATATATTTTGTGTTTATTTATTTAAAAATTTACAAGGTTTACTTATTCTTTATTTGGGAATGTTATTTTAATCATTCTCAGGATTTCCTCTTCCGTAGTTGTGGGGTATAGAATATCACTTAAAGTAGGTTCCCTATTCATTCCTATATTGTACCAATGTTGCCTTAGCCAATTTAAATGATTCCTGTCGCTTCCCTTGTTACGAGGTCTTGACTTACGTGTTTCTATTTGTTCGTTTTCACGTTCTAAACGATCAATAATATCATTGATTATTCCATAATCAAGATCAGGTGAAAGTGCACTATCCATAGGAAATAGATATTTACTAGTATTCAGTAATCAATTTATTGACATTTCAGTAATTATTAAAAGTTTTTCACATTCCAATTTACTCAATTTAATTTATTTAATGATATTTCTTAGTTGCGAAATATTGTATAAGCTCTTCTTTATTTTATATATTTTTTTTTATAACTTTCTATTTCTTAATACATTACTTTTTCTTTCAGTTTTAACCTATCAACCGTGTTTGTTGTTAAATTAAGGAGCCTAAACGTTTTGGCTATTTCTATTTGTCTTTTGACTTGTTTGCCTCCCCTTTTTCTGTTATGAATTATTGTAGGGGCAGGTATTTTTGGAATTTCTTCCTTTTTGCTAGGCTTATTCCTTCGCCGATACTCTTCTATAGTGATCGGTGTAGGACCTTGCTTTTCTGCGTTACGATTCTTCAAAATTTGTTCAGAAATAGCTATAAATTCTTTAATAGTATCGTGACATTTCTTAAAAATTCTGTCAAATTCTTCTTTTGTTGTAATTTCTTGCATATTATTTTAACTATTTACTTATTTTTTTTTTATTAAGGATACTTGTCCCTAAGCAAATTTAATTGCTACTTGTTTAGCGGCCATAAGGCGTGCTCAAATTATTCTGGGTTTTTTGTTAGTGGTATACATATTTTAACAAGTCTTACAACTAATTTAAATCTGTGTGCTGTTTTTGGTGCTTGCTGCCAGTCAGTGATTTTGTGTTTTAATCTTCAGTAGTTAAGTGTTGCGTGGTGCTGAAACATAATTTCTTGCAGACATTGCCTTTGCCGGGCCAAAATTGTCAGTTGTTGGCGTTGTTAACAATGTGTTGTTGTTGCGTTTTTAGCGGTTTCGCTATTTTAGCAAAATTAATTTTCGCTGATATCTCTGATCCTGAAGCGATCCAATAATCCAATGATACGGATTTTATGTCATCATGCAGTGATCCAATAATCCACTGGTTTATACTGGCAGGATCTGGTTTATGCTGGCAGGATCTTTTGACCCAAACTGAGTTTGTAGATTCCTTGTGCTCAGTCTCTAAGCGATTTCGCAAATTTAATTGCAAAGTTTTCGCTATGTTGTGAGACTGGCAGCATCGCCATGTAAAGTCTTCAAATGAGGTACGCAGATGTATATCGTTGAATTGATCGTTCTTTATTCAAAAGCTTTCTCTTTTATACATTTCTAGCTTAACTTACGTATACAAACTTACACTAATACTTAGACACTAAAAGTATTTGCATTGTGTGCAATGTCAGCAAATAATTTGGTAGTTCACGTTGACCAACCGATAGTGTCGATCAGTGTTGCTGATCGATATGTGTGTTGGTCAAAGCGACGCATTGAGTAATGGGTTGACAATTTGATAGGTGTCAGTTGGTATATGCTGTTGAACTCCCGTGGGTTCCACATAATTTAAGTGGGTCAATATTTGAAGTGCATTGACAGTGAAAAGCATTCTGAGTAATGCTACAGCTCTTTGCGCTTGTTAAGATTTAGTATACTTTTTATACTGGACCTTGTACCGACCTATTCAGCAAAAAATTCTTTATGATGCTATTTGCTTGAAATTCTGTAACCTGCTAGTGTTTGCCTTCCTGAAAATTTAGTATACTTTTTTCCGGGAACTGGACCTTGTACCGACCTATTCAAAGAAAACTTCTTTATGATGCTATTTGCTTGAAATTCGGTACCATGGTAGCTCTTTGCGCTTGTTAAAATTGAGTATACTTTTTCCGGGAACTGGAGCTTGTACCGACCTATTCAGCAAAAAATTCTTTATGATGCTATTTGCTTGAAATTCTGTAACCTCCTAGTCGTTTGTCTTCCTGAAAATTTAGGATACTTTTTTCTGGGAACTGGACCATGGACCGACCTATTCAAAGAAAACTTCTTAATGATGCTATTTGCTTGAAATTCGGCACCATGGTAGCTCTTTGCGCTTGTTAAGATTTAGTATACTTTTTATACTGGACCTTGTACCGACCTATTCAGCAAAAAATTCTTTATGATGCTATTTGCTTGAAATTCTGTAACCTGCTAGTCGTTTGTCTTCCTGAAAATTTAGGATACTTTTTTCTGGGAACTGGACCATGGACCGACCTATTCAAAGAAGACTTCTTTATTGAAATTATTCATGTTTAGATATAGATATTCTCTGGCACTTGATTGCATGAAAAAAAGTTAGCTTATTAATATATAGATAACCTTGATGGGTTTTGAAATAAGGCTTAAATAATGCTTTATTATAAGCATCTGTCTGAGCGACAACCCTACTTATGGGTCTGATAGGCCATGTTAAGTAATTCTTATACAAGCCCTTATTATAAGAAAAGTGAACATTGAAAGATATGTATATGGGTTATAATATCCTTATTTAGGCCGATAGTTCCAGAACCTTTTAATATTCAAAACATGTGATATTGTGGCCTTTTCAACAAAAACAAATGGGTACTAAATTACTGAGTTTGACGCAATTTGCATCATAGTTAATATTTTTTGATTGGGTCGGTCAATGGTCCACTTCTCGGAAAATAAATTATTCTTAATTTTAACAAAGGCAAATGGCTATAAACATACCGAATTCCAAGCATATCGCAAGATAAATACAAATTTTTGAATAGGCAATCCCTGGTCCACTTCCCGGAAAAGAAAGCAACCTTAATGTTAACAACGGTAAAGGGTCGACAACCTACCGAATTCCAAACATATCGCATGATAAATGCGATTTTTTGAATAGGTCAATCCCTGGTCCATTTCCGGGAAAAGAAAGTATTCTAAATTTTAACAAAGGCAAAGGGCTACCAAATTACCGAATTTTAAGCCCATCGCATCATAAATACGATTTTTTGTATTAATTGTATTAACCTTTTACCTATTATTTCAGTCAATTCTACTAGTTTTATACTAGTAAAGTACTAGTTTGCCAAACCGGTTCAACTAATTTGAATTCTGTAATTTTTCCATATTAGCAACTGGTATTTTGAGCACGGCGATGCCCTACGAGATGGCGATTGTCGGCTTCTGAATAAGCACCATACCAATTGGCATATTAGTCAGTCTCTGCATCAGCAATACATACTAGTCAGTCTCTGCATCATCAATATACTAGTTGACATACTAGTCAGTGTATACATCAGGATCATACCAGTTTGCAAATTAACTCTTTACCCTTTTAGGGAAGGTTTTTAAAAAGAAATAAAATAAAAATCTCTGCCGATTGTCACCGCGGGCACAAAACTAACTTTATTCATTTAATGATGCGATTTGTTAAGCTTTTCCGATCTAACCTACTGTGGTGCAAATAAAACTAGTTTGTTTTACCTTACAGCCAACGTTTCGCCAATTTTCCTTGGCTTCTTCAAGGGCGATTCTATATTTCTAGAAAATCCAATAATTTAAAAGGAAACAATATTATGAATTACAAAAACCAAGTAACATTACTACATATAACATTGAACAAAATATTAAAAAAAACTTTTTAACTTACATTTAAAAGGTGGTTCGAAATAAAAACTAATTACTGCTTAATTGTAAAATAATTGATACTGTTTACGCGACATGGGTAGCCTCCCAATCCCAAAAACATAAAACTCGTTATACACATATTTCCTGAATTTTACATAAAATAATACTCGTTATACATATTTCCCATGAATTGTAAATAATTTCATTATAACATGTATTATATCACATTATATTTACTCACCTCAACATATGAACTCACCCTAACATATGAACTCACCCTAAGTTTAATTCTTAAATTGATAGTGATAAGAGACATGTGGCAACCTCACTTAAATCACCCCACACCAATTCGCCGCACAGCTGGCCGGCGATCATATTCTTTTTTGTTATTGTATTACCACCGGCTTTTTGGCATGCTAATGAAAAGTTGCAAAAAAACAAAATAAATTAAAAAAATTTAAAACCGTCTTTCGTGCATAAAAAAAATTAAAAGCCCTTGCAAACAAAAAAGGCAGAAGTTACCTGTTGTGCTATTTATGCTGGCATAAGCTTAGCAAGTGATTATTTGGAACAAGTGCAGAATAGTCAAATTTTAAAGTGAAACTTTGGACATTATAGAGAATTTTATACCGATTCTAATGTCGTTTATTCATCGGTTGGTATTTAATAGATGGAACTTGGAAAGGAACCGTATATTGTGTGCTAAAGAAAATCTTAAAACAAGCATAGCCATTTGTAAGTTTCGGACTAAAGAAAGCAAGATTGTTTGGTAAACCCCTTTGGAAAAGTTTAGCAACAACCATAAGGCGATTTTCCGGGAAATAGTTTCAGTGCAAGCGACACGAAGAAATAGTACACCTCAGGATCCCTGGGCAGATTTAACCTGGATAACGCGGCTCCCAGGCAAGCTTATACCACCATTCCCCCAAAGGATCATCTAAAGTCAACTCACAGTGAGTACAATACCTCTCAAAATTATACAGATACCATCTTATGTGGCAAGCTTGTCAAACTAAATATAAACAAAGATGAGGAAATCATAAACATAAAAGATAAGCAGCCGCAATATCATCTGCGTCCTCTTTCTTGTTTATTGTTTTGCCCCTGTTTTGCATGATTCGTAAACTCTCTAGTGCGTATCTTGTTTTTGTTCGCGCTTCTTCTCTATTATTTTTGCGTTTGCAAAGTCAGCCCTATGATTGTTTGTTATTGCCTGTTGGGAGAGTGCTGTGCAGTGTTTTTGCTTTTTAATGTCGGCTTCGTGTTCTTCTAGTCGTGTGCCTAAAGCTGCCTGGCGACACGCAAGCATATGCTGCTGTATGCCACCATACAAGCATAAAGCATCAAGCGCCATTTGTATTGAAAATTCGTTGCGTGCGGACGTAAACATGTCATCGGATGACGATTTTTTATTGCTTGTTACGCATGAGAACCTCTTAAAAGAGTTAAAAGCATCATGCACAGAGGAATACGCAAACTTTTTGCGAATGGACTCTAATGCATTTAAAGAACTTTTATGCCTTACCACGCCATTGATAGCAAAAAAAATACAATTATGCGAGACTCAATAACACCTAGTATGCGATTGTTAGTCACATTACGATACTTGGCGAGTGGACAAAAATTTGAGGACATGAAGTTCCTAACAGCAATGTCTCCAAGATCTCTTGGCAGAATGGTTATCGAAACGTGCGAAGTCATCATTTCGTGCCTCTCAAATTATATCAAGGTAAGTACATTAAAACGAGAAAGAAATCTATACTGATGAGCGATGAAATAGAACCGGCAAAAATCAAATTTTCCTGAATTTTATTTTCATAAAAAATTAGGCAAATTATTTATAAAGAAGTAATTTACTGTATATATTTTTTGCCGGTTCTATTTCATCGCTCATCAGTGTAGATTGAGAAAGACCGAAATTTTTCCCTCAATTGTAGAGATATTTGAATTGCGGGTGCCATTTTATAATATACTATCAGATCCGGCAGATGTTATCCTGCCCTATAATATTCCTCCCTGCGATTTTTAAGGCCGGTTTTCTCATCTAAACTTTAAGCTTTATCTGATCGATAAAAACATTTTTTGCGAACAAAAGTCGTGTTTATCGAGCATGGAATTTTTTTTTCATTTCATTTTATTCAATTAAAAAATATATTCAGTCAGCGTAAAAATAAATATAAAACTAAAGGCACAGTTCTGTGTTAAATAATAATACTTGTTTTAAAAATATGAACTATTGTGCCTATCAATAGCAACATAGAATAACGGCAACTTTTAAGCATTTATGTATTTTGTATGAAATTTTGCTTAATTTTGTTGATAATTATAGTTTACATTGAAATACATGCCATCGAAGTCAATTATTCCAACATAAACTATATTTATCAACAAAATTAAGCGAAATTTTATACAAAATACATAAATGCTTAAAAGTTGTTATTCTATGTTGCTATTGATATGCACAACAGTGTATGTAATGTAAATTATTCATCAGTAAACGATGAAAAAAATGCAGATATTGATTGAGTTGATTCATTATCATCGACAAAAATATTGCTGTTAAAATGAACCGGCGTCGAACTATTGCTTTCCAATCGTGCTGGTGTTGAAGAAGTGCTGGAATGCTGTACGATTGGGGAATTTCTGCCGCTAAAAGTTCTGGGAGTTGGGTAGGAAGCAGTTACATTTATTTTCAAGGAATTGCTACTCAACGTTCCCATCTGCCTTTCGAACATAATATCTTCAACGAATTTCTCACATAAAATCCTTTGTTGAGGTGCCATCCTATCCAGTTTAACCGCCCAAGAATCCGTTATTGCTGTTGAAGTCGACTTTTCAAAACGTTTGGCAGCTATTTCCACTAATACCTCAGTAGCATCTGGCTTCCTTTTTGCCGCATTAGTGACAGCTGCCTTCAAAAGTTTCTGAAAAGAAAAAAAACAAAATATTAACTTATTTTATTTTGTAATATTTTCAGGTGCCGCAATCCGAAACTGAATGGAAAGCTATAGCGGATGGGTTCGGTGATGCTTGGAATTTTCCAAATTGCATTGGCGCAGTAGATGGCAAGCACGTTGCTATCGAAAAACCACCAGACTCTGGCTCCCTTTATTATAACTATAAAAATTTTATAGCATCGTGCTTATGGCAACTGTGAAAGCCAACTATAAATTCTGAGTCGCAGATGTTGGCACAAATGGGCGTGTATCAGATGGTGGCGTGATAAAAAACACGGAATTCGGAAGGGCTATATACAGCAAGAATTTACCAATTCCTAGCCCATCGCAAATGCCAAAGAGCGATAAAGTGTTGCCCTACGTTTTTGTTGCTGACAATGCGTTTCAAATGCAAGAAAACCTGCTGAAACCGTATTCTGGCACCAACCACACAAATAAGCAGCGAATATTTAACTACAGGTTGAACAGGGCACGACGAATTGTTGAGAATGTGTTTGGAATACTCGTAGCACGATTTGGAGTTTTACAAACGATAATTGAGTTGTCACCAGAAAAAGCGCAAATAGTTGTTTTGGCTTGCTGCTACCTACACAACTTTTTACGTCATAAAAAGTCATATGCATTTGCTGATTTAGTCGACCAAGAGGAGACTCCGGAAATGTGACCTAAGGAGCCTGGCGCAGTTATCAAAATGACCTGGATGCCTTGCAAAGCACTCATATAAGAAATTCAAGCAACAAATCAAAAGAAGTTCGTGAAGCTTTCACAGACTATTTTTTAAATGAGGGTGCAGTTTCCTAACAGAAAAAGTACATGCACTAATCGCAGATGCACAGTTATTGTATTGCACAACACTGTATTTTTAATTAAATAAAAATCTTACATTACATCTGATTTTGGCGGCCGCCGTGGTGTGAAGGTAGTGTTGCCGGCCTACCACACCGAAGGTCCATGGTTCGAGCCCTGGTACAGGTAACATCAAAAGTGATTTGAAAAAAAGTTTTTCAAAACGGGGTCGCCCCTCGGCAGTGGTTTGGCAAACTCTCCGAGTGTATTTCTGCCATGACAGGCTTCTCAGCAAAAATTCGTCTCCTTTGTAGATGCCGTTCGGAGTCGGCAAAAAACTGTAGGTCCCACCAATTTGTAGGGAAAAATTCCAATCGGCACACCACAAATTGGAAGAGAAGCTTGGCGCAAAATCTCTTAGGAGGTTTATGATGATATACCTGTTGTATATCGCGCCATAGAGATAGAGAGAGAGAGAAAAATCTTACATACGTGCACCTGCGGTAAAAATAATAGTAGTGAAATGAAATTGGATATCGTTCGTGGAAATAAAAAATTGCGTTTTTAATTATTTTGATTTAAAATATAGTGAATTATATAACGGAAAGCACTTTAAAAAATTTCCAAAGTTTGCACAACGTTCAGGAATGTTAATACAATTTTGCAAATTTTTTGGCAGGATCCCTGGAAAATTTTTTACAACACAATTTCGTAGCCCAATAAATTTTCTTAAAATTCTCTGAATTTTCTCAATTCTCAAAAATTTTCCATTGTCAAAAAAGTTGCAATATTTAATGGCCATTTTTCAAAATTGTATTAACTTTCCTGATCGTTGTGCAAACTTTGGAAATTTTTTAATGTGGTTTCCATTATAGAATTCACTATATTTTAAATGAAAATAGTAAAAAAACGCAATTTTTTATTTCCTTGAATGATAACCAATTTCATTTACTACTATTATTTTTACCGCAGATGTACATACACTGACGGAAAAAAGTATTTGTATAGTTGTTATTTTTGCATTTTTGACCATTTTTTCTTTAATATAATTATTCTAAAAAAATTTGTATGAAAAATATGTGTCAAGGTCCAATTCGTCACACATTTTGCAGGGAAAGCACCGAACCCACTTATTAATTATTTTTATAAACCGAAATAGATAATTTTTTTGTAACTGAGTTGCACAAAATAAACTCGAATTAAAGCAAATTACACCAGGCAAATGGAAAAGTTTTGTTATGCACTTCATATAACAAAAAAAAACTACCAAAAGATGAATAACGATTTACCGTCGGCATTTTTTTGGCTGTACGTGTCGTTTATAAAATGCACAAATTTATATACAAACAGTTTACCTACCTTGTCTTGTAATGTACTCTTTGATGAGCATGGAGTTTCCACATCGTTTAACCTTTATGTCAACAGCAGAACTTTTTTACGCACGTCAACAGCAACACACCCGGGTATGTACATACGTTTTGTATGGCAAATGGCATGCCGTTATAACCCGGCAGGTACACATCTCTGAAAAAATCGATAGTACCTGCGTTAATCACTTGCGCTAAAAAGTATAAAATAGGGTTTACCAGTATTACGGATTTTATCATCACGTTTCTGTTTATTTTGTGGAAATAAAAAAATAAAATCAAAGTGAAATGGCAGATGGTAAATGGAAGAACAGCAAGCATATATTCGTCAAACGCTTGAAGAGAGCCAAGAAGAAATAAGTGACCACGATTCAGTAGTTGGTGACGAGGCTTTAGATGAATGTGTAGGTGATATTGGTGGTGATGACTCAGACTTAGAAGAGCCCATGATGAAGAACTTGAAGATGCACCAATTGAAACTGGGGAATATTTTACTGCCAGAGATGGTAATGTTTGGTCTTCGATACAACCACAACCTGTAAGATTCCGTACGCACAACATTCTAAGAAGTGCACAATCTGGACCAGTACGGGCAACGCAAGGTTTGACCATTTCAGAAACGTTCAAATTGATAATGTCAGACGAAATATGCGACATAATTATTCGTGAATCAAATCGAAAGGCAAGGCAATTCTTTGATGATGACAATGCAAAACATCCAACAAGAGAACCGAGATCATGGATTCCCATAACAGAAAGTGAATTTGATGCATATTTGGGCGTACTTTTGCTAAGTGGCGTTACACATTCTGGTTACGTGCATACGAATGATTTGTGGAATACAAAATCACATCCATTATATCGTGCTGCAATGAGTGTACGACGATTTTGGGAAATTAGCCGCTTCATTCGTTTTGATAATGGAAACACACGCCAGCAACGCAAACAAACTGACAAAGCAGCAGCAATATCGGACGTTTTTTTGATGCTAAACAGCTGTCTTCGTAGATATTACGTGGCAGGAGCCAACGTCACCGTAGATGAACAATTGTATGCTTATCGTGGTGGAACTGGCTTCACGCAATACATACCATCAAAACCTGCCAAGTATGGGATAAAAGTGTGGTGGGTGTGCGACTCCATTTCGTTCTATCCATTGCAGGTACTATCAATATTGTTGAAAATTGTTGAAAGTATAAATAACTAAATTGAATTTAATTTTTCAATGCAGGGACAGATCTATACAGGAATGGCACCGTCTCGTGAACGTGAAAGAAACGTTGGTGAAAGAATAGTCAAAGATTTATGTATCAACCTTTTTGATGGAAGTGGAAGAAATATTGTATGTGACAACTTTTTTACTAGCTACAACTTGGCAAAATCTTTGATGATAGACAATAATTTATCTATATTGGGTACTTGCAACAAAAGGCGTACATTCGCGCCAGCAGCATTTGTAAACCCCAAGGGACGTGAAGGTGAATCGTCAATGTTTGGGTTCTATAATCACGTTACGATGTGCTCGTACGTGCCCAAGAAAAACAAGGCAGTTGTATTATTGTCCACTTCTCATTATACAACAGAAACGTCCGGTCCTAAGAAGAAGCCATTGCTTATATTGGACTACAACAAAACCAAAGGTGGAGTTGATAGCATGGACATGTGCTTGTCCGAATATAGTACCAAGCGGCGCACAAATAGATGGCCTTTGGCTTTCTTTTATAATATTGTGGAAGTTGCTGCGTTTGCTGCATACATAATATACGTTGAAAACAACACTCACCTGAAGTCATATACAAGCCGCCGTAGGATGTTTCTCCATCAGCTAAGTGAGCAACTATGCAAGCCAGAAATAGAGAGAAGGGCGAATAACAGCAGAATATCCACAGTTTTTTCAACGCGCAACGCCATCGAAGCCATGATAGGTAGGCCCATCCGAGTTGTGGATGCTGGAGCACATGAAGCGGAGGATCGTGATAGTACGGGACGCCTAAAAGTAAAGCGGAATTGCTACATCTGCTCCAAACGACGCCCTACTCGTAAAGCATGCACATTATGCAACAAACCAGTGTGCGCAGAGCATTCCAAAGACTTGCCGCAATGCGATAGATGTAATTGAATTTCAATAGTTTAAAATTTTTTCGTAGTTTTTTAAATATTTTTTTCATAAGTATTTTATAATTTATAATATTTTTTATGCCATAAATATTTTTTTCACTCAAAATAAACTATTCTTTTCAAATATTATCATATTTGCATGCGATTTACTATACATATGGTATGGTATACCCAGGTATGTATGCTGTTGACGTAAGGGTGCAACTTTGTAAATGGGCTTTATCTACCAAACGGATGATCCAATCCTAAATAAAATTGAGACTATTGCGTAAAACAGTTTTCGCTAGGATATCACGAAATTTCAAGTCGATCCGATTATCCAGTTCAGAGCTACAGCGTTTTGAAAACGCAAAACATACCCAGGTATGTTGCCGTTGACATAAGGGTTAAAAATTGCAGTTCATTAAAGTAACACAAATTTGACTCCAGCGAATCGTCGGAGCCAGCTCCGCTTCTGGTGGATTCAGCCAGTCTTTGCTTTTCGCGGCGAAAATTAGTGCGCAAAACGTTGATTTTTTTTTTACGTCTTCTTTTGTTGCATTGGGGTATCTTTGTTTATACAATTCGAACAGAATATCATATTGTTTATTTTTTTCATCACGGTTTGAATATGCTTCACACTTTACATTCCACAATGCTGGTAAGCATTCGTAGGTTTCAATAAACCGCAACTTAAAATCTTTTTCTTCCGCGAGCTTGCAAAACTAACACACTAATGCTTGTCAAACACATTGGCAACGATCAAGCGAAAAAATCTAAAATTTTTGATTTTCATCAACGAAAGCCGACAACAAGTACGTGTGAGCACGACTACCCGTCGTTCGCGCCGATTACGCACACAACCACCCGTTATGGCCATAGCAGCATATGCTTGCGTGTCGCCAGGCAGCTTAAAGCGCGTTTAGTTGTACCTATGTATATTTTGTCACATTTTTCGTTGCTGTTTTCTTCGCATTGTATTTTGTATATTACGTTGTTTTGTTGCTTTGTGTCTATTTTAGTTTTTGTTTGTGTAAAACAAATTTTTTGTGTGTGGTTAGATTTATAAGCGTTAAGTTTGAATTTTTGATAATGTCGTGTGCAAGATTTTCTGTTAGCCTGGGAATGTGAGTAATGCTGTGATATTGCTTTGTGTCGTTATTGGTCCTTGTTTGAGTCCATTATGGTTGCGATATATTTCATTGAGCTTTTGTTGTACTAGATCATGTAATTCATATTATTGTTCCCTTTCAAATTATTGGATTTTCTAAAAATATGGAATCGCCCTTGAAGAAGCCAAGGAAAATTGGGGAAACGTCGGCTGAACTAATTCCAAACCATTTGGTCAACTCAATAAAAAATATCACACTAAATACAACATCATAACATAACATCAACATATGTACAAAAAGTAAAAAGACTTGTGGAAAAAACAAAACAAAATTTTCTATTTAAAATACTTAACATAGAAATCACACAAACGAACATAAACATAAAAACTGCCAAAGACTGATTATACCACGCACAACAACAACTCAAACGTTCGCTGAGTAAACAAGAGTTTAATACGTTCGTCAGAAAACAAAACTCTTTAAGCCAAAAGATAGGCAGAGAAAAAGAGAAGACTATTAAATCAAAAAACAGACAAGCTCAAACAAGAACAAATAAGGAAACTTGACATCAGCATGAACCACGAGTGGTTCCTCAACAAAACCGAAATTGAGTTTCCAGAAGAAGTAATGTGGCTTCTCTCGCTGGGAAGAAAAATCACACCACCAACAACAACAACCAACTTCTCACCGATACACCTGATAGCAGAAGTAGACAAATAATTCAAGCACTGGACAACGAAAAAGACAAGGAAGCCAGAAACAAACTCAGCAACAGGATCCTACAATTCAAGAAACACATAAAACATAGCGCAGCCGAAAAACTTAGAATTGAAGCACACAAGAAGACTAAGTCCTTCTTACAGTTGCACAAAGACGACATAATTGTGACTGATGCTGACAAAGGCAGTAAAACAGTTGTTCTATATAAAAAGGATTACATTCAAAAGATGGACCAAGTATTAGGAGACAAGAACACGTACAAAGTAACAAGAATCGATCCAACTAACACACTACAAAGAAAGAACAACAACATCGTTGAAGACTTATACAAAGGAAAATGCATAAACGTGAGGGCAAAACACCAATTGACTAGTAAAGCTGCGACCGCACCTAGATTGTAAAAACTACCAAAAATACATAAGCCCGACTTTCCACTACGCCCAATCGCCTCTTCGGTAAATGTGTCTTGCTATCATTTATCCAAATTCTTAGGGAAAATTCTAAAAACTTTAGTTTCGGAGAAACACAACATAAAAAATGCATATGAGTTAAAAGACAGGTTGAAAGATGTTAAGTTAGGTGATGAAGACATCTTAGTATCCTTTGATGTAATTTCCCTCTTTACGAACATACCCACTACGTTGGCCATAAAGATCATAGTGGAAAAATGGAATAAAATTCACTAACGTACCTAGAAACCAATTTTTAAATATACTAGAGTTCTGCCTTAAAGACAACAACTATTTCGTGCACGACAACAAAATCTATACCCAAACCTTTGGAATGCCAATGGCCAATTCCCTCTCCCCACGATAGCAGATACAGATATGGATGACATCCTCGATGCTACATGCTCGGGTCTCAGGAACCAAAGAAAAGAAAGCGTCAAGTTTTTAGTGAAGTATGTGAATGATATATTCGCCATAGTGAAAAAGAATGAAACAAAACTTATGCTTGACACACTAAACAAATTCCATAACAGACTACAATTCACCATGGAAATGGAAGAAAACAACAACATTCCATTTCTAGACACACGCGTACACAAAAACTATAACTTAATACTATACTGGTACTCGAAACCGACTGCATCTGGACGCCTTATAAATTTTGTATCTTCACAACTACGAAAATATAAAATAAGCACAGCCCGAAACCTCATACACACGACACTAACAATAAGCCATCTCAAATTCCATGCCGCCAATATAGACAAAATTAGAAGAGCCCTTTACAGCAACAATTTTCCAAATCACATCGTACATAATCTAGTACAACAAAAGCTCAATGAAATAAATCGCAACCATAATGGACTCAAACAAGGACCAATAACGACACAAAGCAATATCACAGCATTACTCACATTCCCAGGCTAACAGAAAATCTTGCACACGACATTATCAAAAATCCAAACTTGACGCTAGCTTATAAATCCAACTACACATTAAAAAGTTGTTTTACACAAACAAAACAACGTAATATACAAAATACAATGCGAAGGAAACAGCAACGAAAAATGTGACAAAATATACATAGGTACAACTAAACGCGCTTTAGGCACGCGACTAGCAGAACACGAAGCCGACATTAGAAAACAAAAACACAGCACAGCACTCTCCCAACATGCAATAACAAACAATCATAGGGCTGACTTTGCAAACGCAAAAATAATAGACAAAGAAGCGCGAACTAAAACAAGATACACACTAGAGAGTTTACGAATCATGCAAAACAGGGACAAAACAATAAACAAGAAAGAGGACACAGATGATATTGCGGCTGCTTATCTTTTATGTTTATGAGCTCCTCATTTTTGTTTATATTGTGCATTGTGGAATGTAAAGTGTGAAGCATATTCATACCGTGATGAAAAAAATAAACAATATGATATTCTGTTCGAATTGTATAAACAAAGATACCCCAATGCAACAAAAGAAGACGTAAAAAAAAAAATCAACGTTTTGCGCACTAATTTTCGCCGCGAAAAGCAAAGACTGGCTGAATCCACCAGAAGCGGAGCTGGCTCCGACGATTCGCTGGAGTCAAATTTGTGTTACTTTAATGAACTGCAATTTTTAACCCTTATGTCAACGGCAACATACCTGGGTATGTTTTGCGTTTTCAAAACGCTGTAGCTCTGAACTGGATAATCGGATCGACTTGAAATTTCGTGATATCCTAGCGAAAACTGTTTTACGCAATAGTCTCAATTTTATTTAGGATTGGATCATCCGTTTGGTAGATAAAACCCATTTACAAAGTTGCACCCTTACGTCAACAGCATACATACCTGGGTATACCATACCATATGTATAGTAAATCGCATGCAAATATGATAATATTTGAAAAGTATAGTTTATTTTGAGTGAAAAAAATATTTATGGCATAAAAAATATTATAAATTATAAAATACTTATGAAAAAAATATTTAAAAAACTACGAAAAAATTTTAAACTATTGAAATTCAATTACATCTATCGCATTGCGGCAAGTCTTTGGAATGCTCTGCGCACACTGGTTTGTTGCATAATGTGCATGCTTTACGAGTAGGGCGTCGTTTGGAGCAGATGTAGCAATTCCGCTTTACTTTTAGGCGTCCCGTACTATCACGCTCCTCCGCTTCATGTGCTCCAGCATCCACAACTCGGATGGGCCTACCTATCATGGCTTCGATGGCGTTGCGCGTTGAAAAAACTCTGGATATTCTGCTGTTATTCGCCCTTCTCTCTATTTCTGGCTTGCATAGTTGCTCACTTTGCTGATGGAGAAACATCCTACGGCGGCTTGTATATGACTTCAGGTGAGTGTTGTTTTCAACGTATATTATGTATGCAGCAAACGCAGCAACTTCCACAATATTATAAAAGAAAGCCAAAGGCCATCTATTTGTGCGCCGCTTGGTACTATATTCGGACAAGCACATGTCCATGCTATCAACTCCACCTTTGGTTTTGTTGTAGTCCAATATAAGCAATGGCTTTTTCTTAGGACCGGACGTTTCTGTTGTATAATGAGAAGTGGACAATAATACAACTGCCTGGTTTTTCTTGGGCACGTACGAGCACATCGTAACGTGATTATAGAACCCAAACATTGACGATTCAGCTTCACGTCCGGCGAATGTACGCCTTTTGTTGCAAGTACCCAATATAGATAAATTATTGTCTATCATCAAAGATTTTGCCAAGTTGTAGCTGGTGAAAAAGTTGTCACATACAATATTTCTTCCACTTCCATCAAAAAGGTTCATACATAAATCTTTGACTATTCTTTCACCAACGTTTCTTTCACGTTCACGAGACGGTGCCATTCCTGTATAGATCTGTCCCTGCATTGAAAAATTAAATTCAATTTAGTTATTTATACTTTCAACAATTTTCAACAATATTGATAGTACCTGCAATGGATAGAACGAAATGGAGTCGCACACCCACCACACTTTTCCATATTGTCCCTAATTCATTAATCCCCCTTTTATTTCTTCCATTCTTCCTTTGTAGTTTCCCCAATAAAGTTTCTATTAAATCAGTTTCAAATTCTAAGTCTGAATTTCTTATATCTGGCGCTTCAGCCGTTTCTTGTAACTTATTATATTAAAATCTTTTATTGTTCAATTTTTTATCTGCCATTGAGAGATTTTTAAAATAAGTTAAATTGGCCATGTGAAAAATTGTTCCAAAATTGCGGTATAAGGCAACATCAATATCCTCTGTGAGTATATAATCCTCCCGTGTATAGTCTACTATGTCCGATAGCGGTAGAGAAATTAGTGATAAAATTATTATGCGTATCATCTAAAAATATGTAATTAAGATTTTATATTATCTTTGTGCACTATTCTATTTCTTTTATTAATTCTAACAATATTTCCTAAATCCTCCTTTACTACCCGTTTCTTATACCTAGGTCTTAATTTATTTTCTCGTAAATAATATCTCTACAAGAATAAGTTTTCCTATCCCTATTTTTGTTTTGCCTATCGAACATCTTTCCTTGCACTAATCGCAATTTTTGTGGCAAAGTATCATGTTTAACCTTATTGTAAAGTACCTCAAAAGGTTATTGTTTTGTTCTATTGATGAACCGCTCTATATATTGATTCAGAAAAACTGATCAAATTATATTCCTGCTTCATACATCTTGAAATCTCAATTATCGTTGAATGAACTCTTTCAACCTGTCCATTTGTTGTACTGTGATTTGGGTTACAAAAATCATCTTTACATTAGGAAAACCCTGTAATATATCTAATACTTTATCTTCCAATCCAATCCTATCCTCAATTTGTTTAATCACCAAAAACTTTGAATATGCGTCAATATATGTAATAAATTTCAAAAACTGAGCATAAAATATATCCATATGAACCTGTATTCCTTCTTCGCTACGTATAGGAGCCTCTCCAATCGGTATTTTCCTCGGGTTTCTGTCATATTTATTTCTATTACAAATGTCGCAGTTTCGAATATATTCTCTGAATTGCTTATGCATTTCAGGCCAATAGGACATCGTACAATTTTGTTTTATATTTTCCTCAAAACTCCTCTGTGCTCTGTTATGTGTCTGTTCAATTATCGCACCCTGGCCCTCCCTATTCGTTACATCTATAGAAAAATTTCTGGCATACAAAAATGTATTTTTAAACGTTTCCTTTAATTTAGTTTTAACCGCATAGAGATCCTCTGGTGTACAGTGAATAGCAGTCACAAGTCTGGTTGCATTAGTTCTTTTAAAATAAAATAAAATAGATAATGCATCGGCTACTATATTCACTTTACCTGGTTTATAAATTATTTTTGGAGCATATTCCTCAGTTATAGTATGCCATCTTTTCATCTTAACATTAGGGTTTCTTGGAGAAACCGAGAAAGATAATGGCTGATGATCTATGTGAATCTCCAAATCTGATACCCCATAAAGGTAAATTCTTGAAGTTTTCAATGGCCAAACTATGGCATAAAGCTCTCTTTCGTTTGTTGTATAATTTCTTTCTGTCGAATTCAATGTTTTTGATATACAAGTTATGGGCTTTCCTTCCTGACTTAATACTCCTCCCAATGGGTTATTTGAAGCATCTGTTGCCAATATATATTTTTTTGTAAAATCCGGTTGAGTTAGTTCGAATTGGTTTGCAAGCATCTTTCAAAAGCTATAATTGCGTGTCGTTTCAATCTAACCTAAATTTTTTAAGACATTAGCTTCGTCAAGGGTTTCGCTATCGCTGCATAATCCTTAATAAATTTTCTATAGTAACCCGTCATCCCCAAAAACTACGAAGTTGCCTCACTGTTTTAGATAATGGATACCTAGAAATTGCTTCAATCTTTTCCGGATCAGTTTAAATAACATTGTCTGCCACAATATACCCCAAGAATTCTACTTCCTTTCTGTAAAATTTCCAATAAACTTTTCATATTTGCTTTCTTCAACGTATCAATAACATTTTTTCACTTCTCCGTGTGATCCTTAAGTGTTTTGGAAAACACAATGATGTCATCCATATATATAAGATGATTGGTTTAGTAAATAATAATAGAAGTGTTTCTCTGTAATAACAAATATTATTTTATTATTTTGTATAAAATTTATCTAATTATAATTAAAATAACCTAAAATTATTAACTATCATACCTGTAATAACAAAGAAACAACATTCCTTGTTATTATTCACTCCGTGTTGTTCTGGAGGTATGATATTAAATACTTTTTATAAAGGGTGTTTTTTTAGGGGTATAGAACTTCGAATTGAAATAAAACACAAGAAAATCGTTTTAAGGTCCATCAATTTGGCTTTATTGGAAGGATAATTTTATGCCATTAATGTTTAAATATGATTTCGGGCATGTGGCCGCCGCAGCTGGCTCGAATAAAGCCAATTCTACAGGTCCAATTTTCAACCACTTTTTCGAGCATATGGGGCCGTATGTCGGCAATAACGCCACGAATGTTGGCTTCCAATTCCCCTAACGTTTCTGGTTTGTTGGTGTAGACGAGCGACTTCACATATCCCCAAAGAAAATAATCCAATGGTGTCAAATCACACGACCTTGGTGGCCAATTGACAGGTCCATTCCGCGAAATTATGCGCTCATCGAATGTTTCCTTCAATAAATCGATTGTGACGTGCGCTGTGTAGCATGTAGCGCAGTCTTGTTGGAACCACAACTCATCCACATTCATGCCATCCAATTCGGGAACAAAGTAGTCGGTTATCATGGCTCTATACCGGTCTCCATTAACGGTAGCTGCCTCTCCAGCATTATTGCGGAAGAAGTATGGCCCAATGACTCCACCAGCCCATAGAGCACACCAAACAGTCAGTTTTTGTGGATGTAATGGCGTTTCAAGGGTCTCATGTGGATTCTCTTCACTCCAAATGCGGCAATTTTGCTTGTTGACGTAGCCATTCAACCAAAAATGAGCCTCATCACTGAACAAAATTTTGCGATGAAAATCAGCATCGAAATCAATCTCATTTTCGGCCCATACACCAAAATCACGACGCATTGCATGGTCTCGCGGCTTTAATTCTTGCACAAGCTGGATCTTGTAAGGTCGCAAGCCAAGATCTTTGCGCAAAATCTTCCATAAAGTTGATGGACAAAGCTCCAATTGCTGTGCACGGTGGCGAATCGATTCATTCGGGTCCTCTTCAACACTTTGCTCTACAGCGGCAATTGTTTCTTCGGTGCGCACTGTTCGACGTCTCTGCGGATGCGTATTATCACATAGAGTAAACGTAGTGCGAAAACGATCCATGGTTAACCGAATTAATTGCTCTGATGGACGATTATGTCGACCATAAAATGGACGGAGCTCACGGTAAACTTCGCGAACTGAACCATTATTTTCGAAATAAATTTGCACGATTTGCAAGCGTTGTTCTTTTGTCAACCTGTTCATGATGAAATGGCAAACCAAACTGAACATAAATGACATTAGAGTTGCCAGATTTGACCACAAAATGCCAGTTTTATCTCTATTCGAAAAACAAACCTGTAAAAAAAACACCCGTTACAATTAAACTCTTTGATCATTCCAGTTATACGTGTGCACTTTGTGGCTTACATCGTTATACTGACGCTGCTCGTGCAATGCTGCGTAAGCGCTTATTGTTTTACTGTCACATAGATTCGAGTCGCTTACAATCTTTACTTATGTGCTGAATTAATTTAAGTATAAGGTATTTTCCTTACATCTCGCCTCCTAAGAATAAAAATGTTGGTACAAAATTTTAATACAGAATTATACAAAGTTATAATTATTTACATATTTGTTTTATAAAAACTTGGGATCGGAGTGAGTTTGGATACATGAAATAAATTTGATTAAGATTTTTTATGTCCCGTGTCAATTTCATACATTGTATTTGATTTTTCTTCGCAATTTTATATGGACCAATTATTAATTCGTCTAATTTGTTGCGATTCAATCGATTTCCATTTTCAACATATACTAAGTCTCCTCTATCAAAATTATTATTTATTCTATTTCTATCATACAAGCTTTTATTTTAGTTGTGATTTTGTATGCTATTTTCGAAAGCTTTTATTCTATCAATTTCTAGAGTGTTCTCATTTTTCTTTGTTCTTAATTCTATTGGTAATATTGCAGTATCTTCACCTTGCAATAAATATTTTGGGCTGAATTTTGTGACTGTGTGTTCTGCTTCATTATATTTGTTAACACAGCAATAGTAGTCCATGCTAATTTTTTGTTTTCTTCATTCATTGCACATCTAATTTTGTTCATTAAAGTTTGATTAAGTCTTTCATTTAAGCCATTAGAAAATGGTGCACTTACTGCTGTAAAAATCATCGTAATATATAATTTTGTTCTAGGTAATTTTTGAATTCCTTAGAATTGATACCTGGGTGTTGATCTGTTAAAACTATTTCTATATCACAGTCTTTTAGCACATTTTCTGTTAATTTAATATAATCATTTGCATTTTGTGTTTTTGAGGTTAATATGTAGGCAAATCTTGTAAAATGATCAACAAGAAGATGCAGATATTTCTTTGTGGATCGTGAACCTTCGAATCCACCTATTGTATCTATAGAAACTATTTCAAATGGTTGTTGTTGTTAACAGTGCTTCGCCCTGCCCCAGATTGGACAGGGTTACACTGAAATAACAGCCCTTGGCCGGGTGAAAAAACCCGGGTCATGAAGACATTTTATCTTGTCTCCTTGACTTATTTTTTATACAAATCTCACAATTTTTGCATGTTTCTTTTATATGTTTTGAAATATTTACCGCTGTATAATATGCCAATATTTTGCTTTGCATTTGATTTATGCCAATATGACAGACATTTTTATGAAGGTTGTATATAAAAAGTTTACAGAATTCTTCCGAAAGTATAATTTTTTCTTTTCCTCGCATTTTTTTATAATAAACATTATTTTTTTCAATTATATTGTCTTTCTTATGTACTATATTTTGATTATTCTTTTGATCATCATAGATATCTTCTATTTTTATTAAATTAACAATTTTCAATAGATCATATTCATCTTCTTCAGACTCTAAAACTGGATTTCTACCTAAGCAATCTGCTTCTACATTATCTTTACCTCGATTATATATTATTAAAGTCATATTGTGATAAGTAATAAGTGAGATCACCTAATTCTTCATCTGTTCTGGCTGTAATATTCATTTTTTCTAGTGGTTTATGATCTGAAAATGCTTTGACTCTTTAATTGCTAAACATTCTAAATAGATAGCTTTTTTCCTTTTTTGAGATTCATTCAGTTTCTTTGAAAAATATGCAACTGGTTTTTCAACTTTTTCATTTGGTTGTAAAGGGTGTTTTTTTTACAGGTTTGTTTTTCGAATAGAGATAAAACTGGCATTTTGTGGTCAAATCTGGCAACTCTAATGTCATTTATGTTCAGTTTGGTTTGCCATTTCATCATGAACAGGTTGACAAAAGAACAACGCTTGCAAATCGTGCAAATTTATTTGGAAAATAATGGTTCAGTTCGCGAAGTTTACCGTGAGCTCCGTCCATTTTATGGTCGACATAATCGTCCATCAGAGCAATTAATTCGGTTAACCATGGATCGTTTTCGCACTACGTTTACTCTATGTGATAATACGCATCCGCAGAGACGTCGAACAGTGCGCACCGAAGAAACAATTGCCGCTGTAGAGCAAAGTGTTGAAGAGGACCCGAATGAATCGATTCGCCACCGTGCACAGCAATTGGAGCTTTGTCCATCAACTTTATGGAAGATTTTGCGCAAAGATCTTGGCTTGCGACCTTACAAGATCCAGCTTGTGCAAGAATTAAAGCCGCGAGACCATGCAATGCGTCGTGATTTTGGTGTATGGGCCGAAAATGAGATTGATTTCGATGCTGATTTTCATCGCAAAATTTTGTTCAGTGATGAGGCTCATTTTTGGTTGAATGGCTACGTCAACAAGCAAAATTTCCGCATTTGGAGTGAAGAGAATCCACATGAGACCCTTGAAACGCCATTACATCCACAAAAACTGACTGTTTGGTGTGCTCTATGGGCTGGTGGAGTCATTGGGCCATACTTCTTCCGCAATAATGCTGGAGAGGCAGCTACCGTTAATGGAGACCGGTATAGAGCCATGATAACCGACTATTTTGTTCCCGAATTGGATGGCATGAATGTGGATGAGTTGTGGTTCCAACAAGACTGCGCTACATGCCACACAGCGCACGTCACAATCGATTTATTGAAGGAAACATTCGATGAGCGCATAATTTCGCGGAATGGACCTGTCAATTGGCCACCAAGGTCGTGTGATTTGACACCATTGGATTATTTTCTTTGGGGATATGTGAAGTCGCTCGTCTACACCAACAAACCAGAAACGTTAAGGGAATTGGAAGCCAACATTCGTGGCGTTATTGCCGACATACGGCCCCATATGCTCGAAAAAGTGGTTGAAAATTGGACCTGTAGAATTGGCTTTATTCGAGCCAGCCGCGGCGGCCACATGCCCGAAATCATATTTAAACATTAATGGCATAAAATTCTCCTTCAAATAAAGCCAAATTGACTGACCTTAAAACGATTTATTTCAATTTGAAGTTCTATACCCCTAAAAAAAACACCCTTTAGTTGTTTCAACACAGCGCCTATTCCTTGCAAACTTGCATCTGTATATAATTATATATATATTGTTAAGTCTGGATTAAAGATAGCTAGTACCGGTTGTGTGCAAAGAAAATTTTACATGTATTCAAAAGTTTTTTGACATTCATCAGACCAAATAAACTTTTGACATTTTCTTAATAAATTATATATAGGTTCAAGGGTTATTGAAATTTTTGGTACGTATCGATTGTAAAAATTTATTTTCCCTAAAAACTGTCTAATGTTATTTTGATTTTTCGTTAATGGAAATTTTTTTATTGAAATTAAGTTATCTTTTATTGGAGAAATTTCATTGTATTTTATAATATGACGCAAATATTGTACAGAATCTAATGCAAATGTACATTTTGAAAATTTTAATCTAAATCCTTGCAATATTGCTTCTAGCAATTGTGATAAATGATCTATATGTTCTTTGAAAGATTTTGAAAAAATTAATATATCATCAATGTAGTTCACTGTAAAATCTGATAGTTTATGTTTTCTTATTATATTGCTTAATATTCTTTGAATAATAGCCGGTGATGTTTTTAACCCAAATGGTAAACAAGTCCATTGAAATTGTCCCTCTTACGTTACAAATGCCGTTTTACTCCTATCTTCGATTCTCAATGGAATAGACCAAAATGCTGAATTTATATCGAGTTTTGAAAAGTATTTGCAATTTCTTGTTTCAAATCAAATCAAATTTATTATCAGTCACCCTAGCACAACAATTTTGGAAAAAATTATTAACAGTGCCAGTCACGTATGATACAATTAAAATTAAAGCTAAATGTTCTAAGAGTTCTAACATATAACATAAAGAGGGGAAGAGAGAGAGAAAAAAATTAAAAATACATAAATAAAAGAGGAAAACAGGAAAGATAGGTGGAAAAGGAAATTACAATAATTGAATAACTTAATGACTATAATAAGGAAATGAGGAAATGCATATACAATAGAGTTGGAATAATTAGCGATTATTGTAAAAATTGGTAACTTCTTTTCTAAAAAGCAGTGGATTTGTAAGAAGCCTTAATCTGGATGGTAGTGAGTTCCAAAGACGAACCGCATTAATGAAAAATTTACGATCGGATGTCAGAGTTCTGTGTTTAGTGTAAACAAGCAATGTAGACCTTGAAGACTGTAGAAACTGAAGCCTTTGATATAAATAGTTCGGTTCCTTTATATGAATTATTTTGTGTATGAACAGCAGAGTTCTGACTTTTAACAAATTGTCGAAAGAAATGTTTAACAATTTTTCAGCATACGCAGACACATGGTCAGATCGTTTTAGCCCAAATACATACCTGCAATGTTGTTATAAATAACATTAAGCTTGTTTTTACATAAAGAGTCACAACTAGCATAAATCTCACAACCATACAGTAGCGTGGGTATCAAGTACGCTTTAGCAAGAAGAAGTCTGATGTGTAAAGGAGTGAAATACTGAGCTAGCCATAGTGTGCGGAGCATTCCATACACTTTGCCAATTGCACTAAAAATGTGATTATTCCATGTCAGAGTTTTGTTGAATACTAAACGGAGATTTTTCGCAGTATCAACATATTGTATAACAGAACCGCCCAGCATCACTTTATCCAGGAAGGAAGGATTTTCTGCGAATGACAATACATTTAGATTTTTCAGGATTAATTGACAAGCCATTTGCAGATGCCCATGCACCTACACGCATCAGGTCGGAATTGAGTTCATTTAAACACGTACGAATACGATCAGGTGGACAGGACATATACAATTGGACATCGTCAGCACAAATATGCACATTGCAATGTTGCAGGGTATTAGGTAAGTAATTAACATATAGTACAAACAACAAAGGGCCCAGGATTGAACATTGTGGAACACTCCTGATCACATGTACGAAATTAGACGTTTTGCCTCCAGCACATACAGCCTGCGATCTATCAAGTAGGTAAGACCTAATCAAAGCAACGGCATGACAGGAGAAATTAAACAGGTTTTACAGCTTGCAACATAAAAGCTCATGATCAACCAAGTCAAATGCCTTGGAATGGTCGAGAAGAGTAAGAAAAGCTAGACTATTACCATCAATTTCCATCCGAATACTTTCGATTACTTCCAAAAGTGCCGAAATGCAACTTCGTTTCGATGGTCCGTGAGAAGTCGGTTTGCATGAACATATGACATAGTCTGTTTATGCATGATACGCTCCATAACTTTTGATAGAAAAGGCAAGATAGCAATGGGTCTGAATTCATTATTTTTCTTATGCACAGGAATAATCTTAGCGACTTTCCAGCACGTCGGAAAAACACAGGTCGTTAGAATAGAGTTTACTAGGTAGGTCACGTGAGGCAAAATCTTTGGCAGGATAATTTTAGGAAACTTGGCACTGGTTCCATCAAAACCAATAGCGTTGGACTTGACAGAAAGGATGGCTCGACTACGTCACAGTCATCAACACCCACAAATTCAAGAGGACTGATGCCATCATTTACAAGGTCAGAATAACTATCGAGACGTACAGGAGGATTTGATACAGGCAAGGAAACAAAATTTACGTTCATTTCATCTAAATTAGAGAAAAGAGGATCTCTTTCTTTAGTCTTTCCTACGCCAATTGTCCTTATAGTATTCCAAGTTTGGCGCGAGTTCATAGCAAGGCTAAGCTTCTCATTGTAAAATAAAGTTTTCGCTCTTTTAATTGCCTTCGTTACAGTGATTCGGGCCGACTTAAATTGTTTTAATGTTTCAGCAGTGCGATACCCCTTCCAACGCGTATAAGCTTTATTGCGCATATAAATAAAATGTTTAAGATTGGCAGTGAACCAGGGCCTACTGCACCGATTAACTATTTTCGTTTTTACTATTTTCGTCGTTTTTGCTACTAAATCTTCAATCAATAGAAACGGTTGTGATTGGGGAACTACAATTTTATTTAAGTCTCTAAAATCTATGCATAGTGTTCATCTTTTATTTTCATCTCTTTTATATGCTAATGTAACTGGAGCAGCGAAAGGACTATATGACTCTTCTATTAAATTTCTTTTAAGTAATTGTGAAATTTGCTCCTCTATTTCTTTTTTATCTTGAATTGTACATCGATAAGGCCTTTTGCTACAATATTTGTCTACTATGAGATCAATTCTAGCTTCGTAGTCTTTTACTTTGCCTATATCATATTTATCTTTTGCAAATATATTTTTATATTTGTCTACTAGATTCTTTTATATTTTCTTCATTTTGACTCAAATGATTAGTTAAGACTTAAAAATTGTCTAAATTCACATGTTCATTGAAGTTTATTTGATATTCTTGTTTTTCTGTGAGATTAGAAATTTTCTGTTCTATTTCTAATTTTTCATTTTGCATTAATTTGAAATTCTTTATGCAATCTAATCCTATTAGGAAGTCATATTTGAAATTCTCATTATCAATCATAAATACATCTATGTACGAGTATTTTTCTATATTCAAATTCTCGCTTTGATTTTTATCAAATTTTCTGATCTGTATACACCATTAATTGTTCTCAAGTTAACTTTCATTCTTAAATCAGTTTTTTCTCTTTTCAATTGAACTAATTTAGCATTTATCAATGAAACATTTGATCCTGAATCATAAATAGCCAATGCTTCTAAACTGTCATTCAATGTTACTTTGAGTCTAAATAATGGTGGGGTTATTAGTTTTTTGGATCGCTATCACTTAATTCTGCTTCTCATACTTAGCTGTTAACATGGTTTGTTCCATCATTTTTATTTTTAAACCTACACTCAGCTTCAGGGTGGAAACGTGTACCCTTACCTTTATTTTTACAGATTTCGCATGCTACCTTCTCTACTTTTGCTCTATTAGCATAATTCTTACTCTTTTTTGTCTCCACATTTTTTTTGTGAACTAAATGTTCCAATTTTCCTAATTCATTATACAAGTCTTCTGTCTTTTTCAATTTTCCTCTATCAATTCTATCAGCTACAAAATTCGGTAGGCCAATAGCAATTAAATCAATCAATGTTCCCGAATCAATAGATTTTCTTACTTCTAATAATAATTTTTCCTTTTTTATTGCATATTCCATTAGAGAGCCTATTTGATACTTAAATTGCAATGCGTATCTTATTGAAGACCATCCTTTATTACCAAACGTATCACAAACACTTTTTTTCCAATCTTCCCAATTGGCTTCAATAGTTAGTTTCAAAAATGTGCAACTATACCAGTCTGTAGCACCTTTTTCTATGCATGATTTTAAAAGCTCAATTTTTTTTCATGTTTGACAATATTGAATCGTTCACATTCTTTTTCAAAACTAGCCATCCATTGATCTGCATTTGAATTTTTCCCATTAAAATTTTCTATTGTAAATTCTTTAGCAATTTTACTAATATTGATTTCTTCAGATTTTTGACTTTTCTCAAGAAATTTTTCTAATAAACATTTTAATGATTGTTCTGTAGATTCATTGACATTTTCTTGTTCCTCACATTCTTCTTCTAAAAATACATCATTAAATTGTAAATTTTCCCCTTCATCTACATAAATATCTCTTAATTCTTTCGTCAAATTTATCCAAACGTTTCTAAACTGGTCTGTTTTACTTATTGATTTCTTTACCTTAGAGAATGCTGACGTTTTCATAAGCACCTCATGATGCGCTCCATTCAAGTAGTTCGGTGACATTGCGAAAGTCCGGCCGTCGGGTGTAGCGATGGAGGTGACACATATCACATTCGTCTTCGCATCGTCTTGTGTAGTCAGCACATTGAACGTGAATTGTAGCTTGTCCATTTCGTAAATTTTAAAAAGAATGTTGTTTTATAAGATGATTGGTTTAGTAAATAATAATAGAAGTATTTCTCTGTAATAACAAAGATTATTTTATTATTTTGTATAAAATTAATCTAATTATAATTAAAATAACTTAAAATTATTAATTATCATGCCTGTAATAACAAAGAAACAACATTCAATGTTATTATTCACTCTGTGTTGTTCTGGAGGTATGATATTAAATACTTTTTATACGATTAAACTCTTTGATTATTCGAAATATACGTGTGCACTTTGTGGCTTACATCGTTATACTGACGCTGCTCGTGTACGAGGTGTGTTCAAAACGTATCGCGAATTTTGAATTTTTGCTGGTTACGTATATTCGAATTTCGAATTTTTTGTGGCGTTATGTTGGTACTCATGTCTCTCACTTATGCCGGCAAGCTCGGCCATTTTGAATGTTCAGTTATATGTTGGCAGCTGCTTTGCTTGCACGTGTTTTGGATCGTCTTCGATTTTACCTATTCAAAAAAATGGATCAAAGAACCTGTATCAAATTTTGTGTGAAAAACGAAATTAAGTGCGCGGATGCATTCCGAATGTTGACTGTGGCATACGGAGAAGCTACCTTGGACCGAAGCAATGTTTATCGGTGGTACAAAATGTTCTCAGAAGGCCGAGAAGATATGCCAAGAAGAACAAAAATTGGCTTTTGCACCACGATAACGCCCCTGCTCACGCATCGTTGCTTGCGCGCGACTTTTTGGCCAAAAACAACACACTAATGATGCCGCAGCCACCGTATTCCCCAGATCTGGCCCCCTGTTCCTTTTTCTTGTTCCCTAAACTGAAGAGGCCCATGAAAGGACGACGTTACGCTTCTCTTGACGAGATAAAGACGGCATCGAAGGAGGAGCTGAACAAGATACAAAAAAATGATTTTTTGAAGTGCTTCGAAGATTGGAAAAACCGTTGGCACAAGTGTATAATATCTCATGGTGATTACTTTGAAGGGGACAAAATAGATATTCATGAATAAACAAATAATTTTTGAAAAAACACAATATTCGCGATGCTTTTTGAACACACGTCGTACTTCAACATTTCGTTCGTCGGATAATGCTGCATAAGCGCTTATTGTCTTACTGACACATCGATCCGAGTCGCTTACAATCTTTACTTATGTGCTGAATTAAATTAAGTATAAGGTATTTTCCTTACATATGTATATACGTGACAAAATTTGCCAATGTAGTCCCCAAGAACGTCATCCATAGCTCTTTGAAAAATACTAGGTGCAGTCCAAATGGCATTCTCAGAAATTCATATTTCTCGTTGTTAACTGAAAATTATGTCTTTTCCACATCACTATCCTTCATCAAAATTTGGTGAAATCCTGACTCATGGTCAATTGTAGAAAAATATTCTGAACCCCCCAAATTAGACAGTATGACATTGCTGTCTGAAGTTGGATATTTAGCCGAAACTGTTACATCGTTTAATTTTTTAAAGTCCGCTACCATCCTCAACTTTTGTGTGCTCATTTATACCTTTTCTTGGTACACTTCCCAGATAGGTGAATTGTATGGGCTTTTACTTGGACGAACTACACCGTTTTGCAACAAACCCCTGATCTCATCATTCACAAAGCTATTTGCAGCTAGCAGATATTGATATTGTTTCCTCCAAACCGGAGTATCAGTCGCAGTACGAATCTCTGCTTCCCTCACAATAAATCCGCCGGACTCTTTCCTACTACAAGGTTCGGAATTATTTTCTGTATTGCTTCAGAGGATTCTTCCTCCAAAGTAATAGTATTCAATACCACTTTTCCACTATTTATCCTGTCGGATAATTACTAACTGGCGTTTCAGGATCTTCCCCTGAAATTGTTGTATTCAAATTGTTTCTATTAACGCTTTTATATCTCTCAAAAACTTATATCCAATTAATAAATCTGCTTCTAAATTTCCAATTTCATAACAAATTTGCCTTTTACCGAACAACCTTATAAAATGGTAGTAAAGTATTATTCATTCAATTCATTTCTATTCTCGTAAATACCTGACTTTATATAGCAAGGTGCTCCTGTATTAATTAGGATTTAAAAATTTTCCCCTATTGCCCTGTCATACAAGAAAATGTATGGCAAAGCTAATTTTGGTCTAAAAAATTGTCCTCCTTTATATTATTAATACGCCATGTTTTGTTCGGCGGTTGCACGGTCTGCTGCGTGCTACCATGTGGTCTTTTTTCTATATTACTACTTTCTATATACTTCTTCGATTGTTATTATTTGGTTATTACACTGTGTTACAAAACGGGCTTTAGTTCTGTCCTATGAACCAAATATACTTTTCCGGAAAGGGGAGACAAAATAAAAATACACGCGTATCGGCGATTTTCATGTACACCATCAGGGTACAAAATCGGACGCAGCACAAACCTATTTATAACACCGCGTTACACACATTCTGTCCTATGAACCAAATATACTTTTTCGGAAAGGGGAGAAAAAATAAAAATACATGTCTATCGGTTAGAATTTTTTTTTATGTATAACACTGCGTTACAAAAACGAGCTTTAGTTCTGTCCTATGATCCAAATATACTTTTTCGGAAAGGGAAGAAGAAATACATGTGTATCGTCAGAATTTTTTTTTATGTATAACACTGCGTTACTAAAACGAGCTTTAGTTCTGTCCTATGAACCAAATATACTTTTTCGGAAAGGGGAGAAAAAAGAAAAATACATGTGTATCGGCGAATTTTATGTACACGTCAGAATTTTTTTTTATGAGATAATTATACATAAAAAAAATTCTGACGTGTACATGAAAATCGCCGACACATGTTATGAGTATGCGTAAGGCATCTCGCCTATTTTCAGCATTAAGTTCTTTAGTGACGGGACTGTCTGAACCGTACGTCATGATCGTTATATTAATTAGCAAGGTCAACTTCTCGTTAACCTTATTATAATAGTCAATTATTGAGTTAGAGCCCTGTCTTAGAATGCTCATTTCCTGGCCTCTTGTCCGCATAGGCGAAGTCTAAGACTCATTTTAATCTAGCCACTGTTGCGTCATTTTCATTTTTATAAAGTTTTTGTTTTTTCATTTATTTATTCTCAAACACACAACCAAATAGGTTATTTTGCAGTGTTTGAAGCTTAGAAAGTAATGAACTTAATACTAACATTGGAAAGAGGAAGCAATGGTAAGGAGAAGGGAAAAGGCACAAGCAGGGAAAACAATTTTAATTCGTAAAGTATCGCAGTAGTTCCTTCTTAAAGTGCAGTACGCTTCTGACCATTTTAATATACTGTGGCAGAGCCTTCCATAGGCGTACAGCGAAGACAAAAAATTTACTTTCAGTTACTAGGCACTAATCAAGTTTAGTGATCGAGGCGATTTACTAAACTGAACTCGTTCCAAAAGGTAATCGGGCTCTTGAGTGGTTATGACTTTATGAAGCGCTGTTTATTAAAATTTATTGTGCATATTTGTTTGGAATATAGAGATATGTGCTCATGGCGGTATATGCGATAAATGTATCTGGCAATGTTGTTGTAGAGGAGTTTTCTTCGGGACATACTATCACAGTTGGCATATAGTTCACATCCATACAATAACGTAGGTAACCAAAACATTTTTCCAAAAACGTGTATCAATGAATCCAGACTTAAATTTATAACAATTATTTTAAATAGGGTAAGTTTAACAGTTAATTCTTAGCCACTAAAATCAGTAAGTATACAAATTAATCTCACTTTAGTGCCTTGTTATTCACGTTCTCCTGTTTCATCCACTGCTGCTCACTGTTCCCGTACATGCAATTCTAAAATAGATGGAACCGATTATATCTTTACTCTTGCTAAGTTTCCAACAGCTCCAAGTGCGGTTGTTGCCTCACCTGCTAATTCCAATCAGTGTTGTCTTTTCACTTTATTTTCGCTTCAGCCAGCGTTGCAAAATCATTAACACGCGTTCAAAGGAGTTCTTTATTTCACAACTTTCTTTTGTGCCATTTTTTGCTTTCAATATTTGGCAGAGTATGAAATGATTCACTTTGTGTTTCACGTGTTTTTCTCAAATAAAATGGCCACTGCATGCAAAAGTCAAGACTTCTGGCTCTTGCAAAAATTTCACTTTTATGTCAATTACACAAATCGTCTTAAGACTTTTGCACAATTTTTTATTATACCTATTAGTGCTACGCACACAAGGTATATTAACTTTAGTAGCCTAACGGCAGTACGTGACGGCATAAACGGATAGATATTGACTTATATACATCAAAATGTTCAGGAAAAAAAAAGAGAAATTGATAAAGCCATGTCCGTCCGTCCGTTCGCCTGTATAAACGATAGCTTGAGTAAATTTTGAGATATCTTAATGAAATTTGGTATGCGGGTTCCTTGGCACTCATCTCCGAGCGATATTTAAATGGGCGAAATCGGATGATAGCCACGCCCACTTTTTATGTATAGAATATTTTCGAAACACACAAAAAAAGTGATTACTCAGTACATGATACACCTATAAGGATAAAAGTTGTTGAATACATTGAGATTGAGGCATAAAATAAAATTTTCAAGAAATTTTTGAAAATGGGGGTGGCACCGCTCAATTTTGATTAAGTCAAATTTAGAAATGTTATTAATCATAAATCAAACGCCTTTCAAGATATAGAAACGAAATTCTGCACGCAGGTTTCTAGGTATGCAAGGAATGTTCCAGGAAAAAATGGGCGGGATCGGTTAAGGTCCACGCCCACTTTTATATGAAAGATTTTGAAGAGGGTCGTAGATATATTAAATAGACAATAACTTTGCGTAAAATAGTTTCGGATCATTTATATTTCACTTTTAAACTTTCAGCAAACTAAGAAATCCAAAAAATATAAATTTTCGAAAATGGGAGTGGCCCCGTCCCTTTTATAGTGGATTATTCCACAAAACTTTTTGTATCATAACTCCGCCAATAATTGCTTTGTCGAAACGAAATTTGGCGATAATGTTCTATATATAAAGGTAACTGTTTGCTGTAAAAATAGGCGAAATCGGTTACATTTTTTTGTAAAATTTAAAAAGCGATATTTCTACAACTCAGCAAGTTATATCAGTAAGATTTTGGACATATAACAAGCTTTGTAAGAAAAACTTGGCCGGAAACAAAATTTTGTCAATTTTAAGCCCACTTTTCAGCTTACAATTTCTGATATTTTCAAAGGCAATCGCTTATAATTCAATCTTGATATTTCTATGAAAATTTGTCAACTACTTTTCAGTAGTATGTATTATACTCCTGCCAAAAATTAGCCAAATCGGGAAACACACAAGCAAAATATTCGGGCACGTAGTTAATAGCCCTCTGCAATAGCGAAGTTATATATCTTATTTGATTTCCATACCTTTCATAAACATTAAATGTATGTAAGTATGAGAATAAGAAGAGAAAAGTTCACTAAAACGATCAGCCCGATGAGCGGAGTCCACTGAACCATGTCCGTCTCTCCGTCGGTCTGTCTGTATGTGTGTCTATTTGAACGCAAACTAGTCTATCAGTTTTACAAAAGAATGCTGAAGTTCGTTGTTTGCTTTCGCCATTTTATAATATACTAGCAAACCCGGTAGACGTTGTTTTGATTTTTTGATACATAGAATACATCTATATATAAAATGTCATTAACTTGAACCAAATAAACCCCTATCTGTACTGAACTGCAGCTTTACATAACTTTGGGGCTTTTCCAAAATATTAAATAAAAAAAATATTAAATATTAAATTTAACTTCTTTGAACCAAATAAACTCCTAACTATATCGAACTGCAGTTTTATATAACCTGGGGGCTTTTCCAAAAGCTATATACAGACTGTGTCGTGCCCAGCGAACTCCTGAACCTAGTTCAAGAGCAAAACAAAACACAAAATATGTGGGCGTGGCACCGCCAACTTTTGAAAAATTATGTAGATATTGACTAAGTGACACATATATCCAAATTTCATTAATTTAGACCAAAAAAGTTCGGAGTTATGACGAAGTGAAGCTTTATATAGCCTGGGGGTGTGGCTCCGCCTACTTTTCCAAAACTATATATTGTCTATGCTGTATCCAATGAGCCCAAGTATATATTGTGAAAATTTCATAAAGATCGGTTGAGTTCTTTGGCGCCTATAAAAGACGCACATTTTTTATATCTATTTTTGTTACGTACACAAGGTATAATTCTTCATTTGACATAAACGAATCGAGATATATATTTAGAAATGTATATCAAAACGTTCAGGATGAAAAGTAAAATATCCGGTCAAGTAGTTAATACTCCACTGCAAAAGCAAAGTTGTATATCTTTTTTGATATTCATACCTTTCATGAACATGAAATGTTTGTACGTATACTGAAATGATCAGGAGGATGAGCTGAGTCGATGTAGCCATATCCGTCTCTCGATGCGTCTAGCTGTCAGTCCTTATGTCTATTTGAACGCAAATAGGAACTGAAATTATTAAAATAGACGTGCGTAAATTTATTTATTTATTTATTACAGTTTATATAAAGCCTAGCTTATACCTATTAATATTTGTGGTAACTTAACCTAATATTACATGGTAACTTAACCTAGACTTAATACTAAGTTAGTTGCATCTGAAAACTACGTACAATGTAGTGATAAAGTGTGACAGACTTCCAAGTCATATCCATAAAATGTTGGTGCTGGTTGTCTGTGGAATACAGGCCAGTTGCGCATATAAAGCGGGAAGGCTGCATCTGAAAGGTGGTGCACTGGTTCAATCAAGTGACGCGACAGGATGAGCTTCCGCTACTTTTCGTATGCGTATGAGCGCTTGGAGCTACTGGCGCTGTACTACAAAATATTTGGCACGCAAGCACTGTATGAAGGTATGGAAACCTGACAATCCATCACTAGATTGGTAGTGTCCTGCAATAAGTATACAATTTTTGCTTGAATCTATTTACATTACAAGATTTAACATCATTTGGTAGCTCATTGTAACACTTTAATCCTTTGTAGTACAAATTACATTTGTCTGCTTCAGTTTTATAATAGGTTGAAATTAATTTTGCTTCTAGTGTTTATAGAATGCATATCTTTCCCATATTTTATGATACTCTTCAAATAATCAGGCAGATTGCCTTCTATTATGTTTCTAATAAACTTCATAGTGTAGTAGCAAAGCATGTATCTGATAGGTGTATCATAGCGTTTGTTAAGAATGAATCTCATAGCTCGATTTTGTAGCTTGTAAATTTGACTATCTCGCATTATGAAAAATATGGTTGGACAATAGATAAAATGGGGTTCAATTATTGAATGTACACCATTGCTTTGTACCTCTTTCTTAAGTACAAGGTGGCGCAAAAGTAAGCTTCCGATGTTCAGCATATCGATTGTGGCACGTGCAGTGTGTGCTGTTGGACCGTCTTGTTGGAACCACATGTTTTCCAATCCCAGTTCATCAAGTTGCGGCAAAAAGAACTCGTTGATCATTGCTCTGTAGCGCTCACCATTCACAGTTACCGTTTGGCCCCGACCGATTATTGGTCAAATAAATAGTCAGCAATATTCCGCGTTCTGGAGCAGTGTAGCGTAACGTTGTTTATTAACGTGTATTTCGCATGTGTTTACTACACAAATGTCAAAACAGAACTGACTTTAGGGGCCAATCGCAAAATTTATGGCAATTTCTGATAGGAGGATTACTTTTGCGCCACTCTGTATCTACAAGTTCTTTGTGTAAAATATAATTTTTTGGCTATTTTTCCTACCGTATAGTCAATGTGCTCATTGAAGATCAGTTTATTGTCGATTTTTACTTCTAAATACTTGAAGTTGTCGACTTTTTCAATTTGTTCATTGTTTATATTGAAATTTAGATTAAGTAACTCATTGTTCTTAAAGTGCCTTCTCGAGATTAGCATGTATTTTGTTTTGCTGACGTTCAATTTCAGTCTTTTCGAACATAACCAACAATTAACCCTATTTAGATCATATTGTAACTTGGCGTAAATTTCAGTGGCATTATCTCCACTAAGCATCAATACCGTATCATCGGCGAAAAGCTTAATTTCACACTGTTTAATGCAGCTAACAATGTCATTTATATAGATATTGATATCCTTGTGGCAGTCCCTTTCACTTGATACCGACGAACCAATTATTGTTCTTTGATTTCTATTCCTAACATAGTTTTCAAACCATTTTAGTTCAATTCCTGATACACCTATATTGAGCAACTTTTTTAGTAGTAGAGTTTGATCAATTGTTTCAAAAGCACGCTTTAGATCCAGGAAAACATCTATGACATGTTTATTCCTGCTCAGGTCTTCTTTCCAGTTAGCTATAACTATGTTCAGAGCACTTTCGCATGAATGGTTTTTCCGAAATCCGGATTGCTGCTGAATTATAATTCTATTATTGTCTAAGTACTGCACCAACTGGTTTTTTACTACCGTTTCAAGCATTTTTTCGTCACAAGGTAGTGTATTTAAGGGCCTAATCTCATCGGCTCTGATGGTATTTTTTACTTTTCCAATGGGAAAGCTATAGAAGCTTTCCATAGGTTTGGAACTAATCCTTTATCTAGGCTTTCATTCACGATTAGTGAGTAGAAATATCCTATGTAAGTTATGGAGTCCTTAATGACCCCTTCAGATGCAAGTTTCTTTCCTCCCATTTCGTGCTTTAATTTACCTATAATTTCGAGTATATCCTCCGTGGTGACTTTTTGAGATTTAAAGGACGAAGTACTACTTACAATGGGCATATTATCAGTAGAGAAGGGAATAATGCTTGAGCTTATTTCTAGGATACTGTCAATAAAATAGTTATTTAATGATTGAGCTATTTCCCTCTCGTTTGTGTACAGTTGATCATTTATTAATATTTTATTAATACTATGGATATCCTTAGACATAGAAATGCAATTTTTCAAATGCTTCCACATGGCCTTGCTATCCCCTATGTTAAGTAGAATTTTGTACTCCATGAACTGGGATTTTTTAATTTTAATAAATTTTTTGTATTTCCTCTTGGTGGAGTTGTATTCATTCCAATCACCTGTTCTTGATGCAATGTTATACAAGTCTAATTTACGTTTATTTAGGGTAGATAACTCTGCATCGTACCACTTATTCATAAGCTTTACGTTGATTTCTTTCGAATGTGTCAGTGTGCTCATTGCATTCGCTAAATTGTTATGCAGTAATGTAGCCTTATCTTCTATACTAAATTTTACAAAATTCCCATAGTCAGAATGTCGCAATAGATTGTCAATATTATCACCTGTATAAAATTCCCAAGACGTTATATTTCTGTTGGGTCGCATTTGACATATTTTCTCTAACTGGACTTTAAACAGAATGGTTTCATGATCCGTAATACAATGTTCTTCCAGTCTTTCACAAGAGTTGGAGTCACTGTTCGTGAATAACAGATCAATCATTGTTTCAGTATTATCGCCTTTTCGTGTATAAAAATCAGTTTTTTGGTCCATAGCAAAGGACCGAAACAAATCAACTAGTGGTTTGTTGTAAGTAGTGTTATTGAACAGATTTATGTTAAAGTCCCGAATTAAAACGACTTTATCATGCGTTAAGCAGTTATTATTCAAAATATCTTGCATGTATGTAATAAAATCTGAATCGCTTGAGCTCGGCGAGTGATAGATCAAACCTATTTGGTATTGTGGAAAAACGTTTTTAATTTTTACTATAATACACCATATATTTTTGTTAACCGAATTGTTATAGATTGCCTTAAATTCAATTGATTCATGTATGTATATTAAAACACCACCGGTGTGCCTACTAAGGGAATTATATCGCAGGATCTTGTATGTTTGAATATGTAACTCTTGATTGGTTATATCTTCGGTTAAACAGCTCTCCGAGCACAAAATCAAGTGAGGTTTTCTGTTTTCTATAACATGCTCAAGTTTACATTTGTTAGCGACAATACTACTAATGTTTAAATAAATGCAGTTAAGTTCCTTACATATTCGTTGCTAAATTCGGGTTTTATTTTTCGACTGCGCATGTTTTCTAAACGCTGGACAGTCTTTTCTGAAGGCATGATGATTCACGTCTACATTGATAACCCCATTTTTGACCAATTCGCTACAGTTTACCCATTTCACTACGTTGGAGGTACATTCTTTACTGTCATGAGAGTCAGCACATTTGCTACATTCTGCTTTATTTGGACACTCGCTAGCTTTATGCTTATACCCAGAACATTGAAAGCATCTCAGGACATTAAGATGCTCGTGGACAATACATGTATCCCATTCTATATGTACCTTCTTCTGTTCTAACATGTTTTCGTACGTTACTGCATCAGTTTCCACTAATGCGATATAACTTTCTTCCCTACGATTAGCATTTCCGTACATTTTCAAAACTTTAAATTCTTTTCGAACACATGAATCAATTTGCTTCCTTAAGCATTCTATCAAACGTTCGTTATTGATTTTATCAGTTATGCCGACTATTTTAACAATTTTTTTTATTTCATGTTTGTTTTTGGCTTTCTCTGCTTCGTATTCATTTCCAATCGCCTCTACAACTTTCTGTTGGACTTGATCACAAGCATCTTTATTTTTGCATTCTACTATTATTGCACCCCTTTTTTATTTCTTTTACTTGTTTAACAAGGCCATCAGTGGGTTCAACTACTTGTTTTTAGGGCTTCTTTAGTTTCCTTCGACTTTTGCTTTTTATCTTTCGGTTTGATAAGAAATGTGTTCCCAATTGGTGCGACTATTTGGGCATACGAAATTCTTGTATTCGGCTCTTCATTTGCAACCCTTTGGTTGTTTAACAATTCGCTACTCTTTTGAACTTGATCCGATAATTCTTTTATGATGTCATTTTTAAAAGCATTAATTTTGACTTCAATATTATGCTCAAGGAGAGAGTTGAAATCATTAATAATTTTATCCCTTGGGTTGACATAATAGATCACTACTAGGTTATATAATGTTCCGTTTCATCCGAACTTAGACTTACTTACTTGTTTTTTAAATAAGTTTGGCTGTATCAACTTTGTTGAGGCAATCGGCAATATTTTTTAGTTAAAGTTTTTTTAGGTTTTTCTCCTCCGATGAGGATACTTGTTTTTACAGTTTTCCTTCTCCTCTAGTGAGGATACTTTTTTTTACAATTTTTTTCTTTCTCCTTTGGTCAGGTACTTTTTTTAAAATTTGTTTCTTCTCTGTTGAGGATAGTTTTAGTTTTTTTACCATGCGTGCCCCACGTTGGGCGCCAATTAACTTTTTACCCTTTTAGGGAAGGTTTTTAAAAAGAAATAAAATATTTCGACGAATTCGCTGCCGATTGTCACGGCTGGCACACAACTAACTTTATGGACACTATCGCTACTGAAATACTGATGCGTGGGGAATGGAATATTGTTTATAAACACTTTGGCTAGTAAAATGCTGATGTCCGAGAAATTGGATATTTGTGTATAAACATTGTTCTTGGTGTTGCATCCGTTTGCTAATGAAATGCCAGTGGCGTGAGAAATTAAATACTTGTTTATAATTGCCATAAGGGCACTGTGAGTGGTGTACTGTTGACTTGCATACTAGTCAGTATATTCTCGTACACCGCTATCATACCAGCCGCCATACTAGATAGAATATGCATCAGTATCATACAAATTACTGTACCACATCAAAGGTGGTTAGTTCATTTTGAGTTGAAAAATACACGAAATTTGCAAAATTACATTACAAAGAACTTTCATGAAAATTTTCATATAAAAAATATGTGTCTATCAAAATAAATATTAGTTCACCATATTAAACAACTAGCGGACCCGGCAGACGTTGTTTTGCCTAAAATTTTACTTGCCTACATTTAATAAATTTTACTTTTTTCCCTCCCCACCTGGCCCTTGTTCTACATTTATCCGTGTATCTCCCTTTTGCTTTCCGCTTTTGCTTTTCACCCAACCCTATATACCGTTACTCTTCTTCATCCTCTTCATTTTTCTTCAACACCACCTATATTTCAAATTTCTATTCCTACTTCCCTTATTCTCCCATTTCTTCTGGGCGTACTGATATGTCCATAGCTTCCAGCTGGTACCGCTTTCTGTTGCAAGGGTTTTTTTTATGTATAGAACATATATCTATAAACTATAAACTTTGGACATTAATGAAGCACAAAGAAAACACAAAAAATGTGGTAGTGGCATAGTCCAATTTTCCAAAGTTATGTATATCTTGACTAAAGGACACATATATCCTAATATAATTGATTTAGACCAAATAAGTTCAGAGTTATGACGAATTGAACTTTTATATAGCCTGGAGGAGTGGCACCGACCACTTTTCCAAAACTATATATGGCTAGCCTTAAACTAAATTGGTCTATGTAACAAAATACAAAAGTTGAGAAAACAGATGAAACTCGTTTTAATGCAGTGTACGATTGTTGATGTATGTTAAGTGAATATTGTACATTATTATGTTAGCTTAGTAGTTAACTTAACATTCTGCAGTAAAAGAAACTTTTTATGGAAACGTTTTTTAAATAATATTTTTTTTAACAAAAAAACTTGTTACATAGATCACTTTAGAATTTTGAATTTTTAAGGAAGGTTGAACTACAAATTGGAAATTATATGAGCTAGAGTTCGCCCAGTGGTTGAAATTCAACCAATAAACTTTATTTTATTTTTTTGCTGTAGGTATGTTTTATCCGCCTTTTTTTTCTTCCTTTCTATGTCGTTCCTTTCCTCTAACATATTTTTATTTTCCTTGATTTCTTTTTTTACTCTCTTATTTAATTTTTTACTTTCCTCAAACTTCTTTTCCTTTCCCTTCCTTTTATTTTCTTTCTTTCCCCTTCGTTTTCTTACCTTTCCTTTAATTCCCTTTCCCTTCCCTTCCTTTCATTTCCTTACCATTCCTTTCTTTCCTTTAAATGTCTTTCCTTTCCTATCCTCTCTATTCCCTTCCCTTTTCCTTTTCTTTCCTTTAATTTTCCTTCCTTTCAATTCTTTTCCTTTCCTCTGTTTTCGTTTAATTTTCTTCGGTGTTTAATACTCTTTATGAGTAATAATTTATTTTATTTTTGTAAATCCTGTTTGTAGGTATCAGCAATGAATTTTACATATTTGCTCATATATTACATTGCTTGTTTAATGTATCCAACAAAGCAACTTTTCGTGCTCTCCGGAGAGCAGTTGACACGGGGCATCGTAGCCAGTAATCAATACAATAACAACAACTAAAGCAAAAATGCATGACACAACAGAGTATCTATAGTGCGAATACTTATTTTTCATTGGTCCACTACCAACTCTTCGAACTCACAGTGAGAGCCGACCACACGAATAACACAAAAACATGCATGGCAAGTCTACTCACACTACTACGGCTCTTAATTTTTTCCTACAAAGCAACTCCTCGGCCATGCTCACGATTCAGCATAGTACACAAAAAGCAAGTACACACACACAGCGTGGCTATAGTGTGAATAAGTAAATGTGTAGTGGTGAGACTTTTATGTTAAATTTTTTATATTAAAATGATTTTTAAAATTTACGGATAAAAGTACACCTCAAAATTTCTTATCTATACATATATAATTTGTATACCTTAGAATTATAGTTTAGCAGAAAACGGTTCTACATTGCATCCATCTTGCCTATTTATATATAAGATAAAACAACAAAAAATATGTGAAAGGTAGTACTTTAATTAAAAAAACAACATACAAGTGCTCGTAAATGATCACCCTTTGGTAGAAAATCTTATGGATTGTTTTCTGTTTCACCTCTGCGGTTTACATGTGGAAGGGACAGGTAAAAGGGGTGATGAATCCGTGGTACAAATTTCAACATTTTTTTATGTCCTGCATTTTTTGAATTTCAAAACGCGTATGTCGCTGCCCTGATCTGGTGTGAAATTCTGCAAGAACTCTATAAAATCATGTAGGTTCACGCTAGACTTCTTTAGATCGACGGATTTATATGTTTCAGAATAATCATCACTAAACTGCATCACAGATTCGCGCTTGACACATTTTGCTTTTCGGATTTGGAAAACCTTTGCACCGTCGTCTACTATACTCTGGTAGTCCCTGAACATTGGCCGTAGTTCGTCAAATGGCATAAATTTCCCCACCATATTATTAACATCAAAAGGAGAATGCTTTATACAATTTTTAACCAATTCTATCCACTCATCTGGTGTAAATATTTGGGATTGCTTATTTTGAGCTCTGCTTATAAACGAGAAATCTCCATCATTCGGCAAATAAGTATGGCCGGTAACAAGATAGTTCACGTAAATCTCATTTAAGTTAGGTAAAGCGTTCACCATATACATAGCAAAAAACATGACGTTCCAATTGCGATTTTGGCCGCCGCAACAGTCACTGAATAGGCCAAGCTTTGATGTTTGATCAGGCAGTTGGTTTTTTAAATAATGGTATAAACAAGAGGTTACTTCTTGAGAGCCTCTTTCTCCGGTAAATTAGTGCCACATGTTCAAAAGAACTGTTTCTCCGTTACACTGGTAAGCGCGTATACCGAATTTGAGCCTGTTTAGTTGCCTTAACCCGTATTTAGGTGAGGCAGTGGAAGGGTCCTTTCGAGGTCGAAAGTAATAAATACTTTTGTACTTTCAGCTTGGAGACTAGCTTGTTTATATGAATTCAGAACTCCTCTTGCATTCGCAGCTACCTTTGTGTGTGTATCCATGTTCTCTCTAATTTCTATACACTTTTCAATATCTTAATTTTAAATTCGTCGCAAATCTTACAAGCGGAAAACCTTTTCATGAAAAGATTTTTTAATATTTCTTTACCTTCAGCTTGGCATTTTTCCACAAACAATTTGTACATTTTAGTTAGATTCAAAGAAGGTCCCAAATATTGGCGATCGTTCGATATATCTCCGTAATGGCTTCTATAGTTAGGAAAACTCCGTATATGTTCTTTAATCCACTCAACCTTCTCCTCACTTATCTTATTTCCAGGTATTTTTCGTCCCCTCTGATTCGGAACTGGAATGTTAGTGTTAGCAGGTGTTGTTTGTTTTACTTGTAATGCATAATCTAAGCGATGGTTACTGATTTGCAGAACACCTAGAAAAAACTTTTTGCAAAGAGGTGTATTGTTGAGGTAAACTGACGGGTATGTTGCTTAAGGATTGGTATCTGACTTTGCAACCTTTTCCGAGGTCGTTTTGAAGCTGAGACGGTTACTGCACCACACAACCAGACAGTTTGTGAATCCCAAGTTTGTTCTTGCCCCTGCTTCTTTCGTCCTCTAGGCGGAGGCGGCGGATGGTTGTTTTGTATGTCGTGCATCGCAACTTCTTCAATTTCTCCCATGTTCATCATACTCTCATTAATTAACTCCACTGTTTCTGTTAATTGAAAAAAAAGTAAGTAGATACCTCGATACAAAATTAAAGCAATCTAAAGTCGTATTTGTCATTAGACAAAGTAATATAACATTTACTAGATGTCAGTTTACAGGTCGATAAGCGGCCTCCAATGCCGTGCCTGCTTTCAAGTAACCTGTGCGCATGGAATCAGCCCGAACAGGCCACAAACTCGAAACAAAATAGATAAAAACCTTCATCAGAATCGACCTCATGAGTAGGAGGTACATACAAATCTTCCTCATCACTACAGCCAAAATCTTCAGATTTAGAGTCACTTTCTCCGTAATTCCGGATGGTAGCATTTCGGATTACATTATTAAGACGTCTCACTCGTGCAGGCGTGGTTGGTCGGTCTGCGTCCATGGTTTTTCACTAATAACCCTGTATGTACACTGGTACTCAAATGTCTCCCTTTCATTCAAAACACGCAAATTAACCTGCAAACACAATTGCTGACAAAAGATAATATCAACTGATTTAATGAATGACAATGATATTTACAGTGTTGCCAGATATGATTCAAATAAATCGATTTGCACATAGACCAGTTTAGTTTCAACAAGTTTGTAAGATCATACTGGTCTATGTTAGTCTATGTTAATTGGACTACTTTAGAATTTCTTGAATTTCTTGAAGGACGTAAGTTCTAAAGTGATATTTTTATCTTTTGGACACTTTGGTAAAGAAATAAGACATAGACCAATTTTGCACTGATAAATTTTTTTTTTTTCAAGTTCAAAATTGGACATAGCTCAATTTCTGAAAAACTGTTACACAGACCAGTTTAGTTCCAGGCTAGCCATATAGCCTATACCGTACCCAGCGAACTTCTGAACTTATCGGGAAAATTTCATAGAGATCGACTATAAACTTTAGACATTAATGAAGCGCAACCAAAACACAAAAAATGTGGGGGTGGCACAGCCGACTTTTCAAAAATTATGTTAATCATGCAGAAAGGACCCAAATATCCAAATATCATTGATTTAGACCAAATAAGTTCAGAGTTATGACGAATTTAAATTTTATATAGCCTGGGGGCGTGGCGCCGCCCACTTTTCCAAAACTATATATAGTCTATGCTTTTAGACTTGATCCCAAGAATATACTGTGAAAATTTCATAATTTCAAATCGGTTGAGTACTTTGGATGCCTATAAAGGACACAAAGACACACATTAATTTTTATTTATAAGATTGAAACAAATTTCAATAAAAGTATAGTATGCCTTTGGAAAACATTTATAAATAGTAATTTTATTCTTTTATAAATAGCCCTTTTTTCAGCGCAGAAATCTTTAAATTTCCTTGAAAAATTGTATGGAAAGTTTAAATATTAATCTCAAACTTAATCTAATCAATACTTGTAAAAATATCTTTACATAAATTTAAGGAAATCCGAGGAAAGATTAGCTTTATATAGAGAAAATTTTAAGTTTCGGAATTATTTTCAAATAACCATGCAGGTAACTCGAGTATGGAATTCTAGTACATAATGTGCAAGTTCTTCGTAATAAAATTTTTTGAAAAGTGCTATTTTAACCACCTTGTTTTTGTAAGTGTCTCTCCTCGCCATTTTCGTTGTTGCAGCTTCTAAACGATTCCATTGTTCCTTGTTATTTGATTTATTAAAACTGCATTTCACAATCACAATAAGTCAACCCTGAAAAATAAAAACAATTCAATATTTTTTTATGAATTTGTTAAAAACTTTTTCATCAGAAAAAAGTTGCTTTGATTATCCAAAAAAGAAATGTTCTTTACTTACTCAATTGCTCGTTTCGTTTTCATTTTTTTTCATGGTTTCATTTGAACACTGCTTACTCGTTTTTGCGTCGCTGGTACGCCATTATGCAGTAGCAGCGTCGCAAAAAATAAGGGTGATTTTGTTGACATGCACGTACGTACGTGCAAACCAAATGTACTATTTGAAGCACGAAATTCTCAAAAGGATTATGATTTTACTATAAGAAATATGATCTGCAAAATAGAGTTATATTTAATTTAATTAAATGAAGGTTCAAATACTCAGAATATTAGTTGAAGAGAAAATTAAGGTATTAACTGAATGATTGCTGCCCGAATACTGAGTGGTTTTCTTTTTTGCTCGCGTATGCATGTATCGACAATTTTAGAGGGTTGTTGTTGCTTATGATAGCGGAAGCGTTGCAGTCGCTTAAACTGGTATAAATAAGACCACAAAATTCTAGTTAATGAACTGGAATGTTTCCTAACCAGTTTGGCGGTTGACTGCAGGGAGTGTACAAAAATTCGTAGAGATCAGTTAGGTAGCTTAGTCGGTAAAGGCTTGCACATACTCACTCCCAAACTTGCTCATTTGTAATATTAGTAATATGAAGGCTTGATATTGTATGGAAAGTGCTACACCCCCTTTTCCAATATTTGTAAGTTTTTGTTAAGAGTTAGATATATATAACCATTGTTACTAAATTTCATTGTGTTGCTTATGCGGTTGCAGATATATATGATACTAGCATTTACCCGCGGCTCCGCTGGCATCAAAGAAATAAGCAAGATAACTGAGCTTCTTTTGAAAACATTTTTATTTATCAAACAGATAAGTTTTAAAGTTCACATGTTCCTTAAAATAATGATAGACAAAAAACCTTAAATAATCAGGTTACACCACCAAATATTAAAAATTTCTTAGCAGCACTTGTAAGCAATTAAATTCACACAGAGCACCAACTTCTAATACAGGATTCTAAACAAAAGCCAAAGCTATTAATTATTTTTCAGATCAAATTGAAGAAGAGATACATACAGAACAAACCGTAAGAGCTTCATAAATTGTATTATTATATAAGCACTCATAAAAGTTTAATTTTTACGAAACAGCGAAGCAACCAAAATATGAAGAATTGCTAAACTTACTAAAAGGATATTTTCCGCAGAAACGATATCCATATCTTTAAAATGCACAACTATTTTGCTCAAACGTTACAAAAAATTCATTCAAAATATTTGATTTTATGTTTGACAGATGACGATTTACTCATATTTATTAACGACGACAATAGCCCGGCCCACATAAGCTTGACGATAATTGCCGCCAAGCACCGACGACATGATAATAATGACAGCGGCAACGACAGTTCTGCATTAGCTCAGCAAAAAAATTTTGAAAAAAGTATTGCATGTGTAAAAAAAACATAAAACTAATAAATTTCAACACATATTTAAAGCAATTTGCATATATTTTCGATTTAATTCACAAAAAGAAATAAGTACGCCACGACCGTCGCTGTCAAATTAGAAATAGATCTAATCTGGCGACACCGGCATTCATGAAAAATTCCTCTACATAAGAACATGTGTAAAAATAATTTGACAGATGCCGCACCGTCGTTGTCGTCTTGAATCTGTTTTCCCTTAGTGACAGAAAAAGTAACGAAAACGCAAAATAAAATTGGTATTGTATGTATAGCAAGGCGAATTCATTACATGAACGTTATTTTCTTTTGATCAGACATTTGTGAACATGCTAAATTCACCCTGCTCTCACCTTATATGAATTCGCCTTGATGTATAGTAACTAAACTTATTAAAATCATAGCAAGTAGTTTTTAAAATTATTTTTGTAGATATGGCGATGAATGTTTTAGTCACGTTTTGACCGATAACTCAGTTATCTATTAACTTATATAACGAAACATAACAGTATCGGTGAGTTTAGTGAAATATCGAGAAGTCCATATGAATCTTTGGCCTTTCCGTTTCGTGTCATATCCATACTTAATGCAAAATTTAGAGGTTTCAGGGCATTTACATTTTGACTGATAGCTCAGTTATCGATTAATTTATCGAAATACTGCAATGTCCAAAAGAAACCTGTGGCCTTCCCCTTTCGTTTGATATCCATATTGTATGCAAATTCAGGGGTTTTTGGGCGACCCCATTCTGACCGATAACTCAGTTATCGATAAAGTTATCGATATATTGCAGGGTCCAAAAGAATAATATGGCCTTCCCCTTTCGTTTGATCGGGCACCAAATTGCATAAATTCATTGGATAAAATAAATTTTTGGGTTAGTTGGGTCACATTAGTGCCCATAACTCCATAACCATGTGAGGTATTGCGATTTCATTAAACTTGTTACCTATCCGAGACATCGGGAAATAAGTGTGCAAAATTTCGTACAGATCGGCGCTCTAGTTTGGGCGTGAAAACGGTTCAAACACACTAACTCACAAACTTACGCATTTATAATATAAGTAAGATGAGAGGTGCCGCACCCTCTTTTCCAATTAAAATTTTCATATCAAATGGTTTGCCCAAAAAAGGAGTTGAAACACTTTTCTTGTGGCGTATTTATATTTGTGGTAATAAGGGAAAAACCCAAAGTAATTTTTTTGAATTTCTCTCCAGAGCGCTTTGAAAGTTTTAATTGTAGTGTAAATGTATCTAATGTAGATATGGTTTTTGTCCATAAAATCCAATATTTTTGAGCAACCCTTGAAAGTTTGTGTGATTATAGATCTTAGCTAAGTTTTGCTCTTGTCCCTTATTGTTAATGATATATAGATACAAGGTGGCGCAAAAGTAAGCTTCCGATGTTCAGCATATCGGTTGTGGCACGTGCAGTGTGTGCTGTTGCACCGTCTTGTTGGAACCACATGTTTTCCAATCCCAATTCATCAAGTTTCGGCAAAAAGAACTCGTTGATCATTGCTCTGTAGCGCTCACCATTCACAGTAACCGTTTGGCCCCGACCGATTATTGGTCAAATAAATAATCAGCAATATTCCGCGTTCTGGAGCAGTGTAGCGTAACATTGTTTATTAACGTGTATTTCGCATGTGTTTACTACACAAATGTCAAAACAGAACTGACTTTAGGGGCCAATCGCAAAATTTATAGCATTTTCTGATAGGAGGACTACTTTTGCGCCACCTGTAGATACTCACCCCCATATTCATAAAAATTAAAATTGGTTTATAAAGCTTTTTAATATGACATTTTGGCGAAAAACTAATTTGCACGTGCTGTAAGACGAATTTCGCTGATACTATCGGAAAATCTATTCAAAGTCACCAAAGTAGCGCATGACAAGGAATCCATTTCTTAACGACGTGTTACAATCACCAGAAGAAGTTCAGAAAAAATGTGAAGGAATGGAAGCTAATTCGCCGGAAAAGAACATTCTCATTTGGATCAAAAGAGCTTCTCTTCCTTGACGACCCTTGCCAAGGCTTACATTGCAGATATTAAAGAAAAATGTATAGAAGGAATTACTGTTGAGCCGATAGAATCCAAAGCAACAGGTTTTTAGATCTTTTGACTGCAGTTTGGGCACGCATCATTTGGAGTTTTCTACGAATATTTGGACCAGGGTGACCCAAAATGTGTTACCACAATGTGATGTGATTACGTTTCATATATCAACTGGTTTCGGATAATAAAATCGGACTCAATCTATTTTAAAATCTGAGAGACAGCGAAGCGTGCCCAGGTTTACTAGTAAATAAATAAAAATAATTGTTCTACTTTGGTGGCTTTTTAGGTGATATACTTTTAAAGTATTGAATAGATGTAAGTTCTTTTTGTTTAGCGATATGGTAAGTTATTGTTTTTATAATTCTCTTCAACTTTTGTTTCCTTTACTTACTTTACAAAAATTGTAAAGTCACTAAGGTCAAGTTCACAACCTGGCCAACCACATAGTCCATGCGCATATAAGGGGTGGTAGTACTTCTTTGGACTGTTAGTGCATGTTTGGCTATCATCATTACCCTTTGTTATGAAATTAGGCTCATTATAGCTGATGCCCATACATATACTACTGCCTTCGTCAATTTCGGTTCCCGTTACATCTGTCAAGCTGTTAAAGTTAGGAGTTATAGAAGCATCAGCCATACAGCCATTGCTTGCGACAGTTGCCACAGCAGCAATAGCATTTTTTTGCGGTGATTGCTTATTCCCTGCTGCAGCTGCTACTGCCGCTGCTGCATGCAGCGTGGATTTCCCTCTTGATGCAGAGGTCACGGAAACAGAAGGCAGAGAAGTTATCACAGGCGGTGTTGAAAGGGGGGTTGCACTTGGTGGCACAATATGTCGAAAATGTATTTCTTTTTGCTGTTGATGGTTTTCATGGTCCTGATGCCATAACATTGCGGATGTCTTGCTGGTTCTAGTGGTGCTCTTCTGTTGTAAGTCGGCTGAATAAATAGTTTTACATATTGGATCCGGATACTGGTTATAAGGTTTGATTTCAAGGGGATATGATGCCGTTGGAGTTGCCGTTTTAGTTTCCATTATTTTATTACTACTACGGGTAGCAAATTTTGTGTCGATTATCAGTTCTACTTTGGCTTTTTAAAAACTGTGACGTTTGTGATGCATTTAAACTGCGAAATACAAAGAAACAGAGTTGTGTCGTCAATTTATAGTGGACAGAAATCAAATTATAAAAAGTATAATAATCGTAACTAGCTAGCCCTAACAAGGCATTCAGTCCCAAGATGTTGACGCAACTGTATGGAGTATATCTACAACTTAACTTAACTTAACTTTCCAAACGTTTTGATGTTACTTGTCCAGTCACTTGAACTTCAGCCTTTCGGTTCTGCCATTGTGTTACGCTATATTTCAAAATAACGTCACAATATTTATTAATAACAGGCAAATTTTTGCATTGTTCCTTGACGCCCGAAAGATATCAATTTGAAGTCAAAATTTTTTTTATTAATAACCACGTGATTGTAGGGTTTTAGACACATGCTGTTATAGTTTCGTTCATATTGTGGCAAGCATGTACCATCGCTAACTCAATAGCACTCCCACCACTAGTTAAACACAATAGGAAGAGGAAGAGAGATGGCGCGAATGTTTGCGAACACAAGGCAAAGAGATGTCAATAAATAACACCGACCCTTCGAGAACACGAAGAGCGAACAACCAAGAAAGTTCTCGGTGCGTAGGCAAGCACCCTGTTGGACTATATAAGGCAGTGACCAAGCAAGGCAGGTTGATCAGCTTGTATTCATGTGTTGAACAGTGAACTACTGTGAAGTTACCAAACTCTTATATTTGTATTGCGTTTATTACTAGTAAATAAAACTAGCTATTAACTACAATATCTGTGCGTGTGTTTATTTGACTTTATAGTGATCGAACCCAGGGTTAATAATCAATAAATCATTCAAATTCGTCACAATATAACGGTATAAAATAATCGAGATAAACATATAGCAGTGGGATCATATCTCAGGAGCACTCCGTACCGCAGCCGAAGAAGTAATTGGATTCCGGCGAACGCGAAAAAACAACTGGTATGATGATGAAGAGTGCCGCGCTGCAACGAAAAGAAAGGACGAAGCCTACAAGGCAACGCTGAGATCGAATGCAACGAGGAGTGTGTGTGAACACTACCGCGAGTTGAAGAGGGAAGCGAGGCGGCTTTTCCGGGCGAAAAAAAGAGAGGCAGAAAAGCGTGAAATAAAGGAGCTTGAGATGCTGGCCAACGGGAATAATGCCCGAAAATTCTATCAAAAAATTCGGCGAATGACAGAAGGTTTCAAACCCGGGGCAAACTCCTGTAAGAATGAGAACGGCGACCTGGCGACCGATGTTCAGAGAACACTCAGAATATGGAAGGATCACTTCTCTGCCCTTTTAAATGGAGAAACTGAGCAAGAAACCAGAGAAGATGCCGAACCCGAGCCCACAATCGAAGATGATGGAATTGACGTTCCACAACCCGACTACAATGAGGTGCGAATAGCAATATCCCGATTGAAAAACAATAAAGCAGCTGGCGCTGATGGTTTGCCTGCTGAGCTATTCAAACACGGAGGCGAGGAGCTGGTAAGGCGCATGCATCAGCTTCTATGCAGAATTTGGTCGGATGAATGCATGCCTGAAGATTGGAATCTAAGTGTTCTCTGCCCAATCCACAAGAAGGGCGATCCTGCAAACTGCGCCAACTATCGCGGAATCAGCCTTTTGAATATCGCATATAAGGTCCTATCAAGCGTATTGTGCGAAAGACTGAAACCTGATGTGAACAGACTGATTGGACCTTATCAGTGTGGCTTCAGACCTGGTAAATCTACCATCGACCAGATTTTTACAATACGCCAAATCTTGGAAAAAACCCGTGAAAAAAGAATCGACACGCATCATCTCTTTGTTGATTTTAAAGCCGCTTTCGATAGCACGAAAAGGAGCTGCCTATATGCCGCTATGTCTGAATTTGGTTTCCCCGCAAAACTTATACGGCTATGCAAAATGACCTTGAGCAACACCGCCAGCTCGGTCAGAATTGGGAAGTACCTCTCCGAGCCGTTCGAAACTAAACGAGGTTTCAGACAGGGTGACCCCCTATCGTGCGATTTCTTTAATTTAATGCTGGAGAAAATAATACAAGCTGCAGAACTTAACCGCGCTGGAACAATATTTTATAAAAGCGTCCAACTGTTGGCATATGCTGACGATATTGATATCATTGGCCTTAACAACCGCGCCGTAACTCCTGCTTACTCCAAATTAGAAAAAGAAGCGGAGAAAATGGGATTGGTGGTGAACGAGGGCAAAACGAAGTACCTTCTGTCATCATGCAAAGAGTCAGCGCATTCGCGCCTTGGCAACCAAGCCACTGTTGGCAGCAATAATTTCGAAATAGTAAAGGACTTCGTTTACCTGGGAACCAGCATTAATACCAACAATAATGTTAGCCTAGAAATCCGACGAAGAATCACTCTTGCAAACAAATGCTACTTCGGACTGAGTAGGCAATTGAAAAGTAAAGTCCTCTCTCGACGAACGAAAATAACACTCTACAAGTCACTCATCGCACCCGTCCTGCTATATGGTGCAGAAGCGTGGACACTAACAACATCTGATGAGGCGGCTCTGGGAGTATTCGAGAGAAAGGTTCTTCGAAAGATTTACGCGTTGGCGACGGCGAGTACCGAAGAAGATTTAATGATGAGCTGTATGAACTTTACGCAGACGCCGACATAGTTCAGCGAATTAAAACACAGCGGCTTCGCTGGCTAGGCCACGTAGTGCGAATGAGCGAAGATGCTCCAGCCCAGAAGGTATTCTTATCGGCACCCGCCGGTGGAAGCAGAGGAAGAGGGAGACCACCACTCCGATGGAAGGACCAAGTGGAGACCGATTTGCGATCCCGCGGTGTTTCCAATTGGCGCCAGTTGGCGCAACGAAGAAACGACTGGCGAGCTATGTTGGACGGTCAAAATCGCCCAGGCGGTTAGATGACCATTTAAAGAAGAAGAAGAAACATATAGCTCCGCATCAGTGATGTAACGAATATTTGCATTTTCGAATATTCGCTTGTTTTTTCAAATTCGCATTTGCAAAATATCTTTTGCCAATGTAAATATAAAAAAAATCTTTTGCAATTATCTTTAGGGTTAATAAGACCAAAATCCATTTATTTCCAATGTTTATTAATGCATGAAAAAGTAACTTCGATAGTTATATATAATCAAACTAACAGCCCTATGCTTGAACTATAACAAAATTCAACTCAATGACTATTGGTACTGAAAACTTTATTGCAAATTGATTATAAAAAAGACAAGCTCCATGCTTGGAGATAGTGATCCCATAGCACATCAGTGGCTTTGTCCAATATACATACATCATATTTCATCAAATATACATTAATAGATTTAATGTAGACGTATCGGGGGGTAATTTCAGCTCCCTCAACATTTTGGAATTTCAGGGTGGCCTTCATTTATTTGCTTTTGAATACTCCATGGAGTACGTACGAGAGAGTACTCTCAAAATGCTCCCAAAGAGAGTGGGAGTAGGTGGTTCTCAAAAGTACACTTACTCCTCCATGCAGTAATCTTTTGGCAGAATTTTGAAAGTACTTTCATGTGGGTGATCCATAGAGTATTCAGAAGCAAAGTAAAGGGTATTCCGAGATGGACTAGTTATTCCAATCGGCGGACATTGCCATGTAAATTGGAACACCCTTTTTATATGAATGATGATAAATGCTGGAGTACTCTGATACTCCATCGTTTTTCACAGTTTACCGAAACTTACTTCGAATCTGCGCACACACAAAAACGACACAGGGTGCGTTGTACTCAGTATTAAAACGAACAAATATAAATACTGCAATATTCAATGTGAAGACATCCCAATCAACGCCGTCAATGCCCCAGTTTTTTGGGAGGTTGGAAAGCGCGTGTTTCAATGCTCCTTTATATCAGCAACTCGATATACAGCAACGTCAGTCAGAAGTTATTTCAGGCTAGATATGCAAGTATGTCATTACGGAAAGTGGCAAAAGTACGTTCAAAACTTATACAGCTATATAAGTCGTTGTAGTGCGAATACCAAATGTACAGAGGATTAATTTAGGCGAAATTTAGACCACAAAGAGGTAGATGAAAATGTACGTAGTGTCTGCACATTCTAGCAGGAACACCAAAATTCAGTTTACCCACTAACTCAGAAGAGTCAATCTTACCGATAATCAGGAATAGTACACCTACCAAAATTCTCCGATTTTTAAGAGTTGGTAAACTAATAAGAACACGCCGGTTTCTATAACGGGGTAGATGAATATTTGGAATCCACTGTGTCCGCGTAACACAAAGATTAGGAACTAATTTTGTATACCCTCAATTCGTTTTAGTTGCTTTTGATAAACGGGGCATCAAACACACCAGCAATACTCACGTATTGGCCGGACTAACGATGTGTACGAGTAGAGAATCTTTGTGAGATACGGATCATCAAACTGTTTAGACCACCTCTTAACAAATCCTAACATACCCATGGCTTTGTTAGCAATAGATGAAATATGCATATTAAAACACAGTTTAGGATCAAAACGGACACCTAAATCATTTACAATAGATATACTTTCTAAAGGGGTTTTGTAAGTCATTTTGATACTGGCCAAGTAATTTATTTGTAAACTGTAATAGTCATAATTAACTTCAAGATCTGTGGTGCCAACTTCAGTTGCGGAAATCCTTTTTTGGAAGCCGTAGGCTTAATCATAATTGACCACTGTAGGGAGCTCCATTAAATTTTGTAAAGTGTATAAGTTCGAATAGCATTCTGGAATTTAAGTCAGCTTGGTGATTGAGCTAGGTTACTAACCGAAAGTTAAGCATTGTCGAATTTCTTTCCTCCTGCACGGATATCTTACCTAATAGGATTTCTTACCTAATAGGATTTCTTCACCAGTAAAATTCTAGGAATATATGTATTTGCTTCCGGAGTCGTATATCATATGTATATACCCATAGTAGCTTTCCGTAGTAGTAACTGCAACCCGATTACCTGTTCGCCGTCCGGCTTAGAAGGCTGAGGTAACACTCAGTCGATCCAGGGTCACGTAGTGGTTCCCCAAAACCCCTACTGAATAAAAATAACACTGTGGTTGTGCTTTATTATCGAATGCACACACACACACGCAGCCTCGGATCTGGTGGCGAGAGCAGCTTTCCGTCACGAAAGAGTGAGATGGTAGAGCGGAGAGGAGACGGTAATCCGAGAATGGCGGCGGTAGTTGACGGTGGTAATTGGCGGGCGGGAAGTAGTAGTAGCGGAGCCGGCGGGTGGTCGGTGACGGTGGTTGGTAATTGGCTATAAATGGTAAACGGGAGTGCTCTCCAAAATGACAGGTGGGATTGGGTCGTCGGTGATAAGGCTGCAACGAGACTAATGGGAGCTGGTTAAAATGGGGTATTCACGCGGTCCACCCCTACCCCCCTCGTCGCACACTAACGGGTAGGTACAGTGACGGCGGGTAGGGTGGTACCGGTGTGTTGTGGCGTAGGTCGACCCACGAGTGGTAGGGGACGTGCACCAGAAGGTACAGCGACACCCGCTGTTACCCGTGTACCGGCCTATTCTCACACTACTCAGGAAGGCTATGGTTGCCAATGGACTCGATGCTCAAGCAAGCAGTGACATGTCATCCATCGTTGCAGCGGGGGGTAGCCAACGTCATGGCAATAACCCAAAAACCTCAATAAACTACTTGGGATGGGCTATTGTTGCCTGGATCTGCGGATACCCCCTTTGCTCCGCCAATGGACTCGATGCTCAAGCAAGCAGTGACATGTCATCCATTGGCACAGCGTGGGTTATCCTCCCTTATGGCAATAGCCCAAATCCCCCCATATGTATTCGGTAGCCGAAGTGCAATGCGCAAGCTTTAACCCTCCCAGATTGCAAAGACACACGGTGCAATGTGGCTTCGCGAACTCACCTAATGGGATCTGGTTTATTGGGTGTTGGATTTGCCTACTTGTACCCTAACGTTGATAAACTGACTGCGAATTACAACGTTGGATTGCGCACAACTATGCTCATCGGCGAAATTGGCCCGCTATTATTGCTGCTTGTGCTAGTGGAGGCGTCGCTGCCCACACTAGTGAAGGCGTCGCTGCTCACACTAGTGGCGTAGTTGCTATAGCGTGGGCGCCGTATATAGCATGCGCGTAGTTAAGTTGGGGGGGTGGTTAGGGGTTTCATGCTACTACGGTGTGGGTGTCGGTTTTTTACGTATGGGAGGGGGTGTAATAAGGGAGTGCGGGTGATATTGTTACGTCACGTTACAAGAGTTTATATAAATATAAATAATTTTACCGCCCACAAAATCCACAAGGAGTAAGACAAATATTTACGTCAAATTTCGGTTTACCATAGTTACCTTTCGTTAACCCATATCGAAATATCTTCATAATATCGTGTTTACAATTTTGAAACAGATACTTTGAAGGCTCCGAATACCACTCTCCGCCCACCAATGGTAGCTCAACAGGCTGTCCAACGCCCATTCCAAAAACTTTATATTGACTTGCTTGGTCTTTATCCCAGATCCCGACAAGGGCACATAGGTATATTAATCATTTTAGACCACTTAACAACATTTGTGTTATTAGAACCAATAAAAAAATTTAATAGCTCCCTCATTTGTATTTAGTGTATTTGGAACTCCCGAAATAATCATGACTGATAACGAAAAACAATTTAAGTCCACTCAATTAATGGCTTACTAGCAGATCGTGGAATACGACCCGTTTACACAGCACTTTACAGTCCCCAAGCTAAGGCAAGTGAACGAGTCAACCGATCTATACTGCAGGGTATACGACCTTATCTTAAGGCTAACCAAACACTATGGCGCAAAAACCTTTCTTACATCGAGAAGCTCTGCAAAGCTCGCATCACCAGTCAATGTCTTACACTATATATTTTTCTTTAATTGGCCAGCAAATGATCACGCACGGGAAAGATTACCATATACTACGCCAACTGCAGATTCTTGATGAAAACGTAATGTGTAGAACAGACAAGTTGGAAATAATTAGGAAGTCCCTACAAGAGAATATCACGAAGGCGTTTGAAGCCTCAGCTAAGCGATATAATCTACGCAGCTCCACAAAAGGTTTCTCTGTGGGTGACGTATTCTTCCGCCGAAATTCCGTCCTAAGTGATGCAGTAAAAAAGTTTTGGTCGAAATTCGCCCCTAAATTTATGTAATCGAAAGTTATTGCCGTCAAAGGTAACTCCAGGACGAAGAAAGTAACCACCGAGGTATATATCATCGCAAGGATACGAGTATACAGGACAAAAAGGCATATAGAAAAGAAGACTGCACTAACCCGCTAGGCGGGGTTGTGCAGGAGTACAGGTATCAAAGCAATTCATTTCCCCTTACAGGGACTTTGGTTGTTATTCGGAGTTTGCTTTTGTCATCTCTCAGCTTATGCCGGTAGTGAAAATAGCCAGTTTCGCACTTTTGTTGTGCTTACTAAACACATCTACGATAATAAGATAACTACCGTGAAATAGGCAACACCGGCTGCGAATAGACTGACCGGAGCCATCTTGGTTAGGCCGGATAGGGTTTTTCTTTCTTTTTCCGTATGGTTGTCACAGAGATAAGTACTATTGATCCTGCTTCAATTTGGTAAAGTGTCTAGTTCTGGTATAAGCTGCAATCTGGATTTGGGGCCGCTTTCTAGGAAGAAATCACATACTTTTCGATCACCCGTGAACACGAGATTAACGGGTAACCTTTATCATATCGTAGTGACGCTCAATACTGGGTAAAATTATTTACTTCATAACTCCGGTGAACCGAAATAAAGAAATTACATCAATTAACGCAAGCAGGCATAGTTTTCACGTGGTTATCCTTACCAGATTTTTCACCTGCATGTGGTCACTCCAACCCTTGCTGTACTACGCAATTAGTTTCTTAATTTTCCTTTTTGATAGTAAATCGCTTCCAAACAAAAAAAAAATAATAAAAATAAAATATTTAGTCACGCGGAGATTTCATTCATAAAGAAATTACTTATATACTATAAAAAAAAGAGAGAAAAAAAACCCAAATAAATGAAAGATAATAGAAAGAGTTATTAATAAAATAAATATGTAGTATTAAGTACTCGCATTAATTGTTGGTTGGTGCAATGTTTAAATTATTGCAAATGAAATGTGAAATTTGAAACAAAAAAAAAGAGAAGAAAAACACAAGGAAATGAAAAAATATAAATATTGTAATGGTAAAAGACAAGAAAAGTAAAAGAAAGAAAAATTAGTAGAGTAAACGCTTGTTCATTAGAGGCATCGGACACTATATATATATCTTATTTATATATATGTAATGATATATATATATGTAATGATATCATTATTTAGATCGAAAAGGTACAAAAATAAATAGCCACAACAACGTTTTGGAGGCCTCTCAAGCGGATTATCGGTTTCGCAGCAGCAAAAAAAAAAAAACTTATATCAGTCTGCATTGTTGTTGTTGTTGTTGTTAACAGTGCTTCGCCCTGCCCAATGGGCTCGATCACTCTAAATTGTCATCAGGCTCTTCTAACGGAAGTCCGAGGAAATGCGCAGTTTCCACAGGGTTGGACCAGAGTGATGTGGGTGTTAGAAGAGTGGGTTCAACTGAACAGGAAAAGAGATGTATGGTATCATGAGGGGTCATACCAAATGCAGGGCATGTATTTGGTATGTTGGGGTTCAGTCTGCATAAGTAAGAGTTTAACCTATTACAATATCCAGAGCGAAGTTGTGCTAGTATGACTCTAGGCTCCCTCGGAAGTACTCGCTCCTCTTCAGCCAATTCAGGTGGTTGAGTATTAATAACGGGATTCACAGGCCGAGATCTGAGGGATCTGTCTACCGACTCAGTGTGGAGGTCATTTAGAGCCCGTCTATGGTTCCGCAGATCAAACGGCAAAGAGATATGTTGCCGGATCTCATCGTAATGCTTACGGAGATGTCTCCTTATGTCTCTGGGGGGCGGTGCTACATCCAAAAGATGTCGGTTTGGATGACTAGGTTTGTGACAGTTCAGAAGGAACTGTCTACTCAAGAGTTCCGCGTGCTCTTGAACATTGAGCAATTTCGCCTCTTGGTGGAGGTGAGACTCAGATGACATAAGCAGGCATCACGTAGCAGTTCTGATGGCAGTGTTTTGGCAGACTTGCAATTTCCTCCAATTGGTGTCAGAAAGGTTGGGCGACCATATAGGCGCAGCATAGTCAATAACCGGCCGGCCAATAGCCTTATATGTAGCAAGCAATGTTTCTTTGTCTTTTCCCCAAGTACTGCCGGCCAGTGACTTGAGGATCTTATTGCGGCTCTGTACCTTTGAGGCTATTGCGGTGGCATGACCAGCGAAGGTGAGGCCGTTGTCAAATGTCACGCCCAAGATTTTTGGGTGGTTGACAGTAGGTAGAGGTACTCCATCTACGTGGACATTTAACTCTTGCCCCATCTGCGCATTCCATGTGGTAAACAGGGTCGCCGTAGATTTAGTCGGAGACAGGGTCAGATTACGCTCGGTGAAGAAGCTGGAAAGGTCATGGAGGTAACTGTTGATTCTTATACAGAGTTCATCAATGGAGGGACCCTTGCCCGAGGCCATTATCGTGCAGTCGTCAGCGTAGGAAACAATGGAGACTCCCTCTGGTGGGGGGGGGAAGTCTCGAAATATAGAAATTAAACAAGAGGGGAGAGAGAACACCACCTTGCGGCACCCCTTGTTTTATTCTTCGTGGTCTAGATTTCTTGTTCCTAAATTTGACTGTTGCCTGTCGACCATTGAGGTAATTAGCGGTCCACCTCTTAAGGCCGGCAGGCAGCGGTGTCTCATCCAGGTCTCGGAGGAGAGTGGCGTGATTGACCGTGTCGAATGCATTTGACAGATCAAGTGCCACGAGAACCGTCCTATGGTTTGGTGGATTTTGATTCAAACCGTTGTTAATCTGCGTTGTAATGGCGTTCAAAGCGGATGTCGTGCTGTGATTTTTGCGAAAACCATGTTGATGATCGGCCAATTTTAGATTTGTAACGAAGTAAGGAAGCAGAATGGACTCTAGCAATTTCGCTACCGGTGAAAGGAGGGATATCGGACGATAGGACTCTCCTAGGTTCGCCGGCTTCCCTGGTTTTAATAGGGGAACTACAATCGCTTGTTTCCATATCTCAGGTATAACGAAGGTAGTTAGAGAGAGATTGAAGAGAGCCGCTAAATAATTCTGTCCTTCATGGCCAAGGTGTTTGATCATCTTCATGGCAATTCCGTCGGGTCCGATGGATTTTGAGGGTTTGGCCTTCATTATGGCTTCCTTAACCTCTGCGGCTGAGACGGCAATGGGCGCAGTAGAGTGTTTGTGTTTGCGCGCACGTCGGAAGGCTCTTCTCTTAGTCCAGGTGGATGCATTATAAACAGCCGGCAAAAGGAGCTCGCGCATTTCCTAGCGTCCGATTTGACACTGTCGCCGAAAGCAATGGCGACCTTGTCTTTGTGTTTGGTCGGATTGGATAGGGCCTTGACAGTCGACCATAGTTTGCCGACTCCGCCGGAGAGGTTGCATGTCTCAAGGTGTTGTTTCCACTTGGTCAGCTTGTGTTCGTTGACAGTCCTACGGATTTCAGCATTGAGATCTTTTATTCTGGGATCTGCGGGATTGATAAGTCTCACTTGGTCACGTTCTCTTGCCATCGCCGCAGCTTCTGCAGGGAAATTCGGACGAATTTCTGGTATTCTGCCAGCAGGGATAAAGCGGCTTGAGGCTGAATCTGCATTCTTTTATTATTCCTAGTATATGACTGTTTATACTGACTTGATTTCGAGTCTCGAAATAGTTTTATTCATCCTCTTTTATGACATATATTTATATGTTAGCCTGTGCTTTTATGAATGAGTGGGAGGTTACCAGAAAACAAAACTCGTTTCTTATTATTCTAACTTTTACCAATTTAACCAAAACCAAAAAAAAACAGAGTAATAATGTACTGAAGCTCCGGGCTGATGCCAGTGCACACGACGTAGCCAAAGAGACACAGCCTGGGCAGAAATGCCAGCGCAGACAGGGAAGTTCATAACAATTGAACAGAACTCTTTGAGTCCTGTATGTAAGATAACTTTTGAGCCATGCTAACAGATCAGCCGTAAATCCGAGTAAATCTAGTTTTTGGATTAAAAGTTCGTGATTGACGGAATCAAATGATTTGCTGAAGTCAGAGTAGATCACATCAGTTTGATAAAACCCGACTATTACTAAGTATTGTTATGGTAACGCGTCAAAATGGAGCAGTAAGGAAGACGGTCGTCATGATATCAATAGTGCACAGTGGCTAGTCTTTGTCGGCTGGGGTGGGTTCTTGCCGCGCAAAACAACTATAAAAACAACATCCGGTTAAACCCGGGTGCCACGGACACACCGTTGACATTCAAAAATTCAAAAAAACTCAAATCAAACAAAAATTCAAAATAAAACGGTCAACCAAACTATTTAGGAAAATCAAAATTCGAAATTTACCGAAATTAAAACGAAAAAAAAACTGCAAACTAAAATTTAGATAAACGAATGGTAAAGAACAACAAAATTTTAAATAGCTAGGAAATTCAACAACGGAGGGTGGGGGCCGTGTGCAGAAGTCCACGCAAGTGGGGAAAGTTTCTGATCGCCATTCACCTGGGAATGGCCAGCTGCGGTTCAAGCAGCTCACTACTTCCGGGCTTTGCGCCCAAGTATCCTCTGGGTAACCACCGAACACCCGTTTGGTGGTGAGCTAAACGTGAGAAGGCGACAACCTGGTAAGGCCACTCCGACATAATCGGTTTAAGGGCTTGCTGGGGGGTTCAAACAGCAGAGTCTGATCACCAGGTGGTGCGGCTGCAAGCGCGCGTCTGTCTTGGATCAAGCGGCTCGCTATACAAACATGTAATAGAATTCAACCTCCCGTGAAACGGGGTTTGCGTTGGGTTTGGGACCCACCACATAAAACAACGTTCCAAAGAAATTCAACAACAAGCCGAGGAAACACGATCAAAACACCTTGCAACATCTACTGGAGTGGGCATGAAGACAAGCGCAGATTCGGCGTGGGATTTGTGGTGGGAGAGAGACTCCGTCACCGAGTACTGTCGTTCCCACCCGTGAACAAGCGTCTCGCTGCAATCCGCATAAAAGTACGATTTTTCACCATATCGCTTATCTGCGCTCAAGGACCGACGGAAGAGAAGGAGGACGTGGAAAAGGATGCATTCTACGAGCGCTGCCCCCGTCATGATACCAAAGTCGTGCTTGGCGACTTTAACGCCAGGGTGGGTAAGGAGGGTGTATTTGGCCCCACTGTCGGGAAGTTCAGTCTCCACGATCAGACTTCGCCAAATGGATTCAGGCTGATCGACTTCGCCGGTGCCCGAAACATGGTCATATCCAGCACTAGGTTTATGCACAAGAAGATCCATCAGGCTACATGGCTGTCCCCCGATCGAAAAACACGCAACCATATCGACCACGTTGTGATAGACGGACGGCATGCTTCCAGCGTTTTAGATGTTCGCACAATACGAGGACCTAACATCGACTCTGATCACTACCTAGTAGCAGCCAAGATTCGTACCCGCCTCTGTACGACAAAACAGGTGCAACAAAAAACGCAGGGAAAGCTGGACGTCGAAAAGCTGCAATCGCAACAGACCGCCAATTATTTCGCAGATCGCCTCTCACACCTACTCTCCGAGAGCACAATTCAACCTAGTGGAATGCATGAGCAGTGGGATCATATCTCAGGAGCACTCCGTACCGCAGCCGAAGAAGTAATTGGATTCCGGCGAACGCGAAGAAACAACTGGTATGATGATGAAGAGTGCCGCGCTGCAACGAAAAGAAAGGACGAAGCCTACAAGGCAACGCTGAGATCGAATGCAACGAGGAGTGTGTGTGAACACTACCGCGAGTTGAAGAGGGAAGCGAGGAGCTTGAGATGCTGGCCAACGGGAATAATGCCCGAAAATTCTATCAAAAAATTCGGCGAATGAACGGTTTCAAACCCGGGGTAAACTCCTGTAAGAATGAGAACGGCGACCTGGTGACCGATGTTCAGAGAACACTCAGAATATGGAGGGATCTCTTCTCTGCCCTTTTAAATGGAGAAACTGAGCAAGAAACCAGAGAAGATGCCGAACCCGAGCCCACAATCGAAGATGATGGAATTGACGTTCCACAACCCGACTATAATGAGGTGCGAATAGCAGTATCCCGATTGAAAAACAATAAAGCAGCTGGCGCTGATGGTTAGCCTGCTGAGCTATTCAAACACGGAGGCGAGGAGCTGGTAAGGCGCATGCATCAGCTTCTATGCAGAATTCGGTCGGATGAATGCATGCGGGAAGATTGGAATCGAAGTGTTCTCTGCCCAATCCACAAGAAGGGCGATCCTGCAAACTGCGCCAACTATCGCGGAATCAGCCTTTTGAATATCGCATATAAGGTCCTATCAAGCGTATTGTGCGAAAGACTGAAGCCTGATGTGAACAGACTGATTGGACCTTATCAGTGTGGCTTCAGACCTGGTAAATCTACCATCGACCAGATTTTTACAATACGCCAAATCTTGGAAAAAACCCGTGAAAAAAGAATCGACACGCATCATCTCTTTGTTGATTTTAAAGCCGCTTTCGATAGCACGAAAAGGAGCTGCCTATATGCCGCTATGTCTGAATTTGGTTTCCCCGCAAAACTTATACGGCTATGCAAAATGACCTTGAGCAACACAGCCAGCTCGGTCAGAATTGGGAAGTACCTCTCCGAGCCGTTCGAAACTAAACGAGGTTTCAGACAGGGTGACCCCCTTTCGTGCGATTTCTTTAATTTAATGCTGGAGAAAATAATACAAGCTGCAGAACTTAACCGCGCTGGAACAATATTTTATAAAAGCGTGCAACTATTGGCATATGCTGACGATATTGATATCATTGGCTTTAACAACCGCGCCGTAACTTCTGCTTACTCCAAATTAGAAAAAGAAGCGGAGAAAATTTGATTGGTGGTGAACGAGGGCAAAACGAAGTACCTTCTGTCATCATGCAAAGAGTCAGCGCATTCGCGCCTTCGCAACCAAGCCACTGTTGGCAGCAATAATTTCGACATAGTAAAGGACTTCGTTTACCTGGGAACCAGCATTAACACCAACAATAATGTTAGCCTAGAAATCCGACGCAGAATCACTCTTGCAAACAAATGCTACTTCGGACTGAGTAGGCAATTGAAAAGTAAAGTCCTCTCTCGACGAACGAAAATAACACTCTACAAGTCACTCATCGCACCCGTCCTGCTATATGGTGCAGAAGCGTGGACATTAACAACATCTGATGAGGCGGCTCTAGGAGTATTCGAGAGACGGCGAGATTTAATGATGAGCTGTATGAACTTTACGCAGAGGCCGACATAGTTCAGCGAATTAAAACACAGCGGCTTCGCTGGCTAGGCCACGTAGTGCGAATGAGCGAATATGCTCCAGCCCAGAAGGTATTCTTATCGGCACCCGCCGGTGGAAGCAGAGGAAGAGGGAGACCACCACTCCGATGGAAGGACCAAGTGGAGACCGATTTGCGATCCCGCGGTGTTTCCAATTGGCGCCAGTTGGCGCAACGAAGAAACGACTGGCGAGCTATGTTGGACGGTCAAAATCGCCCAGGCGGTTAGATGACCATTTAAAGAAGAAGGAAATTCAACAGCTTGAAAATTCAACAACAAACCGGAAAAGACCGGTTACCATACTGAAAAAGAAAAATATAACAAAAAAACCAAACATAGAGGGGGCGCCGCGGGTGTTGTTGCGACGCCCGGTGCTTGGCCCACACTCATCCATGGCCATCGACGCAGCTAATCTCGATGGCCCCTAGCTTAACTCCTATAGCATTCTAAATCAAAGTAGCCAGCATTCCCATTTTTACAATAATTTTATTTATAATTCATTATCATAACACTAGAAAACAAAAAGCAATCCCTAAGCTAAAATTTATAACAAAAAAAATGTTTTCTTTCGCCCCCTGGGGTTTTTTTGTTTTTTGTTTTTTCCTTTGTTATAGAATTTTAAATAATTATTGATTTATTTATTTTCTTTTATATAGATAATTATTATTTGGCCATTTCATTATTATTATTATTTCTTTGAATAGCTATATTCATTTATTTTATTAAAAGTTACGTATACCTCGCTTTAGAGTTACATTCCTATTTATCAAAGTTGTATTTTATTTGTTCTTGTTCTTATCTCTTCTTAGTTGGTTTAATTTAATTCTATATTATTTACGAAAAAAGAACTAACTACATCAGATTGATCTCACCCATTGTTGCAGTAGGTTATGCAGGTTATGTTGTTGCTGATGATGGTTAGTGCGGCGGGCCTATAATACGGGGGCCCTCGCTGTTGTCACTGCTGGTGTTGTTGCGGTCGATCCGGGTGGTTGTGCAGTGGGCCTAGAATAGGGCGGCCCCTGCTGATGTCACTGCTGGTTGTGTTGTTTAGTTGTGGCCGGGTTTGTTGTTACCGGTTGTTGCTGCCGGTTTAGTTGTGGCCGGCTTTGTTGTTGCCGGTTTAGTTGTGCCCGTCTTGTTGTTACCGGTTTGGTTGTGGCCGGTTTTGTTGTTCCCGGGGGTTACTGTTATTGGTGCTGTTAATGCAGTGGGCCTAAATGAAGCGGCCCCTGCTGTTGTCTCTGCTGGTGCGAGGGGCCTATGTAAGGGCGGCCCCCGCTAATGTTACTGCTGGTTGTGTTGTTCCCGGTTGGTGGCCTTTAATACTGCCGGATTTGTTGTTGCCAGCCTTTGTTACTGCCGGTTTAGTTGTGGCCGGATTAGTTGTTACCGGTTTAGTTGTGGCCCGTCTTGTTGTTACCGGTTTCTGCTGCCGGTTTAGTTGTCGCCGGGTTTGTTGTTAACGGTTTAGTTGTGCCCGTCTTGTTGTTACCGGTTTGGTTGTGGCCGGGTTTGTTGTTCCCGGGGGTTACTGTTATTGGTGCTGTTAATGCAGTGGGCCTAAAAGAAGCGGCCCCTGCTGTTGTCTCTGCTGGTGCGGCGGGCCTTTGTAAGGGCGGCCCTCGCTAATGTCACTGCTGGTTCTGTTTTTACCGGTTGGTGGCCTTTATTACTGCCGGATTGGTTGTTGCCGGTTTAGTTGTGGCCGGATTTGTTGTTACCGGTTTAGTTGTGGCCCGTCTTGTTGTTACCGGCTTAGTTTTGGCCGGATTTTTTGTTACCGGTTTAGTTGTTACCGGTAGTTGTTACTGTGGGCCTATCATATTTGTTTCATCTGCACAGTTTGGTTTTAAATTCAATATTAAAATTTTTTCTTTTTTCTTCTACTCAATTTTGAAAAGTTTTTTTTTTCTTTTTGTTTCTCTTCACACAACACATTGTGTTCAACAAAGTGTGGTTGAATTTGAGGTTCTTTCAATGGAACAAAGTTTAATATGAGCCAAATAATATTCAGATTAAAGAAAACTGCACTCTGTTTGACTGTATCATCACGAATATAATCATATTCACCCTCTCAATCACACCTTATTGAATGCATTTTCCCACAAAAACTAAAGCAATATTATGCTCGAATGAGAGCAGTTCATGGAAACGACAATTTTTATTTGAATGCCGGTGACGCCGCTATGCCCGAAAATCTTCAAGCAACGGCGACTGCGCAATGGAAAAGTTCCGCTATCCTCAGTCTGACGTGGCATTATTGTTGCCACTCGGGTTGGTGGTTGCCATCAGGGCTCGGACTTTTACTTTTATTTTAAATACCTTTTCACTACTACCGAACTTGGTAAAAGTACAGCACGCATTTCAAAAAAAAAAAAAAAAAAGGATATATTATTGAAACTAACGTTGAAGATATGACTTTGCTTTCTCATAGTAGATTTAATGAGCATCGCACTGTAGGAATTACTTAAAACCCAAAGTACTGTAATTACGCTTTTATTTGTGGCATAAATGAAAATGAGTTTAGTACTCTTACTTTTAATACTATTTCGCTCAGTGGCTATTTTTAGTAAAGGTAATTTTTTTCCATACGGAACAAAATAAAATGCAAGAATATTTATACTGATTAATGACTTAATAGGAGGGTTTATAGTTAAGAAAAAGCATCATTTAGCAAAATAAATTAGATTATGGGACTATTATAAGGGAGCATAAAGCGTAGTAGATTTGGGTAAAGTGTAGTAAGTATTAAAATTACTGCAATTTTGATCAAGTCCGAACCCTGAAGGCTCGCTTTCGTTGGCGCGCAAAAATAGGAAGGTTCTGGAAGGTGTGTTTCCTTGGTGGCTCGCGGGACCTCAAGTTATTGAGTTCGGGCTAGGGGACACAGGGAACTCCTCATTCTATCTCGCCGTTGGAAATAATATTCCGATCAACATGCTTCGGTAATATTGCACATAGTAACTAAAATACTGCTTCTTTAAAGCTTATTTAAATCCAATTTAACCAATATGGATTGCCATTACTGTTAAAATGTATTCTGGCAATATACTTTGTTTTACTTGCGTTTGGTGAAACTGTGATGTCAGCCGGGCTAAAGTCAGAGATCAGGGCAGGATTCCATGTGTCTCCCACCCTGGTCATAATGGCATTTTGGGGGCGTATCTTTCACTTTGTTGGTTTTTTTTGGCAATTTCTTAATTTTTGGTTTTCGAGATATTGCATTAAAAAATGCATGGAATTTTATGGCACGTTTACTCCGTACATACTTTGTACTCGTGCACTTTTACCAACTTAAATACCTAAAAGTCATACAAAGGAAAAACTCTTTTAGATGCCAATTGCCCATTTCTCTTTATTTGACACTTATTGGTTACCCGAAATTTAACACTGGGCACACCAAGAACACACCAAACACTTGTTTGTATGGGAATATTTGGTGCTGCCACTTCAGCAAAAATCACGCACTTTCCCGTAGCTAAATGTCAAACCGGAAGGTGAATCAAAACTGTCACCTAACCAACCGCAGTGAGTCCTGACCGATTGAACCAAATAAAAATGAGTTTAAATTGAAAGTACACCATAACAGGCCTGCTTCGCTTCGAAGACCGGTCGATGAAGCGAACATGAAGAAGGTTTACTTGCAAGGAAGCCATTTCGGGGTAAAAAAACGTGGGCCACGACTCACCTCGAGATAAGAGTCTCTAGTTCTACCACTAGCTAGCCGGGCAAAGAAGATCCGCCAGTAAAGGAAAATTTTGAAGTATTTTGTTTCATAGTTTAGTAGGCTTTGCGGCAAATGGAAATTTGATATTTGCCCCCACAGAAATAGGCTAGAAAAACAACGGAGAAGTAAGTTTTTGTTTCCTAGTTATACGCTTTGCGGCCATATACATTTTGATATCGGAGAACACGTCAAAACTCCGAGGCAAACGGAGAATTACTTTCTGTGTCTTAATTTAACTGCTTCGCGACGGTAGACATTTGTTATTGGAGAACTCGTCAAAACTCCGAAAATTTTGGTTCTAGTGGTTTCACCCCCACAGCAAAGGTTCTAAAAAAAATAATCGGAGAAGCAGGTTTCATGGTAACTAAACTAACATTTTAATTAAGGAGAACTCGTCAAAACTCCGAAAGACAATCCGCTTACACGAGGATTGCCAGGTTATCCACGGCTCCCGGTGGAAGCGCACGTGGATTTGCTTCTGAATCAATACTCGGGGAGAATACTTGGCGAGTTGTCCCCGACTGCCAAAACGCCCAGATGAAATTGTAAATTAGGGTAAAACAAAATTATCAAAAATCTGGTTATTGTGGAGTAATATCCGAAGCATGGAAACGGCCTATCATTTTCCCTTTCAGGTCTTCTAAGGCATACAACACATTCCCCACTTTTCGGCGGACTGGACACTTAAGATATTTCGGCAGGAATTTGGCGTTTATGGCGTGTTTAAAGTTACTCAAAGCAAATTTTTCCTAAAAACCTCCTAACCTGCCCTATAGTTAACTTGCCTAAAGCGTTTGTTATAGACGTTAGTTCCCCTATCTTTCGCCTGATCTAAATTCCTACGAATTTGCTCGAGAATATTGTACAATTTATCCGCCCTAGTTACTATTGGAATTTAATCTTGCCTGAGAGCGCCGAGTTTATTTAATATATTATATGCCGATGCGTCATGCTGAATCATGTTCTGAACATATAAAGCAAAATATGGAGAGCACTGAATTGCGGTATGAAAATCACTTCTTAAAACTGCTTGAATCTCGGGTATATACTTGTTCCAGTCAGTATGATCCTGTTAATCTTTCAGAAAAATTCTTCTTTTTGAGACAATTTCTCTATTTACGCGCTTAGACGCGTTAGCCTGTATGAAGTATAAACCTGTCCTGATAGGGGTTACCCCGTAATTATTTAGAAATTGTTTCATCTCCTTTGAGATAAACTGTTCGCCGTTGCCGCTGTGGATATACCGAGGGACCAATACAGATGGAAAAATATCTGAAGTAAAGTAATTCGTAACATTTAGCGTCGTCGCTCTCTGCATGGGCTTCAACCAAACATACTTTGTAAAATGGTCCAATACTAGAAACAGAAACTGATTTCGCCGCTTAGATCGCGGATAAGGTCCTAGAAAGTCGCAATAGAACCGCTGAAATGGTCTTTCTGAAGCAAAGGTGTTCGCTATAGGGGGTCTTGACTGCTGATTTGTTGACTTAACAGCCTTGCAGGTGTCGCATCTCCCTACATAGTCTCTAACATCCCCCGCCTGCCGTGGCCAGAAATATTTCTGCCTAACGCCATCCAAAGTTTTCTGCCAACCCCCATGGTAACTCCTGTTCGTATCATGTGCAAGTCGTATAGCCTCTTCGATTAACCCTGCCGGTAGCCACACCCGCCATAACGAGTCCTCCCCAGCCTCCACACCTTAACGAAATTTTACCCTTTTTAAAACCATGCCATCCATTATACTCAAATCCGGCAGCGCCTCTTTGTTCTCCAAAATGGTTCTACAAACGCTTATTCCGCGCTTCCAAACTCGGGCGATGCTAAGTCAATTTCGTGAGGTATGGTAGACGAGGTTGGCTCGTCTACATCGAAACGCGAGAGGGTATCCGGTACTACATTCAGGGTTCCCTTGCGGTGTTCCATTGCAAAGTCGTACCACCTAGCTAGCCTCCCACTCAGGTCCTTTTGGGTCATCAACCACTTGAGACTTGAATGGTCAGTTATAATTCGGAATGGCAACCCCTCTACGTACGGCCTAAAATGCTTGACACTGATAATGGCTTCGAGGCATTCCAGTTCGGTCACCATATAATTGCGCTGAGCATTATTAAGTTTCCTCGAAACAAAAGCGATTGGATGCTCAGCGCCCTCGTCGTCGATCTGAAATAGCACGCCTCCCACAACTATTTTGAACGCGTCGCCTCTATTGCCTCAGGAGTAAGTTTAAAGGGTCCCAGCGATTCTCGAAGGCAATCAGTCAAAGGGCCTGCTAAATCAGCAAAATCTGTAATAAACGCCCTGTAACAATTCGCCATACCCACGAACCTGCCGAGGAGACTTCGGAATTGGGAAACTTTTAACTGCCTCTATCTTCCCTGGTTCTACCTTCAAGCACCCGCTCCCTATCAAGTACCCTAAGTATCGAATTTATTTCTGACATAATTGTTTTTCTTTACGTTTATTGTCAGGGCCGCGTCCGTCAAACACTTTGCTACTTCCGTTAACAGGCTCAGGTGGTCCTCAAAGTTAGTCCTGCATACCATCAGATCAACTAAGTAGACAAAGACATTCTCCCGCAAACGCGAGGGATTGCCTTGTCCATCAGCCGGCTAATAGTCTGCGGCCCGTTGCATAATCCGGATGGCATAACTTTGAAATGGTGAAGAGGCTTCCCGAAACTGCGAATGCTGTCTTCTTCTTTGATGATTCCGTCAACTTGATCTGGAAAAACGCGTCTTTTAGTTCGATTCCACTGATGATGTGGGTATCCTTCAACCTGGTCAATAGCCCATTGATATGCGGCAACGGGTAGGAGTCCTTTTTCGAGCAGCTTATCTATCTCGCTAAAAGCATCGCCCGTGTCAATGTGATGTTCGACTAGCTTTGTTTGACCCAGACCTAACTTCTCAAACGACGGAAACATATCTACTACCTCCTGCAGCTCGACCTTCTGCATTGTTAAATCATGAAAATTCTGCTCCTTTTCCCTTTCTTCGCTAATCTCTAGACATGCTACACGGGAGAATATATCAGGTGCTAACGCAAAAGCTCTCCAGAAATAAACTCCGAAATATGCTTCCTGAAAAAGCGAAGGAACAAGATAAAATCGAATAGATTTGGTGGAATTTTTCTAAGTCACTGGTAAAGAACCAGTCCCTAATATATGCTGCTTGCCGAACGAAAGCCTGTAGTGGGTGGTATTGAAGTCCAATTGAATCCAAAAACTTTTCACAGTCCTTCCAGAGGATAAAGACATTCGCGCCTGAGTCCAGCAACCCTACTTTAGAGCTGTTTTCTATTTTTACTCGCACCAGAGGCCTTTCATCCTGTGTGAGCCCCAAAGTGGTGCTTTGCAAAAGCTTACGCTCCTGTACTCGGCTAAAATATCTCTTCCTACATTTCAAAATATTTTCGGACACAAATGACTCTGGATTGTTTTTGAAAATTCGCGACCTAACTAGCTCGCAATTGTTGACTCTGTATTCCAAACTAGGTGGAAAACTGGCCTGACACGCAAAATCTCTATTAGAGGCTTTCAAAATTTGTATTGGTTTGGAATTTGCCGGAATCAGAACTATTGGAGCTATCCGTACTATCAGGAAAAGGGAGTAGCATATAAAGGGAAAATTCGCATTTGGCTTCTGCTTAGTGAATAGCCAGTACCATTCTTCCGCCCGTCCTGATAAAAATAAATGAAAGTGATTTATTTTGTTGTGTTGATCTTCCGACAGGGTAGTAAGCTGATTTTGTTGGAACAAGGGATGACGGAAAATCGCTCCAACAAAAATCAATAAATGAAAGCTCGCCATAAGTTGCGAGTTGCTAGAGCATTGCGTCCGCTCACATAGGGTATCCAACTTAAATAAGAAATCGGCGACGTTTCCAGTACTGTCCAAGGAGACCTTCCAGTCCTGTGGTTTCACCGCCATGCTACCGAAAACAGTGTTGTCTTGATTGCTCACGAAGGTCTGTGCTCGGTTACTTTCCTCCCTATTGTTATTCCTGGTATAGCTCGCACCGGCTTGTGAAGAGGTTACTGCCGCGTTGAGTAAGTCCATGTTTTCCCTGATCGTCCTCATCTCCTCCTAAGAAGTTCTGAACAGTTCATGTAGCACGTTCACCCACGAATCTCCAGGAGGGGCCTCAGCCATATTCCTCTGAGTAGCGGTCTTATCACCTAAAGTATTAAGAGGTATAGGGGTTTCTAGAAAACCATTAGCTCCCTCCCGTATTCCTGTCAACACGTTATTCGGGGGATCGAAGAGATTCTGCATTGGCTCTGCTGCCATGGACGAGTCAAGGAGGCAGGATTCAATACGATCCTAGTCGGATCTCCGCCCCGACTTCCTATAGGAGAATGCAGTACCAGGGGCCGATTGGTGGGTTGTTTCGGAAGCGCCCCTCTATCCTGACCTCTAGGCTTACCCCCATTTCCTCGTATAGAGTTCCTAGCAGTCATGCGTTCAACCGACCGATCCGTATTGAAATAAATCTCCTAACCACGTTAGATAAACAAAAGAGAAAAAAAAAAGTGTCCGGTTACAAGGGGCGGTTGGAAGGTATAACAAGTCAAGATTCACTCCCTCTCACCCTATATTACCGACGATTGTAAAATTGTTAATGATAATAATTGAATCAATCAAAATCAAATTACCGCGAATGTTAAAAAAAACTATATACATATAAATATACATATGCTGAAGGAAATTGATTATTAGTACATAAACGTGTCCAAATGTAATATGTAAAAACAAAAACGGTATAAAGTTTGGCAAAAGCTAGTTGTGTATTTATATATTCAATGGAAATGTTGACATCCCATTATTAGAAGGCATGGGTATAACAAAAAAAAACGAAATAACATTAGAGAAGGACATTTTTCCAGGTACACCTACCGCAATGCAGGGGTAGTTATAAGACACCTCGCCCTGAGACATATTGGTGTACAGTGGCGAAAATTGGCAAAACTTTAACCTTATTTGGACTCCAGTACTCCGGACCGCAATGCAGGGGCTGGTAAGGGCTGCCTTCCTGAGACTGGTCGGAGCACTGGAGACCAGCGATCAAAAACTTCAAAATATATATATTTTTTTTTGAAACACCCCTCCTCATTCCGCAATGAAAGGATGCGGTTGAGTACCGCTTTTCCCCAGACTTGCGCCGTTGGGAAAGGGTGGCTTTTGGGTCCCTACTCCTCCTCCCGCAAACACATACAATAAAAAACGAAGACAGAAACAAAGCATCACGTTCGGCAAGCAAAATTAAAATTAATAATCCCAAGAAAGCTAAACCCCACTTAGCGGAAATATATATATTTTTCCCGAAGCCGACATCGGACAACATACCCGGGACAAAAAAAATTAACCTACAAAAAACTAAATGCGTTCAGCACTGCCTCATCGGATGAAATGCAAACTTCCGGTAGACATGACGTGCAGTCTTGTGGAGCCCTTAGCTACTGAACACGACGACCAACCCGGACAACTGATCAGTCCCACCATTCCGTCGCAACGCAGGTGGCGGCTCCTGGGCCTGCCTACCTGGGAATTACGGGACGGTGAAACCTCACAAGCCGACCAGAAAAGTCATCGCGGTCAGCGCCTCAGGCCCCACGTTGGTAAAGAAAAGAAAAATTTTAAATAGCTAGGAAAACCTGAAAACTAAACAACAAACCGGAAAAGACCGGTTACCATGCTGAAAAAGAAAAATATAACAAAAAGGCCGAACATAGAGGGGGCGCCGCGGGTGTTGTTGCGACGCCCGGTGCCTGGCCCACCGTCATCCATGGCCATCGACGCACCTAATCTCGATGGCCCCTTACTTAACTCCTGTAGCCTTCTAAATCAAAGTAGCCAGCATTCCCATTTCTACATTAATTTTATTTATAATTCATTATCTTAACACTAGAAAACAAAAAGCAATCCCTAAGCTAAAATTTATAACAAAAAAAAATTTTTTCTTTCCACCCCTGGGGTTTTTTTTTGTTTTTCCCTTTGTTATAGAATTTTAAATAATTATTGATTTATTTATTTTTTTTTTATATAGATAATTATTATTTGGCCATTTAATTATTATTATTATTTTTTTTTTTTGATTAGCTATATTCATTTATTTTAATAAAAGGTACGTATACCTCGCTTTAGAGTTACATTCCTATTTATCAAAGTTGTATTTTATTTATTCTTCTTCTTATCTCTTTCCTCCCCCTAGGGGTTTTTTTTAGTTTCTAAATTATTTTTCTAATTCTAACTTATTTCGATCTTAGTTTGTTTAATTTAATTCTATAGTATTTACAAAAAAAGAACTAACTACATCAGACTGATCTCACCCATTGTTGCAGTAGGTATGTAGGTTATGTTGTTGCTTCTGATGGTTGGTGCGGCGGGCCTATAATACGGCGGCCCTCGCTCTTGTCACTCCTGGTGTTGTTGTGGTCGATCCGGGTGGTTGTGCAGTGGGCCTAGAAAAGGGCGGGCCCTGCTGATGTCTATGCTGGTGCGGGGGCCTATGTAAGGGCGGCCCCCGCTAATGTCACTGCTGGTTGTGTTGTTACCGGTTGGTGGCCTTTATTACTGCGGTTTAGTTGTGGCCGGGTTTGTTGTTGCCGGTTTAGTTGTGGCCCGTCTTGTTGTTACCGGTTTAGTTGTGGCCGGGTTTGTTGTTACCGGAGGTTACTGTTATTGGTGCTGTTAATGCAGAGGGCCTAAGCGAAGCGGCCCCTGCTGTTGCCTCTGGTCGTGCGGCGGGCCTATGTAAGGGCGGCCCCCGCTAATGTCACTGCTGGTTGTGTTGTTACCGGTTGGTGACCTTTATTTCTGCCGGATTTGTTTTTGCCAGCCTTTGTTACTGCCGGATTTGTTGTTGCCGCCGGTGTTACTGCCGGATTGGTTGTTGCAGGTTTAGCTGTGGCCGGATTTGTTATCGGTTTTAGTTGTGGCCGGATTTGTTGTTACCGGTTTAGTTGTTAACGCTTTAGTGGTGGCCGGGGTAGTTGCTACCGGTTGTTGTTACCGTGGGCCTATCATATTTGTTTAATCTGCACAGTTGGATTTTAAATTCAAAATTAAAACTTTGTTTCTCTTCACACAACAAAATGTGTTCAACAAAGTGTGATTGAATTTGAGGTTCTTTCAATGGAACAAAGTTTAATATGAGCCAAATAATATTCAGATTAAAAAAAAACTGAACTCTGTTTGAGTGTATGATCACGAATATAATGATATTCACCCTGTCAATCACACCTTATTGAATGCATTTTCCCACACAAACTCAAGCAATATTATGCTCGAATGAGACCAGTTCATGGAAACTACAATTTTTATATTTACTTATAAAATTCACTTGTTTTTCACTATAACTTTTCTTGTTTTTTTATGACACGTATTTTTCTAAACGCTTATTACGCCACTAACGCACGACCGCCCGCATCAAGTTCAACTAGACATTTGAATGCCGGTGACGCCGCTATGCCCGAAAATCTTCAAGCAACGGCTACTGCGCAATGGAAAAGTTCCGCTACCCAGTCTGACGTGGCATTATTGTTGCCACTCGGGTTGGTGGGTGCCATCAGGGCTCGGACTTTTACTTTTATTTTAAATACCTTTTCATACTACCGAACTTGGTAAAAGTACAGCACGCATTTCAAAAAAAAAAAAGGATATATTATTGAAACTAACGTTCAAGATATGACTTTGCTTTCTCATAGTAGATTTAATGATTCCATGTGTCTCCCACCCTGGTCATAATAGCATTTTGGGGGCGTGTCTTTCACTTTGTTGGTTTTTGGTTTTCGAGATATTGCATTAAAAAATGCATGGAATTTTATGGCACGTTTATTCCGTACATACTTTGTACTCGTGCACTTTTACCAAGTTAAATACCTAAAAGTCATACAAAGGAAAAACCATTTTAGATGCCAATTGCCCATTTCTCTTTATTTGACACTTAATGGTTACCCGAAATTTAACTCTGGGCACACCAAGAACACACCAAACACTTGTTTGTATGGGAATATTTGGCGCTGCCACTTCAGCAAAAATCACGTACTTTCCCGTAGTTAATGCCAAACCGGAAGGTGAATCAAAACTGTCACCTAACCAACCGCAGTGAGTCCTGACCGATTGAACCAAATAAAAATGAATTTTAATTGAAAGTACACCATAACAGGCCTGCTTCGCTTCGAAGACCGGTCGATGAAGCGAACATGAAGAAAGTTTACTTGCAAGGAAGCCATTTCGGGGTAAAAAAACGTGAAGCACGACTCACCTCGAGATAAGAGTCTCTAGTTCTACCACTAGCTAGCCGGGCAAAGAAGATCCGCCAGTAAAGGAAAATTTTGAAGTATTTTGTTTCATAGTTTAGTAGGCTTTGCGGCAAATGGAAATTTGATATAGTGGTTTTGCCCCCACAGAAATAGGCTAGAAAAAAAAAACGGAGAAGTAAGTTTTGGTTTCCTAGTTATACGCTTTGCGGCCATATACATTTTGATATCGGAGAACGCGTCAAAACTCCGAGGCAAACGGAGAATTACTTTTGTGTCTTAGTTTAACTGCTTCGCGACGGTAGACATTTGTTATTGGAGAACTCGTCAAAACTCCGAAAATTTTGGTTCTAGTGCTTTCACTCCCACAGCAAAGGTTCTAAAAAAAAATAATCGGAGAAGCAGGTTTCATGGTAACTAAAGCTTTTCACTCGGTAGACGTTTTAATTAAGGAGAAATCGTCAAAACTCCGAAAGACAATCCGCTTACACCAGGATTGCCAGGTTATCCACGGCTCCCGGTGGAAGCGCACGTGGATTTGCTTCTGAATCAATACTCGGGGAGAATACTGGGCGAGTTGTCCCCGACTGCCAAAACGCCCAGATGATATTGTAAATTAGGGCAAAAAAAAAAAAAAAGTTAAAATATATTATTGAAACTAACGTTGAAGATATGACTTTGCTTTCTCATAGTAGATTTAATGCGCATCGCACTGTAGGAATTACTTAAAACCCAAAGTACTGTAATTACGCTTTTATTTGTGGCATAAATGAAAATGAGTTTAGTACTCTTACTTTTAATACTATTTCGCTCAGTGGCTATTTTTATTAAAGGTAACTTTTTTCCATATGGAACAAAATAAAATGCAAGAATATTTATACTGATTAATGACTTCATAGGAGAGTTTACAGTTAAGAAAAAGCATCATTTAGCAAAATAAATTAGATTATGGGACTATTATAAGGGTGTATGAAGCGTAGTAGATTTGGGTAAAGTGCAGTAAGTATTAAAATTACTGCAATTTTGATCAAGTCCGGACCCTGAAGGCACGCTTTCGTTGGCGCGCAAAAATAGGAAGGTTCTAGACCATGCGTTTGGTGTGTTTCCTTGGTGGCTCACGGGACCTCAAGTTATTGAGTTCGGGATAGGGGACACAGGGAACTCCTCATTCTATCTCGCCGTTGGAAATAATATTCCGATCAACATGCTTCGGTAATATTGCACATAGCAACTAAAATACTGCTTCTTTAAAGCTTATTTAAATCCAATTTAACCAATATGGATTGCCATTGCTGTTAAAATGTATTCTGGAAATACACTTTGTTTTACTTGCGTTTGGTCGAAACTGTGATGTCAGCCGGGCTAAAGTCAGAGATCAGGGCAGGATTCCATGTGTCTCCCACCCTGGTCATAATGGCATTTTGGGGGCGTATCTTTCACTTTGTTGGTTTTTTTTTCGCAATTTGTTGGTTTTTGGTTTTCGAGATATTGCATTAAAAAATGCATAGAATTTTATGGCACGTTTATTCCGTACATACTTGCAGGGCAACTTAAATACTTAAAATTCATCATACAAAGGAAAACCCCTTTTGGATGCCAATTGCCCATTTCTCTCTATTTGACACTTATTGGTTACCTGAAATTTAACTCTGGGCACACTAAGAACACACCAAACACTTGTTTGTATGGGAATATTTGGTGCTGCCACTTCAGCAAAAATCACGCACTTTCCCGTACCTAAATGTCAAACCGGAAGGTGAATCAAAACTGTCACCTAACCAACCGCAGTGAGTCCTGACCGATTGAACCAAATAAAAATGGCTTTCAATCGAAAGTAAACCATAACAGGATGTAAACTCAAGCAAGGTGGTAGTGGTTGACCTCCATTTGATAAAACCATGCTGATAAGGGGATAATAAAGAAATGCACTGATATTGAAGTTGTTTAGTAATGATCTGTTGAAAAGTTTTAAGAATAGCTGAAAGCTTATCAATGCTCCCATAGTTCCAATATTTTCCCGACTACCTTTTTTGTGCAAGGGAATAATAAAAACGCACAATTAGGAACGCCATCAGGACTCAGAGAGAATGTGGGCTTGAGTGATTCGAGTATAAAAGAGCATAATGCAATTGGAACTAGCTAAATAATATGGATAATAACTTGGGAACATTTAGACGAATAAGGCGATTTCAAGAATTCGGAAAATGATTCCGCAAAATCATCATCAGTATTAGCACTCTTACCACCAAACGAAAGTGACTATGGGAATCCAGCAACTTTACGATTTGAGTTAACAAAGCTATACTATTTTTTCGGATTAGTGAAAAATTTAGTTTTACGTCAGGTTAAGTAGTGGTTATAACAAAACTGATTTAGACGATGAAAGCATTAGAACAGTCCCACAACAGCCGGTTCTATCGCACCGGAATGATTCGGGGGTTTCTACCCGACCAAGGGATGTAATTTCGACGTTATCCTCTTTAACTTGTCACATTTCCCCTTAACATTGTCATCCTCCGAGCAACTTCTTGCAGCAGGGCTGCTCAAAACTCCCTTGCTCCGGGCGGGTGTTCAATCCAACCCGGGACCAAGAGAATAGATCTGCTGCGTTTGCTGGAAAAAGATTTACGTTAAACGTTCACACTCCGTCTAATGTAACACATGTAAAAGATGGCTGCAAAAAAAACAGGGTGCTCCGGGATAAATCCCTTTACACATAGGCCCCCTAGTTTCTTCAAAACTTTTTTAGCCCCTTGCTGTTCACGCCCTACGTGGCCAACGTCGATCCAGTGTTGCACCGCCACAAATTCCAGACATAGTCTCCACGACTAACAGCACTAATATTGCCCAGCAAGTGTAACTCCCGCTGCCGTTCAGGCCCACCGGCGATAACACCTCACCCAGCACCTCTCAGCTACTTTCTAGGTAACACCCCTCTTTTAGATGTGAGCAATGCTGAGCGACAGCCAACCCCCCTACCACTTACAACCTCCACTTCTTCTTCCAGCACTAGAACAAATGTAAGTTGTGGTTGTTGTTGTTAAATGTGCTTTGCCCTGCCTAATGGGCAAGATCGCTCTAAATTGTCATCAAGCTCTTCTAGCGGAAGTCCGAGGAAAAGCGCAGTTTCAACAGGGTTTACCAGAGTAATATTGGTGTTAGAAAATTAGGTCCAGTTGAACAGGAAAACAGAGGTTTGGTATCATGAGGGGACATAGCACATGCAGGGCAAGTGTTTGCCATGGTGTGTTCAATCAGGATAAGTAAGAGTTTAACCTATTACAATATCCAGAACGAAGTTGTGCTAGCATGACTCTAGTCTTCCTCGGAAGTATACGCTCCTCTTCAGCTAAGACGGGTGGTTGAATGTCAATAACGGACTGGTATCGAATCCAACCCCGGACCAAGAGATTGGATCTGCTGCGTTTGTTGGAAGAAAATTTATGTTATACGTTCGCATTCTGTTAAATACACCAAGTGTTAGAGATGGCTTCACAGATCCGGATGTTCAGGGCTAAACCCTGCCATCCACAGACCCCGAACTTTCTTTACTACTTTCGAGGCACCATGTTGTACACGCCTAAGGACGTCCCGCAGTACAAATTGCTCTAGCGCACCCCCACCGCCTCTACCAACTTCAAGCAGCCACAATGGTGGCTCAGTCTGCACGACTAGCAGCACTGCTGCAATTCCCGCCTCACCCACTCCCGACTGTCGCTCACGCTCACCAGCGTTTCCATCTCGCACAGCCGATCAACACTCCTATCCCCTCCGGAATAGGCCAGATGTGAGCATCGTCGAGCGTCAGTCCACTGTTTATCTGCCCCCAATGGCTGCACCTGCTTCCAGCTTACACGTGAGCCAGGACCACGACCTCCTCGTACCTGTGACATCGGCCAAGTGCAACAATTGCCTTGGCCCTTATGTGTTCTGTGCTCGCAAATAGGCTGTTGCAGTACAGCCACCTTCTACGCCAGAAAACAACGGCCAAGACGCTCTCAACTCTAGACTGCGACACAGATTAAGCTTCAGACTACCTTCAATTGGGCAAGCTCATCCATCCCTCACGCCCAGAATGTCCTCCTCTCCCCCTCTACACAATTCAAAATTTTACAGCTCAACTATAATAGATTAGCTGGAAAGATCGCGGAGATAACAGACTTTATGAATTCGCACAACATCAAAATCGCCGCGATACAGAAGCTCAAAATTTAACACAAGATCGGACCTACGAAATTGTGACGGGTATAATGTACATCGAGAAGACCGTCCCACCGGTGGGGTTGGCCGTGCGTTCATTATACATCACTCTGTACAATGTAATCTGTTTACCAGCGACGTCGACTTCAGGAACTCTACCTTAGAATGCCAGGGCAGAGTAGTCCGGTCAGGCGACGTCAACCTGCAAATAATAAATATTTATATTCCCCCTGCTACGTGTTGTACGAGAGATAATCATTATAACATTAGTGCGTTGCTAAGGAACGATAACCGTCTAATCCTAGGCGACTTCAAAGCACATCACGATCTCTGGCCCCCAACTTACTTGCGGAGCAAATAGACAGTCATTGGAGATGCCCCCGCCAGGGTTGCAGGCAACTGCGACAGTTCGCCAGACATCTTCATAACGAGCCGCGGGCCTATTTACCTTTGTCATCTGGCTACCGATGCTTACATTAGCTTCAGACCACCTACCTATCCTACTTTCCGTTAAACGACCGACGGACTTCATAACGACCGAAAAACTGGCATACATCAACTTCACCAAAGCGGACTGGGACCGCTTTACGGACTATACAGAGCGCTCCTTCACTGCCTTACCCACACCGACAGACATACGCAAAGGTGAAAGAGAATTTCGCAAAAGTCATCGATTCAGCCTCCGCCCGCTTCATTCCTGCTGGTAGAATACCGGAAATTCGTCAGAGTTTCCCTGCAGAAGCTGCGGCAATGGCAAGAGACAGAATCAAAGATATCAACACGGAAATCCGTCGAACAGTCAATGAATACATACAAACTAAGTGGAAAATAACCTAAGGCATGCAAACTATCCGGGGGAGTCGGCAAATTACAATTACTACAATGACAAGGTCGCCATAGCATTCGGCGACAGCGTCAAATCGGATGCCAGAAAATGCGCGAGCTTTTTTGCTAGTTGTTTATAACGCATCCACCTGACTATGAGAAGAGTCGTCCGACGTGGGTACAAACTCAAACACACTATTGCGCATTGCCGCTACCGTCATAGAGATTAAGGAAGACATAAAGAATGTCACACCCTCAAAATCCATCGGACCTGACGGAATCGCCATGAAGATGATTAAACAACTAAGCCACGAGGGTCAGAGTTACCTAGCGGCTATTTTTAAGGCCTCACTAACTACTTTCGTCATGCCAGAGATCTGGAAACAGGCGATTGTAGTTCTTCTACTAAAACCAGGGAAGCCGGCGAACCAAGGAGTTTCTTATCATCCGATATCCCTACTAGAGACCATTCTACTCCCATACTATACTGCAAATCTGCAACTGGCCGATCACCAGCATGGTTTCCGAAAATTTCACAGCACAACATCCGCTTTGAATGCCACTACAACGCAAATAAGTCATGGTTTGAATCAACGTCCTCCAAACCATAGGACGGTTCTCGTGACACTTGAGCTATCTAAAGCATTTGACACGGTAAACCATGCTACATAAATGTAATTCAAAGCCACCAGCTCCTAATCCCTTACACCATGAGCACTGTTTGTCTGTTGATATAATATATACCTGCGACGTCAATCAAATGCATCTCTTGACACCTGCTTATATGTTCTCTAAATATTTGGATTTTAAATGAGACTACCGTGCCGACGTTGTTCTTTCCTTAAAGTTGATTGGATCTACCCCGTTTTCTTTCAATTTCCTTCAATGCCCATTCATCCAGCTTTGAGCTCAAGTTATTGGTGCGTTATCGGTAACCTTATAAAACAACTGATTCGACCAACTTATGAGAAACAATGCAATGGATTATTTTAAGGATACGACTACAGTGATACAACAAACGCACCAATAACTTCTGCTTTAATTTTTCTTCTTCCTGTATCTCTCCGCTGACATAGGTTAGCCCCTTCATTATAGTATATAGTGACTTTTAGAATGATTTCTACCAAAAATAGAAATGAGAAAGTGAAGACATCAGTGCCTTTTGCCCTAGCCAAACCTTAGTCACCTTGAACATCAAATTGTAAATCTAAACCATTATCGAGCTGTCCTTGTAAGAGTGTGTAACGCTGCGCGGCTTCACGGAAATGCGCTGATACCGGTGTTGGCGTCACTGGCGCTGATACCTTTATTTGTGATTCCGTAACGCCATTAGCGCCAGAAACACTAAACTACTACAAAACACCGCTGTACTGGCATGGTGCCACTGTCGCTATTGAGTTGAATGTGTTTCTGGCGCTGCCGTCGCCATTGAGTTTATGTTTTATTCTGGTCTCACTGCGCTGAAGTGGCGCCACTGGCGCCATTGACTTGAAGGTGTTTCTGGCGCTGCTGGCGTCATGGCGTTATGGGATCACAAATAATGGTATCGTCGCCAGTGACGCCAACATCCGCGCTACAGCTACCAAAGCGCTACCAAAAATGTTGAGCGGTATACCCAAAGACGCGTTTCAGTTTCAAACGTAGGATGTCTCATAAACTGCGTCCCTAGCAATATGGTATCATTGCGCCAAAAAAGCACTTAACGCAAGTGCGTTAACACACTGCGCTGATACCGGCTATGGAGCTGGCTTCATGGTATCCACCATGATGCCCTTGATGTGCCCTTGATGTGCACAACAAATTTAAACAAAATCAGCCAACCCGTTAAGAAGGTATTTAACCAAAGAAGAATTATATATGTAAGCTTAACAAAATACCCTATCACACAATCCATCGTAGCAAATCTTCGAATGTAAATGTCCGCTCCGAGTCGGAGCAATTTTTTATCATGCAACCCATGTGAATTCGAAAAAGTTGTTGCCATACGCAAATCTTAAATTTTGACTTTTCGAAATCAGATGTTTTGCAATAAATTGAAATTCCAATAAATACAAGGGTAAATAAATTTAATTAAACTGAAATATACATATATAGGAAAAACAAAGCTTTTAAGTTTTATGGATTCTTCGTTGATATTTGCTATAATGTTGGTGGACGCGGAAGGTGAAACAAGTAGATCGAATATGAAAATTCAACGAAACATATTAAGGGACGCAAGCAATCCGTTCGATGTCCAGGACACAATGTAAGTATAGGAATAACTTCATAGGTAAACTTTATTTTATGAAACAGGTTTACTAAAAATTACCGCTTGAATAAGGCGGCCTTTTTGTACGTCTTAAGTGTCCTAGATGGGAATGCACGCTCACAGAGGCCGTGCTCCATCTCTTCGCTCCATCGTTTGTCTTCCGTGTTACGTTTTTTTGCGGAGGGTGGGTACCAGCATGGAGTGGGAAAGGACTTTGACATTCCCATGGCTCAATCCACATTTTGTGGCGTATTAAAAGACGTGTTATCCACTCTTCAATGTCATCTATGTCCTCAGTGGGTGAATCTTAATTTGAGCAACGAAGAAAAAAGACAAGCAAAGATGGACTTTTATCAAAAATATGGATTTCCTGGTGCGATTTTATGTGTAGACGGAACACACATTAAAATTGTTGCACCAGCTGAAGACAAATTCCTGTATTTTAATCGTAAAGGGTACTAAAGCATCAATGCTATGATTGTAAGTCTTGCAAAAACTGATATTTCAAATATTTTTCTAATTTTTATCTGTTGCAGATACGCGATAATAAAATGAGAATTCGTTACGTGAATGCGCAGTATCCTGGCAGCGGGCGAAATTTTTTTGAAAATAAATACCTAAACGGCGAACGAAACACTTGGCTTTTGGGTATGTGCATACACATATAGACCGTTTGAAAAATTTTTTGCTAAAATGATTTTATTTATTCCACAGGAGACTCTGGATACGCTCTAGAGCCATGGTTAATGACATCTTTCCGTTCACCTACAACAGGAAGCGCCGAAGGAAACTACAATAAAACACATGCAAAAGCGAGAAATACTATAGAAAGGACCATAGGTGTATTTAAGAACCGCTTCAGATGCTTTCTGGGTGCTCGTGAGCTTTATTATGAACCCATGAAGGTTTGCCAAATAGTGAACGTTACCACAGCATTGCACAATATTTATATCCATTATCGTGTGGTTGATGATTTTTCAGAAAATTTTGAAGAAAACCATTTTAATCAAACGTATGAAACTTCTCCTTCAACATATACGGATGCAGCTATTCGGATAAGGGAATCTATATCTTCAACATTAAGACGACTATAATATTCAATTAAAAAATAGCAAAACTTATATGTATTAATTCATTTACACTTTTTTTATTGAAACTTTTGGTATATAAATAAAGCTATGTACATATACATATATGTATTAATTCATTTGTAATTTTTTATTGAAACTTTTGATAGGTACTTGTATATAAATAAAGGAATGTACATATACATATTTACATATGTATAAATTTCATTTTTTTTTTTGTAAATCGCATTTCAGCTTTTTTCTTCAAGTAATAACATTTGTTTTTTTATTGAATTTTTAGCACTGATCAAATCTTCCATGGATTGGTTGTGTCTACGAGTTTCTTCAACTTCTGCATTCTTCAGGTCGCAGTGCTTTTCCATTGCTCGGTGTAAGGTCGTATACCGGAACAAATATGCTCCAGCTTTTGTTCCTGTATTGAATAGTGTGCTATGGTCTTTTCCTGAAATTCCTTTTGAAGAAAAAAATTTTCTTCAAGTACTTCTGCTGTATTTGTATCAGTTGGCTTGCGCGCAGAAGAAACACGTCTCGGAAGTGCTGGACTGCGGCTCGATGACGTCATTGACACATCAGCCTGGATCTCATTTTCAGAGTCGGCTGAAACAGGTAGCCCAACACTCACAGTGTTTTCAATTCCATTCGTGCTAGTCTCTAGTGCTTTCAATCGGATGACAGCTTCCTCCATTTCATTAAAATGGTGCTGCCTGTTTCGACCGCCACCAGTAGCTTTTTGTTCTCTTTTGTTTTCCACTAGCTTCCTTTTAATATACGCCTTCCAGTCTAGCCATACCTAAGCAAGGCACAGTAAATTACACATTTTACCTTTTTCCAGCTAGTGATGTCTTTCTGAGGTGGGCCCATGCTGTTAAGCTCCTCCGCCACCTTTTTCCAAAACTCCGACGCTTCTTCCTTAGAGCACTTTGAAAAGCCGTGTGCCATACAGGGCTTTTCTTGCCGCAACTCCAGCAAAGCCGCATACTGTTGCCTTGTTGTTATTTTGGACCTGTTTTTGACAAATTAAATACTGATTACGCGTTTATTCAATAAATACTTACATTTTTACAATTTTTCGTGGATTGTCCGCTTAGAAAATCTTCTCGTAGAAAAATGGTGGGAAATTTGACAATTTGACATTTAGAGTGTGTTCAGTGAATGCTATTCTCCGAATTTCGAATTTACATTCAGAGTTGTTCGAAATGCATGAATGCTTTTGTAGTAAGTTCTCCGAAAAACAGTATACGATGGAGTGCGTGATAAGGCCGAATATTTTTCACTTCCTGGAACTGGCTGTAAATCATTCAAGCAAAATTCAATTTTGTACTCTTTGATTTATTAACTTTGAAGGAAAACAATCTTGTTAACATATCTGGATAGCTTATAAATTCAAAAACTATCTACACTGAAAAAAAGAGTATTAATAGTGAATGGTAAAAGAGTGTGCATTCTTTTCAATTTTACAATCACATGAGATTGGGAATACCTTCGTCATTCCCATTCTGTACTGAATTAAACTCTAGCATTCAATAACACACACACTCTTTGTTTGCCTTCAAAATTTTTAAGCCATTCAGAAAGCAAAAAATTAAAATTTTGAAAAGAATGTCGACGGAATGCATACTGAATTAATTGAATTTTTTTACAACTCTGACATGGTGACAGAGTAGTAGTCAGAAAGTACCGATATCACTATCGTGTGGATAGTTTATTGACAATCTGAAAATTGGAGCGGCTCGATGTATAAGATGCACCTAAGGATGTGGTTCCACTATAGTAAAATACTCGTATCATCAGAGAACTTTCCCCTGTTGAAAGAACAAGCTATTAAGTATCCATGCAACAACACCACTGTGGTAGACTCTAAACGAATTTTCTCTAAGTCAATTGAGAAGCGATACCTTTTGAAGTTCAAACTTGTTAGTATGTTAGTTTTTTTGTAGGAAGAATAGCTGCGCCATATTGTCGAACTACGCAACCTACAACGCCGACCGAATCGCCTCCTTCGGCTGGTCCGGTTCCCTCGTCTTCTAGATTGCGAAGCATTGCGCTACCCAGCCTGCTTCCACCTAGGCATACCCAACAGTCCTTGACTTCCAGTGTGACTATTTCTCCCCCATGGCACTTTCGTGTCCTACAGTTGAACTGCGACAGCCTAATCGGCAAGGTTAGTGAAACAGTGAACTTCATGAAGCGGCAAAATATCAAGATTGCTGCGATTCAGGAAACAACGCTCGGTGCCCGATCAGATCTTCGGACCTGTGCCGGCTACAACATCCATCACTCATCAATCTGTGCAATACCGTCTATTTGAGCCTGATGTCGACCAGAGGGATAACACCTTAGAACGTCAAGGTATGGTTGTCCGGTCAGGCGATGTCGATAGCGAAATAACTACCATTTATATACCTCCTGTCCAAGGGATTACCATCCTGACATCAGTCCGTTACTCAGAGGCTATAATCGTTTAATCCTCGAAGACTTTAACGCACATCACGCCCTCTGGCACTGGAGCCTACATGTAGATGGTAGGGGTCAGGAACTTACCATCGTCAGCGCTGGTCTCATAAACTGCGTTAACTGGCGGCCGATGCTAACTCTTGCATCGGATCATTTACCGATATTCCTCTTAATCGATCGCCCCACCGATTTTGTCACCGCCGAAAATCGCACCTTCACTAATTTCAGCAAAGCTGATTGGGCTGGTTTACTTAACTTCACTAGGAGCAGCTTCACTGCTCTTCTCATCCCGTCTGACGTACGAGAAGGGGAAAACGCGTTTCGCATGATAATAGCCTCGGCCTCAAATCAATACATTCCGTCAGGTAGAATCAAGGAGGTAGGTCCATATTTCCCCGCAGAGGCAGTGACCCTGGAAAATGAATGTAACCATGTGCGACGCTTAGACCCTACAAAAACACAAACGCGCCAAATGGTACAGTCGTAGCCGAAGAGATGCGCGAGCGCTTTCTGCCGGCAATTAGTACTGCATCCTCCGGCTGACAAGGAAATCCGACGAGACACCAGGGAAGCGCACAAACGTGAAAATAGTCAAGCGCCCATTACCATCACCACCACGGAGGTTCAGGAGGCCATACGGGGGTCTATAGACTCCAAATCGATAGGCGGTATATCCATGCTGATGTTGAAACATCTCGGCGAAGAATGAGTAAGGTACCTCACAACTGTATTCAATCTGTCCATGACCACCTTTGTCATTCCAGAAAAATGGAGACAGACAAAGGTGGTGCCACTACTAAAGCCTAAAAACCCCACCAACGAGGGGAATCTTATCGATCAATATCGCTCCTCTCGGCAATAGTGAAGACCTTGGAGACAGTCCTGCTCCCTCACTACAATGCTAACCTGCGACTAGCCGAACATCAGCAGGGATTCCGTAAAATAAATATCACGACCACCGCGCTAAACGCCATTACCACTCAGATAGGTGTCGGTCTCGACAAACATCGCCCAAATTACAGGACTGTGCTGATTGCTCTTGACCTGTCGAGGGCCTTCGATAAGGTAAATCGAGCGCAACTCCATAATGACCTGGAAGATGTATATCTTCCCCCTGTCAAAAACGTTGGACTGCGAATCATCGGTTGAATTCAGAGGTGAATGATCAAAACCACGTATAATCAAACAAGGGGTGCCACAGGGTGGTGTCCTAGTCCCGCTTTTATGTAATTACTACTCCCCGCCAGAGGGTGTCCCGATCGTTTCCTACGCTGGGGACTGCAGGATCCTGGCGACGGGCCACTCCGTAGACGAGCTGTGCTTAAGAATAAACTCATACCTCCCATTCTTGTCCAGTTTTTTCCATGGACGAAATCTGACATTGTCACCGACCAACTCCTCGGCCACCTTATTTATGGACAGCGAAGGTGAACATGGAATTAGACGTCTACGTTGACGGCTTCCGACTGTCACACATCCCAAAATCTTAGGGATCACGTTGGATAACATGCTCAACTACGGTGCTCATGTAGCCGCGATTGCCACCAAAGTACAAAGCCGCAACAACATCCTCAAGTCACCAGCTGGCAGCACTTGGGGAGAACTTACAAGCAACTTACAAGACAATTGGCCCGCCGGTTCTGAGCTACGCGATGCCTATATGGTCGCCGGATAGCAGACACACACTGGATGAGGTAGCAGGCCTGCCAAAACAGCACACTCAGAACTGCCACGGGATGCCTTCTTATGTCTCCGGAACATCATCTCCATAGTGAGGCAAAAATGGTCGCAGTAAAGGAGCATAGAGAAATACTGACCAGACAGTTTCTGTTCAACTGCTATAAACCGCAGCATCCGAGCTCCTTTGTCAGCTCTCGTCCAGTGAACACCGTCCTACAGGCACAAGCTCCACTTGTTGCCGTAGAGGACCGCGAACTGCCTACGGAGACAAGGGTCATGCTGGCCCCAATTTCGAGGTTTCTGGGACTCCCGTTAGAAAGAAAGTGTACTGTAAAATATGGAAGTTACTGAATTTATGTCTGTACAGGGGTAAAGCTCAGACCAGTCATGGTCAGCTATCATTTCGTTCAGCTTAGCGAAATTGGCTTTCTTTAAACATCTAGTACAAGATTGAGCTTTTACTTTAGTTTCACCGGGAACAATTGGTAGGTTAAAGTCAATACCCATCTCAAGCGAAGGGTGTAATGGATATCCTGGAAGGGATAATGGAGAGATTTGAATGAGGGTATTACCCAGCGAGCTATCAACAAATACTAGATCCAGCTTATATCTATTCGCTATATTGTTAACGTGTAGAAGAGATAAATCTAGCATGGTATTCAAGAAATCCTGCTGGGTTATAGTTGACATACAAATTGAATCGCAACTATTAACCCAATCATCCGAAGGCAAATTGAAGTCACCAGAACAACATACCGATCTTTATCAAGCAAGTGAAAGTACAATTTATGAATAGCTGAGCCATGACTCAAACAAACAATAGGATACGATATAGGCGGTATGTACGAGCACCAAAAGAACAGCAATCAAGCCTTACTGCTAAGAATTCAATATTAGACATGACGTCCAACAAAGCCAGTTCAGATACAAAGCTGGAATTGACGGCTGTGGATTTAATTCGTTCTTTTTTTTTTTTTTAATTGTTTATTAAAAAATTTATTTTGATAAATACCATTTTAATAATTCAAAATACAATAATTCAATCAATGAAAATGTTTGAAACATATCACAAATTCAATGAAATATAAAATTTACAAAACTGATCTTTATAAAAATTCAAAGTACATATCTTATAAGTATTAATTACTAAAACATATTTTAAAATTAGAATAAACAACCCCACAATACTCCCCCTTCAAGAAAATTTAACATCAAATAAATTAAAAGTAACTCTCTTGTTATGTGTATTATTAGTGTCATTTGTGTCTGTAGTTTCAATTATTGCTGGTTTTAGTACGTTAATTGGAATTGTTTTAATAATATCATTGATTTCAAGTTTAAAATATTTTTTATCTTTTCCACAATTTTGTATGGTCCTTCATATGGTTGTTGTAATGAACATTTATCTATAACCCAAACAAACATAAATTCCTGCATCATAATTTTAATGATGACTCAAATTTGATTTAATATTCGGAAAATATACTATTATCATTTTTGTTGGTGTAGCTGATATATCTTCTTTGTAAATAGATCGCAATCCAAGTATTTAGTATGACAAGTAACGCATCATACCAATTGTTTGCTCCATCTCTAGCCATTATAGTAGCTTTTACCTGACTATGAAATCTTTCGACCATACCATTACATTGAGGATGATAAGCAGAAGTAGTTATATGATGACTACCAAGTAATTTAGTTAACTCTGAAACTAATTTTGATGTGAATTGGCTGCCTTGATCGGCAGTTACTTTCAATGGAACTCAAAACGAGATATATGTATATGCTTTGAAAATGTTTGTTGCCGAAATATCCTTTCGGGCATACGTCTCTGGCCAACGAGTGAATCTCTCAATTATTTTTAAAATATAATGATGTCCGTTTGAACAATGTAAAGGTCCAACAATATCTAAATGTATATGTTTGTTTACGCGACATCAGTACCCACACGTCCCAATCCCAAAAAACTCGTTATACACATATTTCCTAATTCGCCGCATGACCGACAGCTGTCAGGTGGGCGGCCATCATATTTTTTATTATTATTGGTTTTGGTTTTTTACAACGGCTCTTTTTTTTATACATTTCGCAGACGGGAAATAAAAATTTTCTAATTACAAAAAAGTGTAATTTATAATAGCACACCAAGGTTTTATATATCCGAGGAAGTTATCGAAAGTCCCGCAGACGGTGAATTATAATAAAATACATGAAAATAAATTGTCAAATTAGTGGTATTAGTTTCTACAGATATGTCTATACCCTTTTAATGCGAATTGTTGTTTGAAACTTTAATATATATTCATCCAACGCTAAATAAATAAAATTGTGAATCTTTATACAAGAAACATAGCCGTGTGTAGTGCGATTTTCATTTTTTATTGGGTTTCCAGTTGTATATCGTGGCGGCCGCCGTGGTGTGAAGGTAGTGTTGCCGGCCTACCACACCGAAGGTCCATGGTTCGAGCCCTGGTACAGGTAACATCAAAAGTGATTTGAAAAAAGTTTTTCAAAACGGCGTCGCCCCTCGGCAGTGGTTTGGCAAACTCTCCGAGTGTATTTCTGCCATGACAGGCTTCTCAGCAAAAATTCGTCTCCTTTGTAGATGCCGTTCGGAGTCGGCAAAAAACTGTAGGTCCCACCAATTTGTAGGGAAAAATTCAAATCGGCACACCACAAATTGGAAGAGAAGCTTGGCGCAAAAATCTCTTAGGAGGTTTATGATGATATACCTGTTGTATATCGCGCCATAGAGAGAGTTGTATATCGTACAACAACATATAAACCACCATCTACGCCATAAGCAGTGTGTGCACATCAAAGGGAAGGACTTGCCACGACCGCCCAGTTTGGAGCAAGCACTGCGCAATCCTAACACTGAACTTTGAACACGAAGAAATAGTAATTTTTTGGGAGATTGGAGAAAAAATCCCGTCCAGGTAGCACCAGTTAACGCTTTAACAGCCTAACAGCACACGGGAAGATTTCGTGAGCCAATACCTAGCCCCAGAAAGAGGACCCGAAATAACTAATGGTCCTGCTTCGCCATTGAAGAAACCAGCCCCTGCCCATATATTACAATAATATATGAAATTATATAATTCTCGAAATACAATTTGTTGGCTCCCGCCAAAAAAAATTTTTTCCCGCCAAATTTAATATCTCGGTGAACCCAAATTCCCTACGGCGAAATTTCTCACACATACAGTGTTATATTTAACACTAAAATCCCTTGCGGTACAAAATATATATATACAACCAAAAGACAGTGGGCCTCATTGCCAATTTCACTCAGCAAAAAATAATTAATAGATTTCTCACGGTTAGATTAAAACTCAAGTCTCAAGCTTTACCAAGTAAAATTTCGGGACAAAGCCTAATAAATCAGTAAACTAAATTATATGTTGCGCACTCTTACTAGCCAAATTAGTCGCAGTAGTGCAACCTCATCTCGACCTCACTAGAAGAAAGTTGACCATGTGGTCGGATTCCGAAATCGTGTTAGCCTGGCTCGAAAAGCCGCCTCACTCATTGAAGACCTATGTCTCCAATCGAACAGCCCAGATCATAGACCTCGTAGGTAATGTCCCTTGGCGACACGTGCGAAGTAAAGATAACCCCGCAGATCTGGGAACCCGAGGTTGTACGCCATTCGATCTCTCCAATTCTGCCCTCTGGTGGAATTGTCCAGAGTGGCTTTCCAAACCCCCCGAAGATTGGCCTCAACCAACAGTTCGCAACGTCAAACCCCCAGAGTCACGTAAAGTAGAAGGCCTGCATGCTACCGAAGAGATGGAGGATCTCTTAGATCGGTTCTCTTCCTTCCCTGGTGCTTTACGTGTAATAGCTTACGCTCTCAAAATTGCCCGTCGGCTAAAAGACGTGGTTGTTGTTGTTGTTGTTAACAGTGCTTCGCCCTGCCCAATGGGCTCGATCACTTTAAATTGTCATCAGGCTCTTCTAACGGAAGTCCAAGGAAACGCGCAGTTTCCACAGGGTTGGATCAGATACCACATGCAGGGCATGTGTTTGGTATGTTGGGGTTCAGTCTGGATAAGTAAGAGTTTAACCTATTACAATATCCAGAGCGAAGTTGTGCTAGTATGACTCTAGTCTCCCTCGGAAGTGCATGCTCCTCTTCAGCCAATTCAGGTGGCTGAGTATTAATAACGGGATTTACAGGCCGAGATCTGAGAGATCTGTCTACCGACTCGGTGTGGAGGTCATTTGGAGCCCGTCTATGGTTCCGCAGATGAAACGGCAAAGAGATATGGTACCGGATCTCATTGTAATGCTTACGAAGATGTCTCCTTTTATCTCTGGGGGGCGGTGCTACATCCAAAAGATGTCGATTTGGATGACTAGGTTTATGACAGTTCAGAAGGAACTGTCTGCTCAAGAGTGCCGCGTGCTCTTGAACATTGAGCAATTTTGCCTCTTGATGGAGGTGAGACTCAGATGACATAAGTAGACATCCCGTAGCAGTTCTGATGGCGGTGTTTTGGCAGACTTGTAATTTCCTCCAGCTGGTGTCAGAAAGGTTGGGCGACCATATCGGCGCAGCATACTCAATAACCGGCCGGCCAATAGCCTTATATGTAGCAAGCAATGTTTCTTTGTCTTTTCCCCAAGTACTGCCGGCCAGTGACTTGAGGATATTATTGCGGCTCTGTACCTTTGAGACTATTGCGGTGGCATGACCAGCGAAGGTGAGGCCGTTCTCAAATGTCACACCCAAGATTTTTGGGTGGTTGACAGTAGGTAGAGGTACTCCGTCTACGTGGTCATTTAACTCTTGCCCCATCTGCGAATTCTATGTAGTAAACAGGGTCGCCGTGGATTTAGTCAGAGATAGAGTCAGATTTCGCTCGGTGAAGAAGCTGGAAAGGTCATGGAGGTAGCTGTTGATTCTAATACAGAGTTCGTAAATGGAGGGACCCATTCTCTAACTCATGCCGATCTCAAAAGATCGAAACATCGTCTGATCACAATGGCCCAAACTCGATACTTCGCTCTTGAAAGATCATGTCTAGAAGACTCAAACCCCATTCGAAAACGGACCTACCTACTCGCACTCAATCCCTTCCTAGACAAGAGTCCTCCGGGTGAATGGGCGACTAGCCCGTGCAACCCTCACTTACAATGAGCGTCATCCCATCATCCTACCCGAAAAGTCTCGGCTCTGTACTCTATATATACGATTCCTTCACGAAATGCTCCTACATGTGGAAGCTCGTTTCATGCAACAAATCTTAAGGCAAGGATTTTACATTGACCGTCTCAAACAACTTATCAAAAGGTGCATATTCCAGTGCAAAGTCTGTACCACTTACAAACAACAAACGCGATCACAAATTATGACAGCCTTTCCCCCCGATCTCAAACCCTCGTAAAGGGCTATGTGGCCGTCTTTGTCTGTTTTACCACCACAGCGGTCCACCTGGAATTATGCTCAGACCTCACCAGCTGCCTTCGCCCGATTTGTAGGATGCCGAGGGTACCCGAACCAGATGATGAGCGACAACGGCAAAACATTCATCGGCGCCAAGCGTGCTACAGAATTGGAATTCGTATCGTTCCTGAAAGAAGTATCGCCGGATATCGTACAAAAGTACGAGGAGTTCTCGACTTTATTAATTCGAATAGAAGCCGTACTTAATTCTCGTCCCATCTCCGAGCTTTCTCAGGACCCGAATAACCTCACCGCCCGAACGCCAAATCATTTTCTTCGATGAGCAACAATGCTCTCGCTTCCCGAACCGAATCACGAAAATCTCTCTCTGATAAATAGGTGGGAACGACTTGTAACGACAGCATTTGAGTATTTCTCTGACTACGCGCAAGCGGATATATGAACAGATGGGTAGGGCAACCGCTAACCGAACCACCTTATCCGCTTACGATATTAGCAAAGCGGATGCTTATTTGTATAAGTGAGTTAAAGTTTTGCTTACACATACGAGTATGCACATATACGGGCCGCTTATGTGTCGAACCAAGCGGTTTGACCAAGGCAGGCAGGCGATTCGAGCCTTACGGTGCCCCAATGCCGCAAGGATAATGGGGTATAAAAGGGGGTCCCGCTTATCGACAGCATTCAAACATCGTAAAGGTCGCGGTCTTCAGTGATTGCCAAGGTGCTAGTGTTTAAATCAGAGTTTATTTTCAAAGTGCGTCTAGTCACCTTAAAGTGTGGGTGCGCGAGTGATAGAAAAAGAAGTATATTTATAAAGTGCGGTTTAAACGGTAAAAGTAAACGCGAGCTCTAAAAATAACTGAAACCGTTGATACCAGGGAATCCTCCCTAGGTATCTCGCCAGCGCAAGGAGAGCCGCCACCACAGGGCGTGAAAAATCCCCTCGAAACAACAGCAAATTCACTAGTAAGTCATTGTGAAAAATCTTAAAATTTTTGTGCAAAACTTTGGTTTTGTTTTTTCATTATTCAAAATTTTCGGTGAATTGTTTTATACAAATAAATTTTGTGGAAAATTAGAATCCCTTTTTATAGTAAATATTTGCAAACTTTTCAGAAGGATACATTTTCGTAAACCTAGAACTTGCTATTGAAACCTTTCTCTGAAGTGTTATTAAAATTAGTTTTTGTGAACCTTTCATTAAAATAGTTGGTGGAAAATTAAAATATGTTTTTCGGGTAAAGGTTTCTATGCATTTTTATTAAAATTAATTTTGCTTAAGCCGATAAACCAGTTAACCTTTGCTAATCTAGAATCTTTTTTTTGTAAAAATCTCCTTGTTACTGTCCACCAAACTTATCCGTACATTATTAATTTATGATTTTTAAGCCAAAATCCTTTTTATTTTGAATTTGTTTTCAGCTTTTAAGTCGTAAAAATAATTTAACTCCAGGATTCAAAGATGTTAAAATATGCATAAGTGCACGTACAAGGTGGCGCAAAAGTAAGCTTCCGATGTTCAGCATATCGGTTGTGGCACGTGCAGTGTGTGCTGTTGCACCGTCTTGTTGGAACCACATGTTTTCCAATCCCAATTCATCAAGTTGCGGCAAAAAGAGCTCGTTGATCATTGCTCTGTAGCGCTCACCATTCACAGTAACCGTTTGGCCCCGACCGATTATTGGTCAAATAAATAGTCAGCAATATTCCGCGTTCTGGAGCAGTGTAGCGTAACATTGTTTATTAACGTGTATTTCGCATGTGTTTACTACACAAATGTCAAAACAGAACTGACTTTAGGGGCCAATCGCAAAATTTATAGCATTTTCTGATAGGAGGATTACTTTTGCGCCACCTTGTACATGTAAAGGGTGTTTTTTTTAGGGGTATAGAACTTCGAATTGAAATAAAACACAAGAAAATCGTTTTAAGGTCCATCAATTTGGCTTTATTAGAAGGATAATTTTATGCCATTAATGTTTAAATATGATTTTGGGCATGTGGCCGCCGCGGCTGGCTCGAATAAAGCCAATTCACAGGTCCAATTTTCAACCACTTTTTCGAGCATATGGGGCCGTATGTCGGCAATAACGCCACGAATGTTGGCTTCCAATTCCCCTAACGTTTCTGGTTTGTTGGTGTAGACGAGCGACTTCACATATCCCCAAAGAAAATAATCCAATGGTGTCAAATCACACGACCTTGGTGGCCAATTGACAGGTCCATTCCGCGAAATTATGCGCTCATCGAATGTTTCCTTCAATAAATCGATTGTGACGTGCGCTGTGTGGCATGTAGCGCCATCTTGTTGGAACCACAACTCATCCACATTCATGCCATCCAATTCGGGAACAAAATAGTCGGTTATCATGGCTCTATACCGGTCTCCATTAACGGTAGCTGCCTCTCCAGCATTATTGCGGAAGAAGTATGGCCCAATGACTCCACCAGCCCATAGAGCACACCAAACAGTCAGTTTTTGTGGATGTAATGGCGTTTCAAGGGTCTCATGTGGATTCTCTTCACTCCAAATGCGGCAATTTTGCTTGTTGACGTAGCCATTCAACCAAAAATGAGCCTCATCACTGAACAAAATTTTGCGATGAAAATCAGCATCGAAATCAATCTCATTTTCGGCCCATACACCAAAATCACGACGCATTGCATGGTCTCGTGGCTTTAATTCTTGCACAAGCTGGATCTTGTAAGGTCGCAAGCCAAGATCTTTGCGCAAAATCTTCCATAAAGTTGATGGACAAAGCTCCAATTGCTGTGCACGGTGGCGAATCGATTCATTCGGGTCCTCTTCAACACTTTGCTCTACAGCGGCAATTGTTTCTTCGGTGCGCACTGTTCGACGTCTCTGCGGATGCGTATTATCACATAGAGTAAACGTAGTGCGAAAACGATCCATGGTTAACCGAATTAATTGCTCTGATGGACGATTATGTCGACCATAAAATGGACGGAGCTCACGGTAAACTTCGCGAACTGAACCATTATTTTCGAAATAAATTTGCACGATTTGCAAGCGTTGTTCTTTTGTCAACCTGTTCATGATGAAATGGCAAACCAAACTGAACATAAATGACATTAGAGTTGCCAGATTTGACCACAAAATGCCAGTTTTATCTCTATTCGAAAAACAAACCTCTAAAAAAACACCCTGTATAAGCATTCTTTTTAAAGAGAGGAGGGGTAGTGTATCACAATATACATACATATATACTTCAAGTGCCTAAAACTCTTTCAACGCTAGCCCAAACAAAGCTGCGTATTTGATAAGTCTTTATATACCATACGACGTCGGTCTGGTTTCACCAAAATATTAATAAGCAACGCCAGCGTTTCACACGCTTAGCTAAATACTTACGCTAAAACATTTCTCACGCTTAGAGAAATATTTACGGTTGCATATGCGTTGGCTTGCATGTGTTGCATGCATATAATAAATATGTATCGCATCTACATATGGTTGACGGCGCGTGGAGTATGTGTGTATGTCTAGTATGTAATAACACGCACATATTTTAATAACGAGCTCGACACAACCCAGAACTACCTACAAGCGAACACGAACACCGATCACACATTTGTCGCAAAACAGTCAAACAGCGGCTGAACACTTTTTTACATGCACAACAGAGCTGTTACAGTGGCAACATTATTGCACGCGACCGTAGTGACATCAAATTGCAGCTAAACATTTTACATCATTTACACCACATACTTTTATTAAATTTAGGGTGTGCCACACATAAATTTATTGCCGGAAAAATTAGAATTTTAAACTTGGATTTTTTTATTTTTGAATTTAAATTTTTTATTGCGCTTACTTATTTATAATATTAGATTTATCATTTAATTAGTATAAGTTTCACTTAATTCACATATTTTTCTTACCTTTACATTTTTGCGTATTTCCTTTCATTATTTTTTTTATTTTTTTTTATTCACGAATCAAAATTCTGTACAGGCGTATGCCTAAGCACTTACGTGCATGCTGCCACTTGAAAAAAAAATTTGTTTTGTTTTTCTGTATTGGCATTAGATTGCCTTAACTATTATTATTTTTTCTCTTTTCATTTTTTTTCAATAATCGTTTGTTATTTTCACAACACTAAATATTTTCCAATCACCTTTGATTGAGTTTCATGAATTGCTTTGTAATTTTTGTTTTTTCATTTTTTCTTTCATTACGATCATTTTCGTTTAGTTTACCATTTTTGTACTTTCACATGATCTTTTTATTTCCGTCTCGAATCCGCGATTCAGTTAATCTTTTATTTACACCTTTTTTACTTTTCACATTCAGTTGTCTTTACTTTTCGCGATTTTTTATTAAAAAAAAATATTTTTTTTTGCATATGCATGAAAGAATGCACATGCACCGAACCGTCACGTAAACCTAATAGCAAAAGACATTTGTTCTTAAAATTAGCCTTGACCACGGTCGAGCGGTCAAAGCCCTGTAACAGAACTAGTGTCTATTGTCCAGCATATGTTGTTTTTTTTTTCTTCCCTTCTTTACTTTCAGCTTCGACGTCGACTTTGGTACCAAACTCTGACTGCTAAGCGAGACGAGTTTCTACAAAAGAAAAACTACCACATCCACACACCTTTACACATGTAGAGTTTTTTTTTCTCAGAGTGAGGGCCCACACACGCATTCATAGATTATTGTTAAAATTTTTTTAAGATTGAGCACACACGCCTTCGTATATATGATACATATGTTTATACGTTTGCTTGTGCACAAATTAGTTAGATAGATACTAAGCAGATTCTAAATTTGAATTTTTATAATAGAATCAATATAATTTGTAAGTAAGATTAATATAAGGAAGAATTGAAGAAACCTTATTGATAGGCCTTAGGATTTGAATAGCTTTAAGAGATAAACTTATATTTGTATGAATAAAGCTTGGCTTGAATGAAGTTTCTTTATGTTTGTGGGCTGAGGTTATCTTTCTAGGGAATTAGGTTGACATCATGTCCGGCTGAAAGCCTCGAGTTGTTGGTGTAGGTGTTGCCCTTGTGGCAACTGATGGTAAGTTGGCGTATTGGAGTAATTACGACGAACATTAGTCAGGTTAAAGGGAACTCTACTCGGTTAGCGGAGCGACTGTAGAGTTCGAAGGCTGTTCACGTCTTGTGAACAGGAGGGGTGGGACGGCTCCCCCTCACTCGGACAGGTTTTCTCCCGCTTTCCCTTTATTTCTATTTCTCCATTAGCTTATATTCTTTCACAGGCATGAACTCAAATTTTGTGATGTGACTGTCGGGAAAGAAGAAGTGGCAAGAACCGCGCCTCAAAGCCGACGAGCCTCAGCAGGGATACTACCATGCCACCACGCCATTCCTCCTCTCCCGTACCAGGCAGTTACGTAACAGACTGAAAGTTCTGCATCATCAGGTCAGAAAACGCTGGAAAACTGATTACCTCACCGACGTTCAAAAGCGTTACCGTTGGAAAAAAGCTCAAACCCCCTGAAAATTGGCGACCTAGTCATCATTAAAGAAGACAACTTACCTCCCACCGAGTGGCAACTAGGTCGATTAGAAAGCCTACACCCAGGACGAGACGGACACATTCGTGTCGTCAACGTCCGCACTCAGAGCGGTATTCTCAACGAGACCTCTCAATAAACTGTGCTTTCTACCGTCATCTGAGGGTGACGAGGGCCCTCAGTGCCAACTCCCCTCTCCCTAACTTAATACAGTTCACAAAGCTCGTACTATCGTTAGCCCTCAGGCAACTATTTGGGCACTCCCCAAACCTATGCTTCATCCCAGGCGTATAACTAATAAGCATGTATTTCTCTCTCTTTTCAACAGATGGATCGTCAACGCCCTCCGGTCCCAACATCACGCCGCTCATTGGCATCGCAGGTGGCCCTGCCCGCAGCCCGTCCGGGCCTAGCGAACCCGTACCCGATTACTGGAAATGTAGGTTGTGTATGCGTCATCACGCGCTACTGACGTGCCCAGTGTTTACGGCCATGCACCCGCAACAACGCTTCCTAATTGCCAGGGCACATCAGTAATGCACCAACTGCTTAGCGGTGTCCCATCGCACCAACCAGTGCACCTCTTCATCGGGCACGAACCAAGACCGAAAAAAGCGCGCCAAGTTCGGTCGAATGTGAAAGTTTTGCTGACAGTTTTCTTCGATTGCAGGGGCGTGGTGCATCATGAGTTCTTGCCACAGGGAAGAACGGTCAATAAGGAATATTACCTGCAAGTTATGCGCAATTTGCGCGAAGCAATCCGCCAGAAACGCCCGGATTTGTGGAAGAACAAAAATTGGCTTTTGCACCACGATAACGCCCCTGCTCACGCATCGTTGCTTGTGCGCGACTTTTTGGCCAAAAACAACACACTAATGATGCCGCAGCCACCGTATTCCCCAGATCTGGCCCCCTGTCACTTTTTCTTGTTCCCTAAACTGAAGAGGCCCATGAAAGGACGACGTTACGCTTCTCTTGACGAGATAAAGACGGCATCGAAGGAGGAGCTGAACAAGATACAAAAAAATGATTTTTTGAAGTGCTTCGAAGATTGGAAAAACCGTTGGCACAAGTGTATAATATCTCATGGGGATTACTTTGAAGGGGACAAAATAGATATTCATGAATAAATAAATAATTTTTGAAAAAACACAAAATTCGCGATACTTTTTGAACAAACCTCGTACACATATTTCCTGAATTGTACATAAAATAATACTCGTATACATATTTTCCATGAATTATAAATAATTTCATTATAACATGTATTATATCACATTATATTATTATTACATTATATGAACTCACCCTAAGGTTTAATTATTAAATTGGAACAATTTGGGACGTGTGGAAACCCCGCGGAAAACACCCGACAGCTGTCATGTGGGCGGCCATCATATTTTTTATTATTATTGGTTTTGGTTTTTAACACTGGCTCTTTTTCATACATTTCGCAAACGGGAAATAAAAATTTTCTAATTACAAAAAAAGTGTAATTTATAATAGCACACCAAGGTTTTATATATCCGAGGAAGTTATCGAAAGTCGCGCAGACGGTGAATTATAATAAAATCCATTCAAATAAATTGTCAAATTAGTGCTATTAGTTTCCACGGATATGTCTATCCGCTTTCCTATACCTATCAATAGTTTGCCAACACCACCAGAGAGGTTGCCGGCAAGAAAATCGGCTGCAATTAAAAAAGCCTTTTCCCGCAAGCGAAAATTGTTGAACCATTAGCTGCAGTAAGAATAATGTCTGAACGTTTCGTATTTTAAATTTAGACGCGGGTAGTACCGAAATTTCCGCTCCACTATCAATCAAAAAATTTAGTTTATTATCTTTATCAAAAATTAATAAGCGACAAGTTGAAAATTCCAAATTACCATTATTTGTCGTTGCAGCAACGGTCTAATTTAGTTTTTTGAATCTTAATTTTTGTTATAAGAACACAGTTGTTCACAGTTTTGAGCGTTGTTTCCAAATTTGTAGTGAAATCGACACAACCAATTTGAATTATTACGCGAATTGGAACGACGTCTAAATGAACTTGTAAAATTATTTCTTGAATTAGATCGCAATCTAGATCGATTTCGATACATTTCTCTTTTAATTTCAGCTAACTCCAAAGATGATTTTGGAAAATTTTCGCACATAAACGAGGTAGTTTTAACTAAATTTTGAGCTTTTTGTTGAACTGATTTATTTGAATAGACTGACGATTGACATTGAAAGGTGATGAACTGTTTCTAGTTAAATGCATATTGAAAAATGAAGAGAGCGAAGATGGGTAGGACAAAATAGTGATGGGGAGTGTTGCCACATGGATACAAAGATTTTTATTTCTGACACTCCTTCTCAACACTTTACATAAATATTGAATATATACCCATCTGCTTAGTAAATTTCTCATGCTTTATCTTTTGCAAATTTTTCGTTAACATATCTGACATCATATTATTAGTTGGTATATAGTTTAAATCAATTTCATTGTTGGTATACATTTGCCGGATGTGATGGTATTTGATGTCGATATGCTTACTGCGAGCATGATATGTCGGATTTTTAACCAGACATTGCGAGCTTAAGTTGTCGTTGTTTAAAATCATTGGACCAGCTTGGCCGAAACAAATTTCTGCCAAAAGTTTACTGATGTATGCTGACTCTTTGGCTGCTGAAGATAAGGCGATATATTCCGCCTCCGTACTACTTAGTGCTAATACATTCTGTTTTTTGGATTCCCACGAGAAAACACAGCCCGCTGCTACGAAGGCATATCCTGAATACGATTTTCGATCGGTTGCGTCGCTGCCCCAATCAGCGTCTGCACAAGCCCTCAACGGCTTTTCCAGTTCTAGCGTAATTTAACTTGTAGTCAGACGTTTTTCGTAAGTAACGTAGTATATCGGGACGCGTTGAAATCGCCAGGTACATCAAAGCGCCTACAATTGATTGATACGATGCCTTGTCAACCTTCGTACATTGCTCATTGTTGCAATGAATTGAAAAACCTGCATCAAGTTGCAGCATCTTTTGAATTTTCCATGTTGTAATCTTTCAAAAGCTTCAGAATATACTGCTTTTGGCCTATCATTATATCCCCAAGCTCACCGTTGCGCCCAATTTCCATGCCCAAGAAATGCGTTAGCTGTCCGCCATCAACGACTTCGAACTTACTAGGAATGGCTGCTTTGATTTGCATTAGCTCAGATTTACTAGAACAAGCAATGATTAAATCATCGACATACACTGCAATGATGTTGATTTTATCTTCGTAGTTCTTGACATAAATGCATGGTTCGATGGGACTTTGCTTGAATTTCATTTCTTGGAGAACAGAGTTTAATGTTGTGTTCCACTCTCTGCCGCTCTGCTTCAACCAATACAAAGACTTTTTAAGCCTTAATACGCGATCTGGATATCTACTGTTGATGAAGCACTCTGGTTGATGCATGTACACTTCATCACGCAGTCCACTGTGCAAATACGCTGCCGACACATCCATTTGATGTAAATACAGTTTGTGTTCTACTGCTAATGCTACCACCATTCATATATTTGCATACCTCCCCACTGGTGAGAATGTCTCAAAATAATTCACGCCGTAACGCTGACTGCAGCCCTTGTCAACCCAACGTGCTTTAAACTGTTTAATATCGCCGAGCTTATCGCGTTTTATGGTGTACACCCATTTACACCCAATAGCCTTCTGGTCGTGTGGCAAGTCAACATCGCGGCTTTCCATGCTTTGGAATACATACTATCGAACGCTTCTCTTGCACTAGTCGGAGCTATAATTGAGTCCTCACGCAAAATATTTAATTCGTTATATAATTTTCCCGGACGCCCTCTCATACCTGTACGCAACAACCGATGTCTGCCACGACCGATTGCCACGGAATTGTCTTCTGCATCTTCTGCATCATCGGCAGTGTGATTACTGTCTGGATTCTCCTGTACTCGCATATCGTTTGTGTCGATCCACACGCCTTCGGGTGTAGTTTCGTCGAAATCCACTAATTTCGATTCCGGTTCTTGACTGCCACTAGCCTTTTCGATGAACACCACGTCGCGACTGACGACGACTTTTCGACTTTGCTGATCAAACAGGCGATAACCTTTACTTACTTCGGAGTACCCAATCATTATATATTCCTTGCCTTTTGCTTGGAATTTTCGCAAATTTTTCTTATCGAGTGCCACAGCAGTCGAACCAAATACCTTCAAGTGGGATACCGTAGGTTTGGTGCCAACCCACGCCTCATAGGGCGTTTTGTCAACGATAATTTTTGTTATCGTGCGTTTGCGTAGATATACCGCCGTACGTATGGCTTCCGCCCAAAAATGCTCGCCACGCTTCGCGTAGTTTAACAAGGCCCTGGCCATTTCTACCAACGTCCTATTCGCCCGCTCTGCCACCCCATTTTGCTGCGGTGTGTAGGGTATAGTCAACTGCCGTTTTATACCGTGATCTTTTAAAAACTGATCAAACGCATTTGAAACGTATTCGCGCCCGTTATCGCTTCGTAAAGTCTTTATTTTACGGCCGGTTTGTTTTTCAACCATTGCTTTATATTCTTTAAAGGAATCTAAACCCCATCCTTCGATTTTAAAAAATACACAGTCATATATCGCGACATATCGTCGATAAAAGTAGCACCAATAGATGCGCCATTTATAGGTCCACAAATGTCGCTATGCACAACTTCTAGCAGTTGTCTAGAACGCGTATCTGAAACTTGTGCAAAAGACTTAACACATATTTTGGTTTTCGCGCATGTCTCACAAATAATTTCTTTTGGTATTTTACCTATCTTTAAACCCAAAACTGCATGTTTAGTTGACATGTCTTTCAAGCAACCGAAATTTACGTGGCCGTACCTATTGTGCCACTTAAACGCATCACTTTCGACGTCGCATTGTGTCATCGTATTAAAACATTTGTTAGTACCATCCTCATGCACAAAAAGCCCATCTTTGTTAAACGCTCTTAAAAGTACACAATTTTTGTTGTTTTTAATTTTAACGCAATTATTTTGGAAGTTCACTGTATGACCACTCTCAATTGCTTTGCTCACTGACACGAAGTTATTTTGCAGAACTGGCGCATATAACAGATTTTTTAATGTCACTGCTGTACCGCTGACGTCGACATCACCACGGCCGACAGCATCAATACATTTGCCTCCTGCCAACCAAATCTTCTCACTGCATTTTTTATATTTTTTAAATAATCTGCGGTCGCAACACAAATGTGAAGTTGCGCCGCTGTCGACGCACCACGGATGCGCTGCCATTACTTTGTTTGTTGAAATGTTTGCACACATCATAAAACACGAGCGCTCCACATTGTTCATTTCTCTTTTTTCGTCGTTTTTCTTCGTTTCTCTACATGCTACGGCGAAATGTCCGCGGCGACCACAATTAAAACATTTTAGATTTTTACCGCCGTTGTTAAATTTGTTGTTTTTACCGGAACAGTTAGCCACGGCGGCGTTGTTGTTTTTGTTCATTTTCTGGAAATTACCAGAAGCACTTGCTCGAGCCTGCATTAATACTGCTCTACCTTTTTCGTATTTATTATCACTAGCACTTTGCCGATCACCCTCTTCTAACAGTTTAACCTTGAGCGCGCCAAACAAGGGCAATTCATCACGCGCCTCTATTGCAACAACCAAATTTTCATATTGCACTGGCAAGCTAGACAACAACATTATGACCAGTATTTCTTCGTTTATTTGCACATCTATTGTTGCTATGTTTTCATGAATTCTGCAAAATTCATTTAGGTGATCGGCAACAGAACCTCCTTCTGGCATACTAAGGTGTAGTAGTTTTTTGAATAACAAAATCTTTTGCGCTGGGCCTTTTGGCTGGTGGATTTCCCGAAGCTTATTCCACGCTACCAATGCACTTTCTGCGTTTTTAACATGAATTATTTGCGAGGGTTTAGTACATAACAAAATTGATGCTAGTGCCTTTTCGCTAGTGCCTTTCGCTGTTTCTAGTTAAATGAATATTGAAAAATGAATAGAGCGAAGATGGGTAGGACAAAATAGTGATGGGGAGTGTTGCCACATGGATACAAAGATCTTTATTTCTGACACTTTTGCATCTGAAATATTATTGACCGAAAATACTTCACAAATGTTTTCTGCTAATTTTGTTTATTCGTTAATATTATTCGAATTCGAGCTAGTCAGAATTACATTTAAATTTTTGGGAAGCTTTCTCAACCAAATTTCTTTAAGATATTTCCCCTAAATTTGAACCAGCAAGTAAAACTAAGGAACGAAGAAATTCTTAGGGGTTTACGATCACCCATCTCAGAATCACTCTAAATTGTCTATAATTTTGAACTTTCACTTAACGAGTGTCTTTTGTTGTAACTACTTCCTGCGGAAGTGCTGTAAACATATATTCGTATTTTATATTATCTTGTTGTTGCCGAGAATCGAAAAGAAAAATACTTAACCTTTTAAGATGAGAAATCTGAGTGAAAGAATTTATTACAAACCAAAATGTACATATATATTTTGTTAAGTATAAGCATGAACAAACGGTATGCAATATGTATACATACATATTAAAGTGTAATGCAAAGTAACTGAATAAGCTGAGCAATAAACCCTGTATGCAAGTATAGGGCATATCAAAAGACCGTGTAGGGTGCGCATTTATGTGTTTGCCTAACACTTGTGTTATGTTTTTAGTACTGAATTGTGTTTCGGCATGAATAAACCAAGCCTCGGGACAACTTTGTGGAAGTTTTACTGAAGTTGCTACAACTCCGATTTGAGTTGAATTATCATATACTCGTATATTTGAAATTTGTTGTTGAAAAGAGTCATTTCGTAAATCTATAAGTGGATCATTTAGTAAGTGTAGGTGTTTGCGTATTATGTTGTGGTGAACGAAACATGTTAATACCTATATATAAAAGAGAGTTAACAAAACAACTATGAAGGTATGAATTATTAAGTTAAACAAAATATGTATATTAAAGAGATACCATACTTCTGAAGAAGTTCACAATATGAAATATTCTAGAATTATTTATTTTAAATTTAAAAAAAAATATATATTTATACATATAATAACAAAAAACAATAGCAAAATAATTGATTGATATGGCTCACCCTTTATTAATAGTTTTTTGTTGTGCTTTTTGCAGTTTAATTTTGTAGCTTAATATTTTTCTTAGATTCTTTTGTAGATTTTTGTTTAGTCCAGTTTTGTTTTGTCTCAGTTGTTCTGAAATATGTTTCAAATAGTGAGTTGCAAATAAGGTTGGTGTTCCGATCAAGCACCATGAATGATTGTTCTTTATTCAAATATTATCAACTTATTTATACTAAATTATTCTAAACCTTTCCTTATATGCTATAATACATATTTACTCTAATTATTACATACTAGTAATACACACATACTCCACGCGGCGTCAACCATATGTAGATGCGATTATCGAGCGTACAAGAGTCACCAGCAGCCATCCGAGGTAAATATACAAGTTCCATAACTTTTCTTATAGTCATAATACTGTTGTATATTTAATTTCACCTTCCACTGTAATAAAAACCACTTATCCATTGTAATTATTTACATTGAACTCCGGTGTTTATTTAGTTATTAACTCGTTGCCTTTTTTTCTTTCCTACCCCTATTACGTGCGAGCGCGCCTCGTCATTGGAACGACTCCGCCGTAAAAACATTTGCATTGCATTTATTATATGCATGCAACACATGCAAGCCAACGCATATGCAACCGTAAATATTTCTCTAAGCGTGAGAAATGTTTTAGCGTAAGTATTTAGCTAAGCCTGTGAAACGCTGGCGTTGCTTATTAATATTTTGGTGAAACCAGACCGACGTCGTATGGTATATAAAGACTTATCAAATACGCAGCTTTGTTTGGGCTAGCGTTGAAAGAGTTTTAGGCACTTGAAGTATATATGTATGTATATTGTGATACACTACCCCTCCTCTCTTTAAAAAGAATGCTTATACATGTACAAGGTGGCGCAAAAGTAATCCTCCTATCAGAAAATGCTATAAATTTTGCGATTGGCCCCTAAAGTCAGTCCTGTTAATACACGTTAATAAACAATGTTACGCTACACTGCTCCAGAACGCGGAATATTGCTGACTATTTATTTGACCAATAATCGGTCGGGGCCAAACGGTTACTGTGAATGGTGAGCGCTACAGAGCAATGATCAACGAGTTCTTTTTGCCGCAACTTGATGAATTGGGATTGGAAAACATGTGGTTCCAACAAGACGGTGCAACAGCACATACTGCACGTGCCACAACCGATATGCTGAACATCGGAAGCTTACTTCTGCGCCACCTTGTATGAGCATTCTATTTCAATTCAATTTTATGACGTAATATTAAATAGTTAAGTAATGCTATATTTCAATGTTTACAAATGGAAAATTGTTTTTATTTATATGTTTTTTTTTTGTTGACATCGTTTGTTTGTTTTATAATGTCGTATATTCGTTTCAAAGAAATGTTCTTAAATTTGAGATTGCTTAGGTCCGGTTTTTCAGTACAAGTTCAACTCAATTTGTCTGTTAAACTAAGCTTAAACTTGTTATGCAGTTTTTCATTCTACTTTAAACAAAGTTTAAACGTAGTTTAAGCGGCCAATTTGGCAGGGTTAAACTCTGGTTAACCTGTCAGCTGTTTGCATATTTGATGGTTTTGGTTGTGAAACAATAAACTGAACGCAATTAAAAAGGGTGTTTTTTTTAGGGGTATAGAACTTCGAATTGAAATAAAACACAAGAAAATCGTTTTAAGGTCCATTAATTTGGCTTTATTGGAAGGATAATTTTATGCCATTAATGTTTAAATATGATTTCGGGCATGTGGCCGCCGCGGCTGGCTCGAATAAAGCCAATTCTACAGGTTCAATTTTCAACCACTTTTTCGAGCATATGGGGCCGTATGTCGGCAATAACGCCACGAATGTTGGCTTCCAATTCCCCTAACGTTTCTGGTTTGTTGGTGTAGACGAGCGACTTCACATATCCCCAAAGAAAATAATCCAATGGTGTCAAATCACACGACCTTGGTGGCCAATTGACAGGTCCATTCCGCGAAATTATGCGCTCATCGAATGTTTCCTTCAATAAATCGATTGTGACGTGCGCTGTGTGGCATGTAGCGCCGTCTTGTTGGAACCACAACTCATCCACATTCATGCCATCCAATTCGGGAACAAAATAGTCGGTTATCATGGCTCTATACCGGTCTCCATTAACGGTAGCTGCCTCTCCAGCATTATTGCGGAAGAAGTATGGCCCAATGACTCCACCAGCCCATAGAGCACACCAAACAGTCAGTTTTTGTGGATTTAATGGCGTTTCAAGGGTCTCATGTGGATTCTCTTCACTCCAAATGCGGCAATTTTGCTTGTTGACGTAGCCATTCAACCAAAAATGAGCCTCATCACTGAACAAAATTTTGCGATGAAAATCAGCATCGAAATCAATCTCATTTTCGGCCCATACACCAAAATCACGACGCATTGCATGGTCTCGCGGCTTTAATTCTTGCACAAGCTGGATCTTGTAAGGTCGCAAGCCAAGATCTTTGCACAAAATCTTCCATAAAGTTGATGGACAAAGCTCCAATTGCTGTGCACGGTGGCGAATCGATTCATTCGGGTCCTCTTCAACACTTTGCTCTACAGCGGCAATTGTTTCTTCGGTGCGCACTGTTCGACGTCTCTGCGGATGCGTATTATCACATAGAGTAAACGTAGTGCGAAAACGATCCATGGTTAACCGAATTAATTGCTCTGATGGACGATTATGTCGACCATAAAATGGACGGAGCTCACGGTAAACTTCGCGAACTGAACCATTATTTTCGAAATAAATTTGCGCGATTTGCAAGCGTTGTTCTTTTGTCAACCTGTTCATGATGAAATGGCAAACCAAACTGAACATAAATGACATTAGAGTTGCCAGATTTGACCACAAAGTGCCAGTTTTATCTCTATTCGAAAAACAAACCTCTAAAAAAACACCCTGTATAATCATTCTTTTTAAAGAGAGGAGGGGTAGTGTATCACAATATACATACATATATACTTCAAGTGCCTAAAACTCTTTCAACGCTAGCCCAAACAAAGCTGCGTATTTGATAAGTCTTTATATACCATACGACGTCCGTCTGGTTTCACCTTGTGTGGTAATCTGTAGTTTTTTATATAGACTGGATTGTCATCTTTCATGTACAGTGTTTGCTTTTAAAAATTGTTAGTGGTTATTGGTTCTGTTTCTAGTGCAAATATGCCAATGTATTCCGTATATAATGTATTAAGCTGTTCTGTTACAAAGGGGGCGAAATTTTTGTCTAACCTTTCTAATTTCTCTTTATTATTAGTTTCTGTTTCAGGTGTGTTTTTCATAATAATGTAGTCATCTAGGTTTTCTGTATTTATCTCATATTCCTCAATAGTAGCATTTTGGTCTGTTGTATTACTAATTCTCATAAATGTTTGAAATGGATTTACTATGGTGTTACCAATAAAAATGCCTTCAGCTAGTTGTTGATGAGGTATGAATAATTCTTCATTATATCTTTTAATATTAATTTGTCTAATTACTTCTGATCTAGCGGGCACTGTAATGCTATTAATGTTTGGTTTGTTTGCCATTTGTATTACTATATCGTATGGGTAATCGTATGGTCGTAGTATTAGCCTTTCTTCATCTTTTTGATAATCCAAAATGCAATTATACTTTTTAATGAAATCAAGGCCCTAAATTCCGTCGCACAGGATTGGGAAAGTGTCATCTACTATATGAAATTTATGTCGGATCAAGAGACTATCGTCTGTTAAATCTGTTCCTAATGTGCTTGTTACACTTTGACCAATGCCATTTAAATCTATTATTTGTGATGTATTAATTGTGACATTATTGTTGATTTGCCCTTTTATAATAATTGACATATACGCTCCTGTATCTATCAGGGGGGTTGAAGTTGAGTTATTCAGAGTTGTCTTGGAAGATATGTAGCTGTTTAGATGTAGGTTAAATATACATACTTTTTTATTATTTACTGTTGAAGTGGAGTTTGCTGGTTTTCCTGCTGGGTGCCATTACGTACATTGCGGGTGTTATTACGCTTGGAACCTTGTGATTGATTCCGAAATTTCTGCCCTGTCTTTGATTATTAGTCCGATTATTATTGTTTAAGCGGGTGGGAAATGCGCGCCTTTGATTATTTCTATAACTGTTAGTTTGATATCGCCTGTGGAAATTACCACGGGAATAATTTTGCTGGCGTATGTGTAAAAGGGAGTAAGGGTTACCAGTTACCTCATAGTTTTTACCTTTTTATTGGAGCAATTTTTACATATAGCTTTTACAGCTGACTGAGTTGCATATTTAGTTGCTAAGTCTGGGATTAAACCATCAGATATGTATGTTCCTTCTAAAGATTTTGTAAGCCCTTCTATTTCTGCAGTATATTAGTTTGCAGTTTTACTGCGTTGTTGGATGTTCAGAAGTTTTGCTGTCAAAACCTCAACTGATTCACCCTTGATCGAATTCTTAAATTTTTCCTTGATTTGTAGGATAGAACTTTCAGAATTTATGTAGTTTCTAGCCGTACCTTTCAATTTAGCCTTTATCATTGAAACTGCTAAGGTCTCGTAGCTGTCCTTGATTTGCTCGAGGATGTCAAGTGCATCCAAAAATCCATGTAAATTTTCTGGCTTACCATCAAGTTCAGGTAGAACTGACCATGCCGTCTTAATAAATTCCACTGCTGTTGGTTTCTATTAGCAAAGTGGGCCGTTTTTTGGTCGTCTTCTAAATCGGATTGACACTCCAATAAGAATGTACCAAATGGAAATGCAGTTATCGTGACTGGCAAACCGACTCTGAAGAGTAATATACGTTGCTAAGGCTCTCGGAATGTCCTTGAAACCACATGATGATGTTTTCTGTATCAAATACGACCTACGTGTCAAGGAGCATCCAACTAAGCGGTCTGTCGTTTCCACTGTTGCTCGTTTGTATGACATACTGGGCTTTTTGGAACTTTGGATTCGTCGCATTGGATGGGACGAGACAATACCCGACGATTTAGTTCCTCAATGGAAGCTAATGGAGACAGACTTGCAAAATTTAAATTACATTGAACTACCAAGGTACGTACAAACTTCCTTGACTTATAAGTGTGATGTACATGGCTTTGCAGACGCATCTCAGCGTGCTTACGGCTGTTGCATCTATCTTCGAGCAGAGATAAATGGCCAAATCATAACATCGTTGTTGATAATGAAGTCAAAGGTTGTCTCACTAAAAGTAGTGTCCCTTCCCCGCTTGGAGTTGTGAGCAGCTGTCTTGCTGTATTCAACGTGGGCTAAAATAAAATTTAAAGTAGCCCAATATATTAAAAATGTTTACTTTTGGACAGATTCAACCATAGTCTTACAGTGGATACAAATGCATTAATCGACTCTTAATTGTTTCGTTGCCAATCGAGTTGCGGAACAATTACATGGGGACACGTACCAACAAGGCAAAACCCAGCAGACATTGTATCGCGCGGTTGTACGGCACGTGATTTATTAAACACGATATGGTTTAAGTGACCTTCGTTGCTCTCGGGCAAAACCAAAGAGAAGACACAGACTTTGTTCAGTAAAAACGAACTGGAAAAAGGGAAACATGTTACTCTGAACTGTAGCGTGGCTACTAGCGATGATAATATCGTTGACAATGTTATTGCAAAGTTTTCATCGTACCGACGCATATTGAGGGTGATGGCATTCATACTAAGGCCGTTCAAAAATATTGCACCTAACAAAAAGTCATCACAAAATTATATATTTGCATCATCAGACGAACTTCAGCAAACGTTTTTGTACACAGTTTCATTCATCCAGCACTCATACTATGCCCATGAAATTAAACTGCTCAAGGCTGGCAAAACACTTAAGCCGAAACTACAAAAGCTTGCTCCGTTTTTGATTGAAACGCCTTTACAGGTTTCGACGAAGTCAGTTCTACGAGTTGGAGGAAGACTTGCACCAATAGAATATAACACGATGTTTCCTGTTTTATTACCAAAACAATATCCATTTACTCGCAAATTCGCAGATCACTTACACCTGGCGAACAAGCATGAAGGTACAAAGGTATTAATCAGTATGCTGCTCTCGAAAATTTGGGTAATCCATACACGTGAATTGGTTCGGAAGGTGGTTAGTTCATGTGTGCATTGTTATCACTACAAGCCGAAGTTAGTGAAACAAATAATGGGATCTCTTCCTGCTGATTGTTTACTTGCGCATCGAACATTTCTGGTAGTTAGCGTTGATCTATGCGGCCCATTTCTGACATCATACCGCATTCGCGGAAAGGCACCTTACAAAACGTATTTAGCAGTATTCGTCTGCTTTTCTTCAAAAGCCGTACATGCGGATTTAATATCTGACTTATCTACTAATAAAGCGTTTTATTGGCAGAAGGGGCATACCGAATCGCATTTACTGTGACAACGCTACGAATTGTGTGGGTGCACAATCCCAACTAAAAGAATTCAATTGTCAGTTCTTCAATCAGCAATCAGTATCTGACTTGGAAAAATTTAGCAGCGTAAATGGGTTTGAATTTCGTTTCATTCCCCCGCGAGCTCCTCACTTCGGTAGCTTGTGGGAAGCTGCGGTGAAGTCAATGAAAACTCTGCTGCTTAAAAACATCTAGCAATCCAACTTAACATTTGAGGAGCTACAGACAGGAATCATTGAGGTGGAGGCTACACTAAACTCCCTGCCTCTAACTCCCTTAACCGACGATCCAAACGATGGTGTGCCCGTAACACCGGCACATTTAATTATTGGTACTTCGTTACTCACAATACCAGAGCCACAACTCAATACTATCAAAGAATCACGGCTTACTAGTTGGCAGCGGATTACGTACTTGAAACAGCGACCATGGGACTTGTGGCGTCGCCATTATCTTCATACGCTACAAGAACGGTCCAAGTGGCTTGCAACATGCGAAAACATCGGCTCCGGTCAACTGGTAGTTATTCATGATGACAATTTGCCACCACAACATTGGTTACTTGGTCGCGTCATAAAAACGTTTGCAGGTGGAGATGGGCGTGTACGTGTGGTAGTCGTGCTCACCAAACGAGGTACCTTACGCCGACAGGATAGCTCCACTGCCAATTGAATAACTTGAAAGAAACCTTTCAAAGGGCTGAATCACATAAATTAGGTCATAATACTTAGTTTGATTTATACACAATATTGTACTGCTGTGCAGATTTTACAAATATACGCGTGTACATACATATTTCATATCATACGATGGCCGCATGGCATAAGCTGTCAATTTGTAAGCAAATCTTAAGCATTGATTTGTATAAATACTTGGCCATGGTATATGCACATAGCTATGTGCATAACTAGGTACACACAAATATATTTCTTAAGAGAAAATAACAGAACATGCAATCTAAATTGTCATTCTTACTTTTCACTTAAAATCATTCGATGTCGATGTAACTGGATTTCCAACCTATCTTAGGTTTATAAGTTTCTAGCGGTTTATGTTAAAGTGAGTCAAAATAAAGAAGTTGCACAGAAAACATTTAGGCGTTTTTACTAGGCTAATGAATTTGAGTTCAGAGAATATTATTAGAAATAAGCTCAGACAGGTGGAAATCGTCACAATAGGAGCATTACTTTAATGAAGTCCAATGCTTCGGTGTGGTTGGTTTTTCAATCTTTGATTATGGTGAAGCCATTGTAAAATAAATTTCAGGCAACAATTATTTAAATTTTATCTATCTTTATTTAAGCATGTCTATTTGGAAATGCTTTTTCCAACATAAAATTTGTTTCTATGTCTAATGTTGTGGGGTTCAATATATCTTCTATTGTTGGTTGTCTATTCACTCCTATAGATTTCCAAAAAGTGGTCAAAAATTCAAGTTCCTTATCTACATTTCTCTCTTCAATCTTGGGTTGAGAACTGTCTAAAATAAAAGGATTTTTATCGTAACTTCTAGGTTTTCTACCCTGGTTCATTATAAATGATTATATATCTTTATACAAAAATTATACTTTTATTTTCTATTTCTAAGTATTTTGATTTGCTCTCTTAATTTTACTTTTTCTTCATACGAAGTTGCAAAATTTAATAATTGATACTTTTTGGTTATTTCTTTTTTCTTTTTAACTTTTCTCCCGTGTTTGTCTTTTCCTTTTTATTGGGGTAGGAATTTTAACTTCCTCTTGCCTGTTTAGCCTATTCCTTCGCCGATACTCTTCAATAGTTATCGGTAACGGACCTTGCTTCAAAACCGTAGACGTTTGAGGAACCTCTTCAAAGATAGAGTATAACTCATCTCGGTTTGGCTCTTGCATAAGGAAATAGCCTTAGTGTTAAAAAAACTTCTTAAATCGACCCTAAGCAGAAGTTTGTAAGCATCTGCTATTTGGTGAGCAACGTTACGTCGCTGAAGGAAACTAAATTAAGCAAGTAAGGAAGTCTAAGTTCGGTTGAAACCGAACATTACATACCCAGAAGTGCACGTGAAACGCTGTTATTTTTTGTTTTGTGTGGTTAATGGTGTTAAAAGGCTGCGCAATAATACATATGTATATGGTTCTATCCTGGACTAATTTTCGTTTAACAGAAGCAAAAAGGATACAGAGGCTAACACTAATGACCTTGAGCGGGTAATAACGCAGTTTTCTTTCCAATATGGGGATTTCCCTACAAAAACAGTTTATTTTAAAATAAAGATATAACAGAACAATAAACATAAACACGCAAGTGCTGTTGTACTAAAAAGATTATTGCACACACCAAGGGTTGTTTTTTACCTGTCTATGCAACAACCAAAAACGCAACGGTGCAATAGTACTGTGTGTTACATAGTAGCAGGTAGTAAATAATTTAGGATTTTGTTAACTGACGAATTTAAAAATTTGGTTACCATTGTCCTTTTAAATATCTATGTGGAAAGGTTTGGCGAGCGACCAAATATTTTGAGTAAAAAGTAAAATTTTAATTTAGTATTGTTTGGTCGCTTAATAATTCAAAGGCATTTTTTTCAAAACGTAAAAAAAACAGAAAAAGTTTAATAGATATATATATAAATGAAAAGAGTGCTAAAGCGGAATATTAATTACTTATCTATACTTATAAAATAAAGTCGCTAAAAAGCTATGTACGGTGTTTTGCATTTTAAAGCTTAGCTGTGTGAGATGGACATTTTTTTATATAATGTGAAGGAATATATAAAGGGGGCGTGGCAATCGGACAAAATGTGGTAAAAAAACATAAATTTTTGGTTTACACAGCCATACATCATAACCTAATCAACCGATTACAATGAATCTTCCTTGAAGTTAAACTTTGAAATATTTACTTTCGTTCTGCATCAAAAAAAATAGTTGATTTCTTACTAATTTAACCAAAATTGTTTAAACAAAAGCAGCACTTTTTCCAAAAAAATCTGTTTGTGTGTTTTTTCGCTGCCAACCGAATAAGTCAGCGTGCTTTAAGCGACAGCTGTGGTGAGCCATTCATTTGATGAATTCGGGAAAGAGCTCGGTAGCGTTACTTCACTTCGGACGTATACATGTATGTATGTTACATATAAGTAGTATAGATGAAATTTTCTTTAGTTACTAGGGTCATTATTCCGAAATATTACAAAAAATTACTTTTGTTTCAATTCTTCTTCTTTAAATGGTCATCTAACCACCTGGGCGATTTTGACCGTCCAACATAGCTCGCCAGTCGTTTCTCCGTTGCGCCAACTGGCGCCAATTGGAAACACCGCGGGATCGCAAATCGGTATCCACTTGGTCCTTCCATCGGAGTGGTGGTCTCCCTCTTCCTCTGCTTCCACCGGCGGGTGCCGATAAGAATACCTTCTGGGCTGGAGCATCTTCGCTCATTCGCACTACGTGGCCTAGCCAGCGAAGGCGCTGTGTTTTAATTCGCTGAACTATGTCGGCGTCTGCGTAAAGTTCATACAGCTCATCATTAAATCTTCTTCGGTACTCGCCGTCGCCAACGCGTAGAGGTCCACAAATCTTTCGAAGAACCTTTCTCTCGAATACTCCCAGAGCCGCCTCATCAGATGTTGTTAGTGTCCACGCTTCTGCACCATATAGCAGGACGGGTGCGATGAGTTACTTGTAGAGTGTTATTTTCGTTCGTCGAGAGAGGACTTTACTTTTCAATTGCCTACTCAGTCCGAAGTAGCATTTGTTTGCAAGAGTAATTCGTCGTCGTATTTCTAGGCTAACATTATTGTTGGTGCTAATTCTGGTTCCCAGGTAAACGAAGTCCTTTACTATTTCGAAATTATTGCTGCCAACAGTGGCTTGGTTGCATTCACCACCAATCCCATTTTCTCCGCTTCTTTTTCTAATTTAGAGTAAGCAGAAGTTACGGCGCGGTTGTTAAGGCCAATGATATCAATATCGTCAGCATATGCCAACAGTTGCACGCTTTTATAAAATATTGTTCCAGCACGGTTAAGTTCTGCAGCTTGTATTATTTTTATTTTTGTTTCAATTATAAAGTTGTTTTAAACATTATCAACCTGTGTGAAACAAGGTGCGGGTTGCTAGCATAACATAAACTAAAGACTAATTATTTAAAGAGAGTGATTGATGTTATTTTTTTCAAAATTCCAAAGCGTCTTTTTCAAAAGGTTACAAAAAAGTTCGAAGAAAAACATTTATTAAAGGAGTGATCGCGTTATTATCAAAATTGTGTGGAAGTAGTTTGAAAGAAGCGAAATCCATTAAAAAAGCTTACAGTGCAGACGAAGGAAGGGCCCAATTACCACCATCACCAGAAACCCCCAAAACTTTGAATAAAGTAAAACAAAATTGATAAATATTTTATAAACATACAATTCACATTAAGTTATCTTTAGCCATATATATACATATAGTTCATAAACTATGCCTAAGCTAAGTAGAAAATCTGGTAATCTTAGACGCGTCGCAGGTGGGAGAAGAATGCACGTACTTCGTGGAGAGGAAGAATATAGAGCACTTGCACAAACCCAAAATGCATTAGACCGCAGAACTCGGCGCGAAGACTCTCAAGTACGCTCTACTGAGCGCAATAGAGGCACATTTCAGAGTAGAGTCCGTCGCGAAAATTTAGAAACTCGCTCTATAGAGCAAATTAAAAATACTGCAGAACGTAGATCCCGCCGTGGAAATGCAGAGCTTCGCTCAGCTGAGCGAATAAACGATTCCCAGCAACATAGAGTCCGTCGCGAAAACTCTGAAATTCGCTCTTTAGGGCACCGATCCCGGCGCAGAAATCCAGGGACTAGGCACCGAAAACAACAAAGAAATAATCTTGCTCGTAGAACTGTCCGTCGAAAGCTCGGGTAGAAAGCTCTAGACGAAGCCTTCAAAGTCAATTCCGAGTACGTCGTCATAGACTAAATTTGCAGGCAGGCAGATAGAAATCGCTCAATGAGAGAAAATGAGGGTCGGGAGAACGAAGATATACTAAATGATTTAGGATTGGCAGGTTTTCGACAAACATATTTTAGGAATATTAAGAAGGGGCCAACAGAAGTTTGTATTTGGTTTCCATACCAAGTACAACAGTTAAATTTTAATATAATTTCCCAAAGTCATCCAGATGTGGCATCTGCCTTTTATCTATCCGATAAATTTCCCGTTGAAGATGGGAGCTATAAATTCGGTGCTACTTGCCGAAACGCAATTAAAAGGAATACCCTGAGATATGTTTTGCTAATGCTTTAGATTTTCCTGAGTTCCCAGAATTCCTAAAAGTTCTTACGCATTTAGAGGAACACCTAATAATGCCAAGATTACCTTTTATGGCTATTCGCCCTTTGGGATACCAAGGTCAGAGCTCATTAAGGGGGGAAGTTGTTAACATTCGCGAAATTGTTACCTCCCAAGATCATTCGATCAAGCGCATGTGATTAAAATCCATTTACGAAGACGTGTGGAGTATAATCATGACTATATGACTGATACCATACGTCCTGCGAAAATTATGAAAGCCTAGTGATATTTAGTGAATACTCGTAGTAATAAGAAATTAGTGCCATACTACTAAATACAGGGTGGCGCAAAAGTCATCCTCCTATCAGAAAATGCTTTAAATTTTGCGATTGGCCCCTAAAGTCAGTTCTGTTTTGACATTTGTGTGGTAAACACATGCGAAATACACGTTAATAAACAATGTTACGCTACACTGCTCCAGAACGCGGAATATTGCTGACTATTTATTTCGGTCGGTGAAAAACGGTTACTGCGCAAAAGTAATCCTCCTATCAGAACATGCTATACATTTTGCGATTGGCCCCTAAAGTCAGTTCTGTTTTGACATTTGTGTAGTAAACACATGCCAAATACACGTTAATAAACAGTGTTACGCTACACTGCTCCAGAACGCGGAATATTGCTGACTATTTATTTGACCAATAATCGGTCGGGGCCAAACGGTTACTGTGAATGGTGAGCGCTACAGAGCAATGATCAACGAGTTCTTTTTGCCGCAACTTGATGAATTGGGATTGGAAAACATGTGGTTCCAACAAGACCGTGCAACAGCACACACTGCACGTGCCACAACCGATATGCTGAACATCGGAAGCTTACTTTTGCGCCACCTTGTATGTATAATGCGCTTATGACTAAACATACTCCGCCCGTTGGAAGGCTTAAGCTTTCAAGATATTGTCGTCAATTGGAAGTAGACATAGCTTTCACACACATCGTCTGTAGATGCCATTTGCAGTTTTTAGAACGGGAACTCGTACTACCTGGTCCTTTCTCATAATTGTTTCAATGACTCTGGCCAGCGGCCATTTTAACGGCGAATTGTTCTCGTCCTTTATTAAGACCACATCCCCAGGCTGCAGATTCGAAGTAATGAGTTCCATTTTTGGCGTTGCTGAAGAAGCGTTAAATATTCGGAATTCCACTTCTTCCAAAATTGTTGTTGCATGAAACACACGCGCTGCCTTAGTCGGTTCATATCAATTGTTGCGATATCAGGTTCTACCACAGACGTGAAAGATGCGCCAATAAGAAAGTGCCCGGGTGTTAATACCTCAATGTCGTCAGGGTTCTCTGAAATGGGACATAAAGGGCGTGAACTTAAAATAGCAGATATCTGGCACAGAAGAGTGCGAAGTTCATCGAAATTTAAATTTGAAAGGCCAACAACTCGGTAAAAATGATATTTGGCCATTTTTACTGCGGCTTCCCATAAACCGCCGAAGTGAGGAGAGTGAGGGGGTATGAACTTCGAATGCTCTTCGTATGAACGCTTCCGAATGCTATTGACTGAAGAATAGTTTTTTCAGCTGATAGCTCATTTTTAGCTCCAACAAAATTAGTAGCGTTGCCCGACCGTATGATTTGCGGTGTACCTCGTGTACAAATAAATCTCTTTAGGGCTGCAAGGAATGATGAGGTTGCCAAATCTTTTATGGATTTGTAGAAAAACGGTCCAGTGATTAATAATGCTAGCACTCTTGCGGCCATAAGCTTAGGCTTGATATGAAAACAACGAACGCATTTGTTAATAACTTGACTTACGGTTTTACGTCCGCCAATAGGCCAATACTGAAGATAGAAGAATAGATGCTAATAACGATTGTGGCCCAGCATGCAGTAGTTTTCTATGGAACTTGTCGATGATTGCGTCAGTTACAGGATGCCGTTTCGGCAAGATAATTGGGTGTTTCGATGAAAAATCCAAAGTCGAATTTTGAAGCCTTCCGCCAACTCTAAGCAATCCATGATTGTCGAGAAAGGGATTCAGTGAACGAATTTCTGACGAAGTCTTTATTGCCTTTCCAGCTTCGATAGCTTTATATTCTTCTCGAAGATGTGTCCTCTGAATCATTCCAATAAGTAAAAAGGTGCCTTGTTGTAATTCCATTGTACTGAATAGCCCAGTCGCTCTTGCTTTAGATGGCCTAGAAAACCGATAAATGTATACATATACTCTCTGTAATTTTTCAAATGAGTTAACAAATTTGCAATTTAATGAAATATCAGATGTAGTAGTAAATACAAACGCTCTCTTTCGAGATTCTGGTAAATCCTTCATTGGTAGAAGCGGAGACTTTGGCCAATTTTGGTGAGCATCACTAAGATACGATGGGCCGAACTTCCACAAGGGCATATCTAAAAGCTCCTTCGGGCTAGCACCTCTTGAGGGGATATCAGCTGGATTGGAATGGCTCGGAACGTAATTCCAACTCATGCCTTTGGTTAGCGTTTGAATTGTGTTAATACGGTTTGCAAGGAAAACATTAAAGTTGGCGGGCTCATTTCGCAGCCACGATGGAACTATTGTTGAGTCCGACCAACAAAATAATTTTCTTCCATTGAAATGCGTTGCATCGACGACTTTCGATACCATTTCGGCTAACAATAAAGCACCAGAAAGCTCAAGCTTCGGTATAGTGAGCGTTTTAAGGGGCGCTACACGGTATTTAGAACAGAAAAGATTGGTTCGAATAATTCCATCTATTTCCATGTATGTCAGCCTCTGGTATGAGTATATATCTATCGAAACTAAAACGAGTAACTAGATTGTATTGATTGCATATTTCTATCCATTCTGTTTCTATTTCCTGAGATGGACTCTCGTGCCAATGCAACTTCTCTTTCCACAGATTTTGCAAGAATATTTTGGCTTTGGCCACGACAGGCCCAATCCAACCAAGTGGATCATAGAGTCTAGGAACAGCTGAAAGAATTGTACGTTTAGTTATCTTGCTTGGGGTCGCAAAAGGCGAAAAAGAAAAAATGAAAAAGTCCAAATTTGGATCCCATACCAAACCAAGTGTTTTTGTTATACTTGTACCATCGTCAAACGTGATGAATCCTTGCCTGTCATTAGCAGCCACATCAGCTAAAATAAAATTATTATTTGAGCACCATTTTCTCAAGTGAAAGTTTCCAAGCGACAGTAATTTTCTGGTTTGGTTTAGCATCTCTTTAGCATCATCCACGGACTTAGCGCCGGCAATCATATCATCTACATAAAACCCATTTTGTATTGTCTCTGCTCCAACTGGATAGATGCTGCATTGAGCGAATGGCTAGAAATGACGCTGGTTTGGTTCCATATGTAACAGTATCTAATTTAAAAATACGAAAATTTTCATTAGGGTTTTCTCTCCAAACTATACATTGAAGAAAATTATCAGGATACGACATTCTTACGCATCGATACATTTTACAAATGTCGGCAGTAAGAGCAAATTTAAAAGTTCGAAATCTAAGTAAAATATCGAAAAGTTGGGGTTGAATTGTTGGTCCTTTCATCAAAATTGAGTTTAGGGATAGTCCATTACTAATTGGATCTGAGCCATCAAACACCACGCATAATTTTGTTGTTGTGCTATCAGCCTTAAAAACACAGTGATGTGGTAAAAAATGCATTTGGATTTGATTTGGTTTATTTTCGACGACAGACATGTCATTCAAATCCAAGTACTCCTTTATAAATGATGAATATTGCTGCTTAAGTTCAGCATTACGCTGGAACTTTTTCTCCAGAGACTTGAAGCGATTTATGGCTTGCTCGTACGATTCTCCTAACTCGCATGAAGGGGATTTGGTTGGCAAGCTAACAGAAAACTCACCAGTTTCTAAACGCCTGTAATTTTGTGTGAAATGCCTTTCACATAAATCTTCCTCTATTGTAGTTGTTGGAGAAGATGGATTACAGTTATCTATGGTCCAAAACTTTTCCACTAAATTATTTAATTCTGTATCGGTGTCGTTTTCTGGAGCCATATCGATGGCGGCAAGCAAGATAATTTTAAAGCATTGTATGTGGTGGCGCCTGATGCAACCCAGCCTAACTTTGTTTTTTGCAGCAGTGGTAAATTTTCATCCAAGCGTATCTGACCGACGCAGACCAAATCGAAAAAGAGGCTAGCTCCAATAAGCATGTCAATGCGCTGTGGCTCAAAAAATAGTGGGTCAGCAAGGCGAATGTTTGAAGGTATCTTCCAATCAACATCTTTCAACGAGCGACTTGGTTGGATATCAGTTATAGTGGATGTAACGACAGCCGTCAACTTGGCTGTGTACTCTGTGATACGAGAATGCAGATCTGAATCAACTATATGATTAGCGACGAAATCATTTTGGCCTATACCAGAAATGAACTGTGAGGATTTTGTTTTCTTAATTTGCAACTGGTTAACTAGTCTATGAGTTACGAAGTTGAGTTGTGACGCAGAATCTAAAAGAGCTCGACAAGGAATTAAAGAGCCAGATTTATTCTTTATGTATATAACGGCGGTTGCTAAGAGAACGAAATCTCTGTCCGCAACGCTAAGTTCAGCTGCAGAACTAACGAGTGCCGAAGCTGGAGGAACAAAAGTGGAAGATGAATAGTAGGCGCTATTAGCACTATTTGGTGCATTTACTAAATGTGATGATGATGGTTTAGAAAGCAGTGATCGGATTTGCATTCCTTAACGGAATGGCCTCCTCGAAGACAATTTAGACAGAGTTGCAACCTTTTCGCTTCTCTATAGCGCATTAATGGGGAAATTGTAAGAAATCGCTCACATTGTGGAATTTTATGTTCACTGGAACTGCATAATTTGCAGCCAGCCACTGCGGAAGTTAGTAGGACCTTTTTATTGTTATTATTATAGGCAAATTTCTTTCCTACCTGTTTTTCCGTAGATACAAACGCGTTTTCGACATTCTCCAATCGTTGACAACGCTGCTCCAAAAATGTAGCCATTGAATTCCAAGTTGGTATTTCACTCGCAGGTGCTTGTTCTTCCCATTTGGAACGAGATTTAATGTCCAGCTTATTTGACACGAGTTGAATAAGTAAGCAATCTGCGATTTGCTCCTTTGTACCCATTGTTTGTAACGCGCGCAAGTGAGCATTTACTGCGTCGCTAAGTTCACGAAGTTTGGCAGCCTTATCACCCTCTACCTTCTTGAGCTGAACGATATGAGCTGATATGAGCGTGGAAATTCACACGTTTATTATCAAATCTAGATTTTAATAATACAAGAGCTCTATCGTTATTTTGTTCCGATATTTCCAACGATCGAATCGTGTCCACCGCTGCGTCGCTTAGACTCGATCGAAGGTGCTGAAATTTTTCGATTCTAGTCAAATCTACATCTTGATGAACAACGGTGTTGAACATCGAAAAGAAATCTGGCCAATCGACGTAGTTACCGCTAAATTTGGGGATTTGTAGGATGGGTAGCTTTTGCTTCGGTTGAGTTACGATGAACGATGGTTGTTCTCCAGATGGCCGTGTTGTAGAGCTGTGCGCTTCTGAGCTTCGTAGAGTGTACATCTGCCGAGTCAGCTTGGTTTTTACCTCAATGTAATTATAGGTGAATTCTGCTAAAACGTCAATTTCGCCGTCATCAAGTTGTCTGTGCATACTATCGAACCGTTTTTCCAGGCGGTCCACTTGCTCGATGCGTACCTCCACTGCAGCCTCATCGAATGTTTGTATAGCCTCCATCGATGATGCGTCGTTAATTTTAACAATTTGTTGAACCATTGCCTCTAGCTTCTTCTTGTGATCAGCTTGGTCTCCCGTTTTAGGTGGTGCCATTTCAATGTAATTTAAGTTTTTACCGAAATAAACGAAACGAAAATTTATTTATTTATTTATTTTGACTACCGAAATAAACGAGGCGTTTAAATAGCAAGATGCTTATTTTATACGCGACTTTTTCAAATTAAACTTTTTACAAAACTACCGATTCCGCGATCACGTCGGGGTCACCAATGATTTGAGAACAATAAGCTTTTTTACTGTCCGTTTTAAGTTAAATTTATTAAGCACAATAGCTTCAATACAAATATTTAATTTGTCTTCAAATGACCAAACTATATTTTGGTTTTAATTACAATGTTTTATTTTGTTAGCACGATAGCTATATTTTTTGTTCACAATATTTAGTTTCGTTGTCTCTTTAGCACGAGAGGTTTAGCTTTACAATTTTCTATTTATTTGTCTTTTAAAGTCTAAAGATTATGCTTTACAATATATGAAGCAATGCAGCACAATAAAATATTTAATTTAATTAGCACAACAAACGTGAACGGAAGTTTATCAATGTGCCTTGCACCATAACTTTGACGAGACTACCAAAAACTAAATTCAATTATATCTTTAATGTCATACAAAATTCAAATTCTTAATATATGTAATTACTTTTATTCAAAAGAAATGTAAAAAGCAACAATTTGCATTGATACAGGAATATCACCTGATTTAACGGCAACGTACATAATATAAACAAGTTATTTTAGCAAATATATGAAGACGGCGGTACTGCACATCAGCTGCTTTAATGCTATATGTACATATGTATGTGACTTTGTGTGTATAGTGAAGTTTCTCTGGTGGGATGGCAGAATCAAAGCAAGCGACGGCTATCCATTTATGTATAGCAATATGTATATGCATATGTACGTTGAAACTTGCAAACGGTAAAATAGCATTGATGATAAATTAATACTGCTGTCAGTGTTCGAACATAGTAAAAAGTAGTAATAAGAAATTAGTGCCATACTACTAAATATGTATAATGCGCTTATGACTAAACACCGTGTGTAGTTCGGTCAAGAAGGTTTGGTCCAGACACGGCTAGGGACGATTATTTCAAAGAAATGGTAATGGTATAGATAGTAATAATGAGCAAACCTGCGTAGAAAATCGAATTGCCATAGAGGAAAATCGAAAAAAATATGACTTGTTTGAAAAGAGGGAGCTTGAAAATGTTCTGAACAGATTAAGGGAGGACGAAATTTTCATACCAGTTGAAACAGATAGACAAGATGTTGTTGACAATGAGTTTAGGGTACTGGCGCTACCCGAAATAAACCCTGACATAAATTTATTAAACCTTAATGATAGTGATCCCGAAATCAATGAGAATGACTCCAATGGCATTCTTAGGCTCATTAAACGTCCTCCCTTAGTTCCCGTTTAGGAACTGCTAAGCACTCATTTGCTACACAATTTTAAAAGAGATCAGCCCTTTTATGACTGTGTAGGTGGCGGGGCTGGGGTTGGAAAAAGCCGCTTAATATCATCAATATATCAAACTCTAAATTACCATTTTAATTGCATACCTGGATCAAATCCAACCTCTGAAGGTACTTCTTTGTACTCCAACGGGAAAAGCAGCTTTTGGGATAGGCGGTTTGATACTGCATTCTATATTTTCACTACCTGTGAATCAGTCCAATAAGGAATTACGGCCGCTTAGCAACGATATTGTCAACTCAATTTATTCTAGATTATGTGATTTGAAGTTGATAATTATAGATGAAATTTCAATGGTTGGCGCCCGAACATTTAGTTATATTGACGCCAGACTAAAGCAGCTTTTTAGTAATAATATTCCATTTGGTGGTATACCAGTTATTGTTTTTGGCGACTTGAAACAATTGTCTCCTGTAGGTGAAAGATGGATTTTTTCACCGAATACAAGCGATGCTTACAGCGTTTTAGTCGGCTCGCCATTATGGGAGCTCTTTAAATATTATGAATTGAATAAAATAATGAGACAGCGTGGGGATCAACCGTTTGCTATTGCTTTGAATAATATGGCCTCCGGGGCTATGACCAGTGAAGACATATCTTTGATTGCAAAAAGAGTGGTTAACTCTGACCAGGTTCCCGACGAAGCAATTCACTTATTTTGGTCAAACGAGGAATCTGCCAACTATAATGCCCTTAAAATGAGTCAAATTCCTTCTACAGCAGTTTTCACAATTGCAAAAGGCGTAGTTATAGGAATTGCCGTTAGTGGCCAAAATGCTAATATCTTAGAGCGGCTCATACTATTCAAAACTTCGGAAACTCAGGGTCTTACGTATAGCTTAACGCTAAAAACCACAGCCAAATATATGATGACAGTGAATATCAACACAGGCGACGGTTTGGTAAATGGTGCAACTGGCCAGGTTATGCAGATAGATTTAGATTCATCGGTTCCAATAGCACTGTGGATGAAATTTTTAGAACCTTCTGTTGGTTTGATGGCTAGATCGAAAAAGACCGATCCTAAGGAACCTTCGTGGACACCCATTGAGAAGACTGTTAGGGCCTTTCAATATAAGAGAAATGAGCAGATAACAATTGGAAGAAACCAGTTTTCAATTGTTCCTGCTAAGGCAATAACCATTCACAACAGTCAGAGTGCTATGTATAATAAATTGGTTGTTCACACCCGACCACCTAGAATGCCAAAATCATCTTTATATGTAGCCTGCACTCGAGCTACTACGAGTGCTGATAGTCTATTTATATTAGGTAATTTCACTCCACCTAATCATTTATGTGAATCTGATCCTATATTCAGGCAGTTTAATGATTTTCCCACAACAAAGCTTTGGCTCCAACATTTAGCTTCATGCTTTCTCGAACATCGATCCTACAAATTATATTTCATAATGTTCAGAGTCTTCATGCCCATATAAATGATATAAATAATGGCATCCTGATGCTGTCGTCAGATATCCTGTGCTTTGTGGAGACATGGAGTTATCCATATGAACATTTTGAAATTCCTGGGTTTATTTCACTAAATGCTTTAGGGATAGACATCACCGAAACGGAAAACAGAAATAGGCGAGGCGTTTCAGTGTATGCGAGACCGAACTTTGCTTCCGCAATCGAATTATATAGTTTAAAAAAATTTGTTCTGGTCGAAAGGTTTTAGAAATCGTTGTATTCAAATGCAAAGATTATAACATATTGGTGCTTTATAGGAATTCCACATTCCCCATCAGGCATTTTGATACCACGATAGCATTTGCGCCTCTTTTCATGAAAATAATGAAACTAACTAAGGTAGGATAAGATATTTATATACTATTTGATAAACTGTAACTAATTAAGAACATATTTATCTGATTCTTAAGAAGTATTATATTATCAACATTATTAATTTATGCAAATAATGAAGCCTTAGTTTTAAGTAAATACATATAAATTTATTAATCAAAATTAAAGCTTAAATTGATATATACTGGGGAAAAAACTATGTTACTGATTACAAAATATCAAAAGTTGACTTTTATAATAAGATTTTATAAACATCGCAGTGATAAAGTTAGCATCAATCAAACGGTATCAATTATTTCAAAAACCCACTTAGGTTTGGGGATATTGACCTAAACTTGGGTAATAGAATGTGTTTATACTATATAAGCGTTTGACAATATTGCATTGGCGAGACATAAATATAGGATGCTATTAACTACTTTAAAGAAATCATTTTGTTTCGGAGATATTGACTTAAATGTGGAACTATGTACGACATTTACGTGAAATATGGTCATCAAATGAAAGGTACGAGCAGGGGATATACCATGGCGTTTCATTTTACCTCAAATGATTCTCAAACACTGGTTACCCCGATGCATGTATGATCCAATACACATATGAGGTTCATAATTTCTTAAAATCCTATTTACCTGCTGAATACGCGCCAATTTTACTACCATAATAACTTGCAAAGCTTAAAGCAAAATATCATGCTAAGTCAAAAACATAAGCAATATTACTTCCTTTGGGATGAGTGAGTGTGGTTTTCAATCGATTTGCTTAATATTTTGTCACAATTATACTCCAATGTCACAATAGTACGCTCACCATTCTTAAATACAATGTCTCTTCAAACTTAGGAGCAATCGCTATTGAGAGACAACAGAAACGGTGTTCCCAAAAGAAGGCGGTGCCACGTCCACTACCAATAAATATTTTTCGGTTTTTGTTATTGCTTTTTTATACCAAAAATTTTTGTTGACAGGCCGTAAATGGATGACAGGCCGTAAATCAACAAAAATTGTTGGTATAAAAAAGCAATAACAAAAACCGAGAGCACACGGAAAGGCAGTTCTGATGATAAAACAGATCTGTCAAAAATCCATCATAATCACACTACTAACTGTCAAATGGCGGAAGTGGTTCATGCATATGGTAAAAAGAAGAATAGAACTAGGAGTTTAGATGACATCAAAACCAGCGTATTGTTAGCTTAATGGTTAGCAATGCGTGCCAAAATTTCTCTGATGAGTGAAGTCTAGCAGCTTCCGAAATGGATCTATAAGAAAAGCTATGGCAGTTGTCTTTAAACATTTTTCCTACTCTATTCAATCCAAAAGCTTTTAATAATTAATTAAAATGATTATTAATAAATAAAAACAATAATAATTTTCATAAAAATTCCAAAAGTGAAAAATTATTATTCTTGGCCTTGAGCTCGTTTCATGAATACTTGAAAATGTACAGGCCGTAAATCAACAAAAATTGTTGGTATAAAAAAGCAATAACAAAAACCGAGAGCACACGGAAAGGCAGTTCTGATGATAAAACAGATCTGTCAAAAATCCATCATGACCACACTACTAACTGTCAAATGGCGGAAGTGGTTCATGCATATGGTAAAAAGAAGAATAGAACTAGGAGTTTAGATGACATCAAAACCAGCGTATTGTTAGCTTAATGGTTAGCAATGCGTGCCAAAATTTCTCTGATGAGTGAAGTCTAGCAGCTTCCGAAATGGATCTATAAGAAAAGCTATGGCAGTTGTCTTTAAACATTTTTCCTACTCTATTCAATCCAAAAGCTTTTAATAATTAATTAAAATGATTATTAATAAATAAAAACAATAATAATTTTCATAAAAATTCCAAAAGTGAAAAATTATTATTCTTGGCCTTGAGCTCGTTTCATGAATACTTGAAAATGTACAGGCCGTAAATCAACAAAAATTGTTGGTATAAAAAAGCAATAACAAAAACCGAGAGCACACGGAAAGGCAGTTCTGATGATAAAACAGATCTGTCAAAAATCCATCATGATCACACTACTAACTGTCAAATGGCGGAAGTGGTTCATGCATATGGTAAAAAGAAGAATAGAACTAGGAGTTTAGATGACATCAAAACCAGCGTATTGTTAGCTTAATATTTAGCAATGCGTGCCAAAATTTCTCTGATGAGTGAAGTTTAGCAGCTTCCGAAATGGATCTATAAGAAAAGCTATGGCAGTTGTCTTTAAACATTTTTCCTACTCTATTCAATCCAAAAGCTTTTAATAATTAATTAAAATGATTATTAATAAATAAAAACAATAATAATTTTCATAAAAATTCCAAAAGTGAAAAATTATTATTCTTGGCCTTGAGCTCGTTTCATGAATACTTGAAAATGTACAGGCCGTAAATCAACAAAAATTGTTGGTATAAAAAAGCAATATTTAATTTATTTATGTAAGAATTTTCGTATTTTACAGATACTTTTCTCAAAGCTATTACAAATAAGAAAGCGTGGCTTTCATCCGATTTCCCTCATTTTCTCAGTAAACAGTTGTCGCTACGAAAACAAATTTCATTGTTGTATCTCTAACGGCTATTGATTTACAGCTTGTTAAACTTCTGAATTTTCTTCTTCTAAATGTGGGCGTTGCCACACCCATATTCCAAAATTTTACTGAACTTGTGTTTTGCGTTATAAAATCAATCCACCTACCAAATTTCATTAATTTAGTGGTATTCGTTTTCGAATTATCTAATATTTTCAATTTATCGATATTTTCGATATAGGAAAAGAGGGCGTGGTTACCGTCCGATTTCGCTCATTTCCAACACCGATCTATGCTGAGTCTAAGTGAGTAAGCATACGGAATTTGGTGATGATATCTCAATATTTGCTCAAGTTCGGACGGACGGACATGGCTCAATAAAATTTTTTTACGATCCTGGTCATTTTGATATACCTGTACCTTATATCTGTACAGCGAACCGTTACCAACAAGTACAGCTGGGTATAAAAAAACGTGTATGATATGATATGCTGCTGCTATGATATGGTATGCTGCTGTTTTACCACCTTCGTCTTCTTGTTGTTGGACTTGTCGCTGTAGCTGATTATCATTGCTATTTGCCGGCGTTATCCTCTACCATAGCTGTTGATCCCCCTCGCTTGTTGGACGTTTTTGTATTACCTGGGCTACTGCTGCCACTACTACAGCTCTCATTGATACTAACATGCTGCCAGGAAATAGCAGTCTGCTGATTAGATCTTAGCAGTCTGCTACAAGTATAATAGCAGTCTGCTTATTTGAGCTGGCAGGATCGCCATGAAATATGTGCCAAATAGTTAGTTGCAAATAAGGTTGGTGTTCCGATCAAGCACCATGAATGATTGTTCTTTATTCAAATATTCTCAATTTATTTATACTAAATTATTCTCAACATTTCCTTATTTACTACAATACATATTTACTCTAATTATTTCATACTAGACATACATACATACTCCACGCGCCGTCAACCATATGTAGATGCGATACATATTTATTATATGCTTGTAACGCATGCAAGCCAACCCATATGCAAACGTAAACACTTTAAGCGTAAGTGTATAGCTGGCGTTGCTTAATTATACAGGGTGTTTTTTTTACAGGTTTGTTTTTTGAATAGAGATAAAACTGGCATTTTGTGGTCAAATCTGGCAACTCTAATGTCATTTATGTTCAGTTTGGTTTGCCATTTCATCATGAACAGGTTGACAAAAGAACAACGCTTGCAAATCGCGCAAATTTATTTCGAAAATAATGGTTCAGTTCGCGAAGTTTACCGTGAGCTCCGTCCATTTTATGGTCGACATAATCGTCCATCAGAGCAATTAATTCGGTTAACCATGGATCGTTTTCGCACTACGTTTACTCTATGTGATAATACGCATCCGCAGAGACGTCGAACAGTGCGCACCGAAGAAACAATTGCCGCTGTAGAGCAAAGTGTTGAAGAGGACCCGAATGAATCGATTCGCCACCGTGCACAGCAATTGGAGCTTTGTCCATCAACTTTATGGAAGATTTTGCGCAAAGATCTTGGCTTGCGACCTTACAAGATCCAGCTTGTGCAAGAATTAAAGCCGCGAGACCATGCAATGCGTCGTGATTTTGGTGTATGGGCCGAAAATGAGATTGATTTCGATGCTGATTTTCATCGCAAAATTTTGTTCAGTGATGAGGCTCATTTTTGGTTGAATGGCTACGTCAACAAGCAAAATTGCCGCATTTGGAGTGAAGAGAATCCACATGAGACCCTTGAAACGCCATTACATCCACAAAAACTGACTGTTTGGTGTGCTCTATGGGCTGGTGGAGTCATTGGGCCATACTTCTTCCGCAATAATGCTGGAGAGGCAGCTACCGTTAATGGAGACCGGTATAGAGCCATGATAACCGACTATTTTGTTCCCGAATTGGATGGCATGAATGTGGATGAGTTGTGGTTCCAACAAGACGGCGCTACATGCCACACAGCGCACGTCAGAATCGATTTATTGAAGGAAACATTCGATGAGCGCATAATTTCGCGGAATGGACCTGTCAATTGGCTACCAAGGTCGTGTGATTTGACACCATTGGATTATTTTCTTTGGGGATATGTGAAGTCGCTCGTCTACACCAACAAACCAGAAACGTTAGGGGAATTGGAAGCCAACATTCGTGGCGTTATTGCCGACATACGGCCCCATATGCTCGAAAAAGTGGTTGAAAATTGGACCTGTAGAATTGGCTTTATTCGAGCCAGCCGCGGCGGCCATATGCCCGAAATCATATTTAAACATTAATGGCATAAAATTATCCTTCCAATAAAGCCAAATTGATGGACCTTAAAACGATTTTCTTGTCTTTTATTTCAATTCGAAGTTCTATACCCCTAAAAAAACACCCTTTATTTTGGTGAAACAAGACCGACGTCGTAATTAAAGACGTATCAAATACGCGGCTTTGTTTGGGCTAGTGTTGAAAGAGTTTTAGGCACTTGAAATATATACGAGTATGTATGTATTTTGTGATACACTACAATTCTTTTATTGATCTTCTAGCAACGATGTTATGTTACTATGTGCCGTTAAATGGTTTTATAGTTGTTCTCTATATACGATGATGCCAAGTAGTGATGTGATGAGTTGCTAGCACTTGCTTTCAATTCCAATTTTGTTTATGAATTCGATAACTGTAACCCTTTAGTACAGCAACTAGTTTCAGTTTCTGTAAGGCAAATAAGCTTGTTTACGTTTTTTTTTGTGTTTCTTTGTTCGTAGTAATTTGTTTTGTTTCGTTGTTTCTCTATATTTATGTTGCTTATTCTGTTAAAACTATTCATTGCTTATTCTGTTCTGCTATTCAAACACGGAGGCGAGGAGCTGGTAAGGCGCATGCATCAGCTTCTATGCAGAATATGGTCGGATGAATGCATGCCTGAAGATTGGAATCTAAGTGTTCACTGCCCAATCCACAAAAAGGGCGATCCTGCAAACTGCGCCAACTATCGCGGAATCAGCCTTTTGAATATCGCATATAAGGTCCTATCAAGCGTATTGTGCGAAAGACTGAAGCCTGATGTGAACAGACTGATTGGACCTTATCAGTATGGCTTCAGACCTGGTAAATCTACCATCGACCAAATTTTTACAATACGCCAAATCTTGGAAAAAACCCTTGAAAAGAGAATCGACACACATCATCTCTTTGTTGATTTTAAAGCCGCTTTCGATAGCACGAAAAGGAGCTGCCTATACTCGTATGACGCTATGTCTGAATTTGGTTTCCCCGCAAAATTTATACGGCTATGCAAAATGACCTTGAGCAACACCGCCAGCTCGGTCAGAATTGGGAAGTACCTCTCCGAGCCGTTCGAAACTAAACGAGGTTTCAGACAGGGTGACCGCGCTGGAACAATCTTTTATAAAAGCGTCCAACTGTTGGCATATGCTGACGATATTGACATCATTGGCCTTAACAACCGCGCCGTAACTTCTGCTTACTCCAAATTAGAAAAAGAAGCGGAGAAAATGGGATTGGTGGTGAACGAGGGCAAAACGAAGTACCTTCTGTCATCATGCAAAGAGTCAGCGCATTCGCGCCTTGGCAACCAAGCCACTGTTGGCAGCAATAATTTCGAAATAGTAAAGGACTTCGTTTACCTGGGAACCAGCATTAATACCAACAATAATGTTAGCCTAGAAATCCGACGAAGAATCACTCTTGCAAACAAATGCTACTTCGGACTGAGTAGGCAATTGAAAAGTAAAGTCCTTTCTCGACGAACGAAAATAACACTCTACAAGTCACTCATCGCACCCGTCCTGCTATATGGTGCAGAAGCGTGGACACTAACAACATCTGATGAGGCGGCTCTGGGAGTATTCGAGAGAAAGGTTCTTCGAAAGATTTGTGGACCTCTACGCGTTGGCGACGGCGAGTACCGAAGAAGATTTAATGATGAGCTGTATGAACTTTACGCAGACGCCGACATAGTTCAGCGAATTAAAACACAGCGGCTTCGCTGGCTAGGCCACGTAGTGCGCATGAGCGAAGATGCTCCAGCCCAGAAGGTATTCTTATCGGCACCCGCCGGTGGAAGCAGAGGAAGAGGGAGACCACCACCCCGATGGAAGGACCAAGTGGATACCGATTTGCGATCCCGCGGTGTTTCCAATTGGCGCCAGTTGGCGCAACGAAGAAACGACTGGCGAGCTATATTGGACGGTCAAAATCGCCAAGGCGGTTAGATGACCATTTAAAGAAGAAGAAGATTCTGTTAAAACAATTCCCTTGCAACATACACCGAATTAGTCACTTTGTTAAGAATACAGACAAAAAATTTATTAATTTTCTTTGGCTTAATATTATTTCGTGTCACTTTTTGAAAATTCGTTTCATGGCCTAATTTCAGCCCATTCGCTTTGATTTGCATTGTTAAGCACTCATGGTATACAGGTAAAATCGTCTCAACAGCTGATTAGATTTCTTTCATTTTCATTTTTGATAAACTCTCAAACTTGCCTGCAATCGGTTTGTTTACATTTTAACATGTGCTGTAATGTTCTAATGTTTTAGAGAAGCAATTTCCAATATGGCCGCCGTGCTATTAACTGTTTAACTATGCCATGTAAGCACTCAACTTTCATAATTTTCAAGTCACTATTTTCAATTTTGAGAAATTTGAGGTGTCATTTACTGTTCATTTACTGCAGCACTCTTCTGTAGAGTTCATTTTTATTTAAACAATAAACTTTTAGTATTTTGCTTTTTTTTTTAATAAAATTCTTGTGTTTATTTGTTACAACAAAAATGCAAATTTAATACATCCGGAGGATGGATCGCCAATTTGTGGGTCTATTTTTGTTTTTTAATTGTTTATTAAAAAATTTATTTGGAGCAATATCATTTTAATAATTCAAAATACAATAATTCAATCAATGAAAATTTTTGAAACATATCAAAAATTCAATGAGATATAGAGTTTGCAAACCTGATCTTCATAAAAATTCAAAGTACATATCTTTTAAGTATTAACTATTAAAACATATTTTAAAATTAGAATAAACAACCCTACAACAGCAATAAGAAGGCCTCCTGCTCTTGAGTAGCGGTCACCCCAATAAACAACGTCTCTCTAAAGCATAGGTCGGCAAAGGTACCCCATCTGGGTATTACGCTTTTCACACGTATTCTTATGCTCTTCATTTCAGTTGCTGTTGAGAGCGAAAAATCAATTGGGCCACAGTGGTGTTAGAAAAGAATTTTCATGCCAGTCGTGTTCCAGACAGCAAAGGGATGACACGTGTCGTCGCTTTGTTCATATTTTTTATGCAATAGCAATAAATTATAGAAATGCGGAAACCGCGTTAAACAGAATCTGTTAAGCTGAGTTAGTTAAGCAATGTTAGGCAAGGAAACATTTTTTCAAAAAAAGCGTATAGGGGGCTATGGAGTTTTTCTAAAATTTGTAGAACAATTTCTTTAATAAAAACGCCTTCTGAAAAAGGTCTTCCCTTCCTAAGTATGATTGTGCTTATAAAGTTTGACAGATCCCATTTCTGCAATTTTCAATATCATTTTGGGAAACCCATTACTTATACTTTCGCAAAAGCATATTTTTCCCCCCAAAAAATATTGTCTCTTTCCAGACCCTCATATTTATCAAAATCTTTATGAAAAGAATTATAATGTCTCTTGATATTATATCCCCGGTTCCAAATAAAAGCGTGACATAAGAGACATTGCATTTTCCCAAAGGGATCTGAAATCATGAAAAAAGTCATTTTTAGGTCGCGCATAAATATTATCATACAATGTTTGCGCTAAAGCGATAACGTTGTTAATTCCTTGCTGTCGGTTAAGCAACTGACGCGAACATTTTGTTCTTAGCGCCACTGTAGCGAAGTTACTCTCGCATTCACCAATATAGCCTCACAAAAAAAAATGCCGACCTATGCTTTAGAGCAGTGATGCTCACACGCATACAATGACATTTTGCGCTAGTGTTAGAATATGAGAGAGCTCTCGCGTACACCCGAAAAATTTAGCCAACAACATTTTTGCAAATCGATTTTGTTCACGTTAGTTGAATTATATATCCAAAATTTATATGTGACATAATATATCATAAGTAGTTAATATAAAAAATTTATCCCCAAAACATTTTCAAAAAATTGTGATATTAATAATATCAATAAATATTTTTTTTAAAGAAACTTTTTGGTACTTTTTATTCAAAAGTGGATTATAAATAAACCGGTCTCGATAAATTTATGAAACTTTCAGGATTAATTTAAAAAAATACATACCTATTTAAATAAAATATTTATTTGTAAAAATAATTTGTTTTTTATCACTTTGTTAATTTACTTAAAATTTTTAAAAGAAAATTTAACTGTCTTCTAAGCCTTTATTTTTAAAATTTAAAATTTTAAAGTTCATTAACAATGTGATGATAAACAAATTATTTTCAGCAATTAATATTTTATTTAAATAGGTATATATGGTGCTTTTAACTGACAAATCAGGGTTTCTCTATGACTGCCGGTTACAGTTTCGTAACTGGAAAGATTTCTAAAATAATGCCGTTTGACGTAATATTCGCTATTGCGTATTGCTATGTATTGGCAAATTAAACATTTAGAATTGCCGAAAAAGTTTTCGGAAAATAAATATTTTTCTTCCCATTCAATGTTGAACATTTTTTATTCTTATAAGCAGCTTCAACAGTCGTCAAGCAACTAATTAAAAAACATACGGTTTTTTTTTTCTTTTGTTGATGAGTATATAACAAAAACCGAAAAACTCATCGAGAATATGGAATGTCGTAGAATAAGAATGAACCCCACGGATGAATACCAGAAAGAAGTCAAAGTGGCTATAAAAACTGCAACAAATATAATAGATACAAACTCGGCATATACATTAGTCCAAATGAACCCGTCAACTCCACCACTGATTGCGCTACCAAAAATCCACAAGCCAGGAAATCCAATGAGACCAATCATTAATTTTAAATCGGCACCATGCTATAAGCTATCTAAATATTTAAAAACAGTATTGAAGGACACCCTGGAACTTAGCAACGAACACACCATAACTAATACATCTGAACTAATAAACAAACTTAGGACCGTTGAAGTGACAAAGGACAGCAAATTGGTATCTTTCGACATAAAAGATCTATACACATCAATACCACTAGCAGAGACAGTGAACATAGTAAACTCTATAATACTACGTAAAACAAAAAAAAAGGAAAAAGTACGCAAATCACGAACACGGTAAGAACCACACTACGTCAAAACTATTTTCAATTCAACAATAAAATATACAGACAAACAAACGGACTTGCGATGGGAAACCCAACATCGGCTATTCTTATGGAAGCATTTATGCAAACCCTGGAAAAATAGTATATCTCTATCTCTATGGCGCGATATACAACAGGTATATCATCATAAACCTCCTAAGAGATTTTTGCGCCAATCTTCTCTTCCAATTTGTGGTGTGCCGATTTGAATTTTCCCTACAAAATAGTATATACAGGAATTAAATTCCAAATTAGGAGTGTTATTTTACGCAAGGTACGTGGATGACATCATATGCGTTTTAACTACCAACAACGAAGAGCAAGTACTGGAGTACCTCAACAAGCAGCACGGGAACATAAAATTCACAATGGAAACCGAAAAAGACGGAGGAATCAATTATCTGGACCTCACAATAAGTATTGATAAAGCTAGCAATAAATTCAACTACGACATATATAGGAAACCAACGGCCACCTACACAATAATACATAATACCTCGAACCACCCACAACAACATAAAAATGCAGCGCTAAGGCACTTAGTACAATGATTGGAAAGAACACCTCTTACACAAGAAGCATATAGAAGAGGGCTTGGAATAATATATAACATCGCTACAAACAACGGATATAAAAAAGCACTAGTAGATAAACTCAGGAGAGACCTTAGAGAACAAAAAAGAAACAATGGAGAAGAAAGTACACAAACCTGGACGACAATGACATATACTGGAAGGGCAACATATAAATTAGCAAATTTCCTTAGAAAATACAACATCAACACAGCGTTCAAAACATCGAACAATTTAGGACGGAAGCTAAGAACCAAAACTAACTCAGAAGATCCGTTTAGCAGCCATGGTGTATACAAGCTCACTTGTGAATGCCAGCACAGTTACATAGGACAAACCGGACGACAAGTAAGAACGAGGTTCAGAGAACACATTAGAGATTACAACAAAAAGATACGGAATCCAACCATCATACCAGAGTCCAACTTTGCGAATCACATGGCGGAGAATAAATGCCCCCCCGGAAACATCAAAAAAACAGTCATGGTCCTACATGTACAAGCAAAAGGCCGACGTCTGAACGTACTCGAAAACATGGAAATCTACAAACAAAAAACATTCGACGGTAGAATAATAAACGAACAGACAAGCACTGTTTCCGACACAATATTCGAACCTTTAAAATTGGTTTACAAAAAACAAAGCAACCACTCAGGTACCACAAACACACACCCACCGACAAATAAGCACAAAACAGCAAAAGATCAAAAGCAACAAACAAGCAAAAAAGGTCAAACAACAAAAATTACCAACTTTTACCTGCCTCAGTCAACCACACAAAAAACCGATCGATGAAAAACCACCCCCGTTTCTGAATGTACACACACAACACATGCACACACGTACACAAACAGACACCCATGCTGACGTTACCTGCTACCTACTATAAATACAAGACAAACGACCACAACAGATCAGAACGAAAATCGACACTGATGATGGCACAACGCCGAAACCGGTTTGTCTCAAAACCAAATTTGACAAGGGATGACGAAAAATCGTTCCAATATACATCATACAAAACATACCTTCTTCTCGCAGTGCATAGAGAGCGCTTGCCTTGTACGTGTGCGCTCATCGGTGTGAGAGCATAAAAAATCTCCGCACCGGTGATAGGATTTGAGCATCACTGCTTTAGAACATAGGTCGGCATTTTTTTTTGTGAGGCTGTATTGGTGAATGCGAGAGTAACTTCGCTACAGTGGTGCTAAGAACAAAATGTTGGCGTCAGTTGCTTAACCGACAGCAAGGAATTAACAACGTGATCGCTTTAGCGCAAAAATTGTATGATAATATTTATGCGCGACCTAAAAATTACTGATAAACATTTTTTCATGATTTCAGATCCCTTTGGGAAAATGCAATGTCTCGTATGCCACGCTTCTATTTGGAACCGGGGATATAATATCAAGAGACATTATAATTCTTTTCATAAAGATTTTGATGAATATGAGAGTCTGGAAAGAGACAATATTTTTTGGGGGAAAAAATATGCTTTTGCGAAAGTATAAGGAATGGGTTTCCCAAAACGAAAATTGCAGAAATGCGGAAACCATACTTGTGAAGGGAAGACCTTTTTCAGAAGGCGTTTTTATTAAAGGAATTGTTCTACAAATTTTAGATTGATATCGCATAAAAAATATGAACAAAGCGACGATACATGTCATCCCTTTGCTGTCTGCAACACGACTGGCATGAAAATTCTGTTCTAACACCACTGTGGCGCAATTGATTTTCCGCTCTCAACAGCAACTGAAATGAAGAGCATAACAATACGTGTGAAGAGCGTGATACCCACATGGGGTACCTTTGCCGACCTATGCTCTAAAGCGACAATATGTGTGAAACGGCTAAGGAAAAAAGTATTTAATTTCGATCGTAAACCACGAACTTTTTGGTAATAAGCGATAAGACGGAACGAATCCGTTTTTATGATTGAGCCGCTCTTGCAGCGTTCATTAATAAGTTCTTTGCACTAGGATTAACGTTCGACTTTCTAGTGAACAAATGTAAAACAGTATGCTTAACCAAAAAGAAGGATCAAGCACGCTATCAAGGAAAGAATAAAGAAACGTTATTTTAAAAGAAGAAATGTATCTCTCTTAAAGCTAAATTTGTAAGCATTGAAATTGCTAGTGGGAGCAACACCAAGCTTACAGTAAACTAAGTTAACAATGTCCTTTTTTGGCAATTAGCAAATAGTGGAAAAGGAGCTATAGAGGTACGAGGGGTAGCTTTTATTGCGGCATGTGGTTTTTAGGGTAATTGCAAAGCAATCCGGTTAGAATCGGAGCTACTAAAAGAACTAGTAACTCCAAAGTTGAACAAAGCATCGGAAAAAGTAATCACCGTTGCTTGGGTAACAGTAGGCAAGACTATATTCGGAGCAGGGTGCGCGGAAGCATCGGTAATACCCACATCTAATATGGCCCCTACTTGGTCTGGAACTACAGGTAAATCGGTAGAAGGTACAATGGAGGGATTCCGAGGAGGTTTTTTAGGTATCTCATTTCTTGCATACTTTGCCGGAGTGCACAGGGAAATTCAAGCGTCGGATGTAGTTGGCGTTTTAGGAGACCCCTGTACTTGATTTGGGAGAAAATTCTACTGTTTTTGTAGCAAGCACTTCTTCCATTCCAGCGATTCCGAGATTACTTTCAACTTAAATCCTTCATGAAGGTCACCAAACCCTATAAAGAGATTGTTATACTATTTCTAGGGTTGTATTATGAAAGCCCGCATATCGTTTTCAGAGGTTCGATATCCAGTTCAGTCCAACTTAAGTTTATATCAAATCGACAACACGTCCACTAGTGGTCGCCGTGCCTGTACAGGAAAGGTGAGCAATATTATCACAAAGCTTAAAAGTAAGCTATGTTTATGTATAAAATAAAGTACACGTAACTGAAATAAGCGGAAGCCTGAGTGTTATTCAGATGCACTGGACTTTGAGTTATCCGGAAGCACAGGATTAAAAGTTATACAGGAGCACTGGATAATCTCTTTTATCCAGGAAAGCTGCAAGCCTTTGGCAGAGTAAGAAAAATTCAAGTCAGCAGTCAGCAAAACGCAGCCGAAAAGAGTTATTCTGCAAAACTTTTACAAAGAATGTGCAGTCAGCAAGATGCAAACACGGGTGGAATGAGCGCACCATTTGCAAACAGCAACACAAACTGATATTCAGTCCGAATTTATTATGAAAGCTCAAATAACCGCGCGCTTTAATTATTAAATTGCAGAAAGAGTCCCTATATTTAATTAACGGCGGCCGCCGTGGTGTGAAGGTAGTGTTGCCGGCCTACCACACCGAAGGTCCATGGTTCGAGCCCTGGTACAGGTAACATCAAAAGTGATTTGAAAAAAGTTTTTCAAAACGGGGTCGCCCCTCGGCAGTGGTTTGGCAAACTCTCCGAGTGTATTTCTGCCATGACAGGCATCTCAGCAAAAATTCGTCTCCTTTGTAGATGCCGTTCGGAGTCGGCAAAAAACTGTAGGTCCCACCAAGTTGTAGGGAAAAATTCAAATCGGCACACCACAAATTGGAAGAGAAGCTTGGCGCAAAAATCTCTTAGGAGGTTTATGATGATATACCTGTTGTATATCGCGCCATAGAGAGATAGATAGATAATTAATTAGCACCCACTTTAGCAATTAAAAAACAACTTTAAAGGACCGATCAAAAACATGTCTGCACTCAACAACGAATTGTATATATTGTAAGTGGTTTAGAATATACCCGCGGTAAGGCATATCGAAAGTAAGAGGTTAGTAAAAGCCATAAACTTGATTTTTGATATACGGATATAATGCCTTTCACCTCTCATTTCCAGCCTATGGAAGTCTATAGCTATCTCGGTTCCTTTATACCTGTAAAATAGAGCGGGTCAAATTGTATGGATGGATTTTTTTCCATCAGGAGTATAGCAAAAACGTAATCTACAGATGATTCTAAGAAAAATTGCTGAATACACCATAGCTCTTAGTCCGATTTCGAGTCCCCCACTTTTGCAAAATAGATATTTTGCCATATGAATGTAGGAGTTGGCCAAAAAATCTTCATAGCTTCTGATAGAATTACAGGAAAAATATCATATTGGGCTTACTTTAAAGGTACTTTACGTACATTTCAGAATCTGTATTAATAGCTATAGTGTTTTTGAATTTTAGTAGAGATATCAGGCTTAAATTATGAGAAATTTGCCTAAAATACACTTTTAACTACTTCATTTTTAACAAATTTCTTATGGAAAATTTTTTTTTCATTACAGCTAAAATAAGTTCAGAACATTTTCAACAACTTTCATTCAGACAGCAAAATTTTTGTATTTAAATTTAAAATAGATGAACCAACTCCTTCTACATCATCTGAATCCACTTTATCACATATACTTGAACACGATATTATTGCATGGGGTTCATCAAATGAATTAAATAATCTGAATTTCGCATAAAAATTTAACTCCTCATGTAATGGATAAATTGGTTGAAATTTTGAATAAATTGAATATTCAACTAATTGATAGACTAAATTTTTTAATTGAAAAATATTAAAACAGAAAAAAAGTTCAGGAACTTACAGCATTCGTACAATCAACAAATTAATTATTTTACATTGGAAAATGTAAGTGCAAGATAAAAAACAACATAATGCTCATGTGGTTTAATACCAAATCATTTAAAAGAATTTATGATGGACCAACATAATGATAGAAAATTCACAATACCTGAATAAATGGATGACATTGTAGAAGAAACACCTACAACAATGCCAAGAGTTAGTGATGCCCCAACATACGAACCATTTGGAACAGATATGGACGCAGGTGAAGCACAAATTGCAAATGACGCAGTTGCAGAAGTATCTGTTACAATGAAACATTATTATAGGACATTATACTCAACGATACGATGCTATAAATTTTGATCAGTCTCTGTTTAATCTGTCTTTAAAAAGCGCCGTCTTCCCAACTGCTTGGAAGGAATCTTTCCTTATATCACTTTTTAAGAGTGGGAGTAGTCATCTGTAGATAACTACTGCGGAATCGCAAAGCTTTCCGCTATTCCCAAATTATTTGAAGCCATTGTTACAAATCAGCTTACAACTTCTATATCCACATTGATTGCAGATTGCTAGCACGGCTTTTGTAAAGGTAAATCAACAAGTACAAACCTACTAGAATTCACAACCCATGTTTCAAACGCGCTTAGAGAAAAAATGCACACAGATGCTATATATGTATACAGATTTCAGTAAAGCGTTTGACAAAGTTTGCCATTCGTTACTTATTCATAAACTTTTTCTGCTGGGCTTTCAACCCAGTCTCACCCGCTGGATATCTTCTTATCTTCTTTTCAGAACACAAATAGTAGTTTTTAAGAATGCGCTATCTAATGTCATCGATGTATCTTCTGGAGTTCCTCAAGGTAGCCATCTTGGCCCGATTCTGTTTTTGTTGTTCATTTGTGAAATATCCAGTACTATCAAGTATACAAAAAACTTTGATGTACGCTGACGACGTTAAGATTTTTATGTCTTACTCGGTGAGCGAAAATAGAGCTTTACTTCAATCAGATCTTGATAGAATGGGTGCTTGGCGCGATCTAAACTGCATGCCACTCAATCTTAAAAAATGTAAATATATGTGTTTTTCTCGCAGAAATACACAACCAGCTTCCTACATAATCAACAATCATAGTTGTCATTTGGAAGCCGAGCTACCAGGTCCACGTTGATCTGTTAGAATCGGTTCAAAAACAATTTTTACTTTTCGCTTTAAGAGATCTTTCATGGGATTCCCTGTATAATTTTCCTCCCTATACTAATCGCTTGAAACTTATTAACCTTCCTACCCTTGCTAGTCGTAGAGATAGGCTCGGAACAATATTTATGATTAAATTACTAAACGGGTTGGTCTCTAGCCCATTTTTGTTGGGAGAAGTAAACTTTAACATTCCTTTTCGGCCATCAAGATATTTTAAATCAATTTTTTTGAAACAGTGTAGGACTAATTTTGAATTAAATGAGCCTTTCCGATGTTTGTGTGACAATTATAACACTCACTCCAGTACATTTGATATTTCTGACTCGCTTTTTAGTATTAAAAAATCGATACTATCCGCGCTTAACTCATAGCAACTTTATGAATTTACTCTATACAATCGAACTGATTCTTTCTGCCCTTAATACATTATTTATAAGTTTTAATTTCTTGTGTTACTTAGCTGATGAGTTTCCCTCTGTAGCTGAGAAGTTTTAGATCTCGACACTTAACAAACCTCTCCCTTTCAACGACTCGGCAATATATATAAAAAAATAAAAAAAAAAGCCGTGAGTTATGCGGATGCGCCCCTCGTGTCGGTTGGGCGGGATGGTGGGTTATCCGTTGGGATTTATTATTATTATTATTATTATTATGATGTGTGACAGATTCGGTGTTTCAGATAGAGTTGCTTCATGTTTAGCAACTTGTTATAATGGATAAATCTAAAGGTGCAAGAGAAAAAATTAAAGCTAGAGATGAAGTGCTTCGTAAGCGATACATAGATTCCAACATAATTGCATTTTCTTTCGATGGCAGAAAAAATGATTCATTATCTAGAGAGAAAATTAATAAGAAATTTCATACAAATATGGTAAAAGAACCCCATTGAATTGGATTACTTGAATATGTTAATTTGGGTGAAGAAGAAAATGCAAAACACAAATTAAAAAAATTAAATGAATTCTTCAATAGCAAAAAGCGGTCAATAGATCAATTAATTGGCAAATGCAGCGATGGAGAACCAGCTAATACTGGAATAGAAAATGGTGTTATAAGACTTTTTGAAAAGCATTTAAATAGACCACTGCATTTGGTCATTTATTCAGAGCATTAGATAAAACAGTCACGAGTGGACCAAGAGCAGCAAGTGGAAATATATTCAAAGACATTCAAGACTGTGAAAAATTTCATGTATGCATTTGTTAAAATTATTTTATAATATTTTTTCAATAAAATTAAAATAGGAAAACTATACTAATTTTAATTGATCCAAAAAATTTATTTTTCAGGTTTTAAGTGATTTTGAACCAAAAGCATTGGAAAATATGCCTGGTATGATCAGTGATGAACAAGAGCGATAATTATCTACAGATGTTAAATATTTATATCAAATGGCCAAAGCAATTTCAAATGGTGCTGTTTCAATTGATTTAGCTAAGCTAAAAATAGGACCAATTGTACATTCTCGATGGCTAACCAAAGCAAGCAGGGTATTACGTCTATATACAACAACTAATACACCATCGGAAAATTTGAAAACTCTAGCAATTTATATTATTAGAATTTATGTGCCAATGTATTTCAATGTAAAACATTATAATAATGTGTTGTATACGGCAGTGTACTTTTATCAAAAGTTATTCGTTGGACACGATACCCACCACGTAACTTACTTAATATTGTAGATGGTGTAATCCAAAATAATTCATATTACGCTGAAAAACAACCACGAAGGGAGAGCAAAAAAGATTTTAAAAAATAATAACATGACATTACTTTAATTTTGAAAAATACATTAAAATGGTAAATTCTAAGTAAAAAAATTATTTTTTAAATAAATTACATTAAAATTATAAAAATTGTGTTTTTTTGTTTATTACTTGAAAATGTAGGTTTTTTTCTGAAAATTTTTTTCTACTCAAACGTATTCAAAAAAAAAAACTGTCTGACTGAAAGTTGTTGAAACTTTCTGAACTTATTTTTGCTGTAAAGAAAAGAAAAATTTCCATAAAAAATTTGTTAAAAATGATAATATAGTAGTTAAAAGTTCAGTTATAATATTAATACAGATTCTGAAATGTACGTAAAATACCTTTAAAGTAAGACCAATATATTTTTCCTATAATTCTATCAGAAGATATGAAGATTTTTTGGCGAAACCCTACATTCATACTGCAAAATATCTATTTTGCAAAAGTGGGGGACTCGATAGAGCTATGGTGTCTTCAGCAATTTTTCTTAGAATCATCTGTAGATTACGTTTTTGCTATACTCCTGATGAAAAAAAAATCCATCCATACAATTTGACCCGCTCTAGTATATGTATATATATATACATGTATATGTACATTGTACCCTGCAGTCAAACCAACTACTTGGAAACTACTTTACAACTATTATATGCACCAAGCCCAACTAGTCAGCCAACTGTCATACTAGAAACATACTAAAATTATACTGGTCGCAAAATACCAGTTTCATAGTAGTTCAAAATGGAAGAAAATGTGCTATAGTATTGAAGTTTAATCATACCAGTATCATACTAATTCGGAAAAGATAAAATAATACTAGTCCAAAAGTGGACCAAAACTTCTACCAGGAATTCAAGTAAGAAAATGGACTCTCAATACATCATTTTAATTTTTCATCATTTTCAGTGTGAAAAACCCCGATTTGGGATTGCAAAACATAAACTAGATATATCTTTGGAATATTTCATAAGCTGTTTGCGAATTAGAATAGCATGCAATGCAAATGAAATAAACGAAAGAAATAATTACAGCTTATGTCGCTGTAGTCGTATACTAGTATGGATTGAACTTTTTCTGACTAGTCTGATTTCAACCAGAAAATTATATTGGATACTAGTATGTTTACTGAATAGTTTGATATTTCACTGCAGGGTACATACATTATATTAAAACAATACGCAATCCATGGATTGCAGAAGGTGCAAAATACAGATTTGGGGAGAGACGGGAATAAGATGCGTGGGTGCGTGGAGCAATTTACCATTCGCAACCTAAATGCTCGGGAATAGACCAATTTGCACTTAGCAAGTTAGATGAATATCCTAATATTTCGTACATATGTGATGAGTGCATTCGCGATTGTTAGAATACAAACATGTATTTCAAAGCGCTTTCAAAATCAACGAGCAAGAAATTAAAAATCTGCTTAAGGTGATTGAAGCCAAAAATAGCGAGAAAATTGCAGCAATGCAAAAAGCACAAGTAGTATTGAGCGTAGTGTGCGTGAAATGCTGAAAATTAGAGACATATCCGTGAGCTTTGACAATCAAAGTGAAAATATATGTAAAGAGTTGGAGTGTGTGAAATTAAAGAATTGAAAAACGTAAACAAAACAGGTGATAAAGGCAAAACGTCGTATGCAAAAGTGGTGAAGAATAGTAGAGCCAAAGCAGTGATGCCAGATCTAAGCAAATATGCACCTTTGGTGGTAAAACCAAAATCCAAGCAAAAAAGTGATAACACAATATCAGACTTAAACGCAAAATTCGATCCGGTTAATTTGAAAGTATCGGATATTGAAACTAGACGAAATGGAGTCTTGTAATTGAAGCAGAAAAGGAAAAGGAAAGAGAAAAAATTTAAAAACACTATAAAAAAAAATATTGGAGAAAGCTATGATGTAAAGATACCTAAGGCGATAAAATTAAGATTTATGATATCGTTAATGAGGTGTAAGCATTATGAAAACTCATTAGTAGTGAAACTAAAAAACCAGAACCAGATGTTAGAAAATAGTGAGTTCAAATTTTTACGAATTTATGAAGTGAAAAAGGAGAACAGAGTTCTTTACAACGCTGTTTTCGAAGTTGAGCCAGAGACTTTTCCTGCTGTTATGAGCAGCGAAAGAGTAAACATTGGTTGGGAAAGATGTAAAGTCTTTTATAGTATGGATATTATGAGATGCTATAAATGTCACGGCTATAACCATAAGGCAGTGGATTGCAAAAACGATGATGTATGAATTGTATACGTGCTAATGAGAAATTCAGTCTTGGTGTTGACGCAAACCATTCAACCCAAAGTAGGTTGTGCCCGGTGTATCAAAATAAACGCACAAGGTCAGTTGCTATCAACCAAAGCAAATTTGTGGGTTTTATACAAATATTCAAGGACTTCTTAATAGTTTTAATGAGTGTGAAGTATTAGCTGATAGCGGGAAATACGACTTTTTGCCTTTAACAAAAACACACATCACAAGCGATATCGAAAAACCTGAAATCGATGTTAATAACTACGAGCACTTGTCCTGTCTCTCGAATTCAGTAAGAACATATGGTATAACAATCTATATAAGCAAAGAATTAAAGCCTACTAGATGGTTCGAGAGAATTTTTCCATCAAAAATATGGATCCTTGCCTGTAAGTGCCAATATCGCGGAATCCAAATTACAATAATAGCGACTCATAGATCACCGAATAGTTCCGAGAGAGAGTTCTGTAATATTTTTCAGGAAACGGTCGAAACAATTTCGCATGAAGGCGTTAAAATAATAATTCTTGGTGATATAAATATTGATTGGTTTGAAAATGATGTCTATAAACGGGACATAGAAAGAATATTAAACGATAATTGTTTGTAGCAAAAGGTAAGCGATTACAACAGGATAACGCACACTTCTAGAACATTAATAGCTATTAACATCAGGTTTCGTTATTACCAATATAACTGAAACAAAAGTCCAAGTGAACACCAGTCAAAAAATATCAGATCACGAGGCAACCGAAATAGTCATTCCAGATTCGAATCGTAGTAGAAGTCATACCCATCGTCACGTAGAATATTTCAGATATAGCAGAGATAGCTTCACACAACAGCTAGCAGCGCATGATATATCCTACAGCTACGCACTTGACACTAATAAAAACGTCCACAAACTTAAAAGATGTTTAACAAGCAATATAGACAAAAATATTACTATGAAAAAAATTAATACCACCAACAACTCACACAAATGGTTGAACAACAGCTTGAGAAATTTAAAAACAGCAAAAGTTGAAGCATATCATGCTGCAAAAGTCCAAAACGTAAATTATATGTAGGCCCAGTATAAAGAAATCAGAAACATTTATAAAATATTACAGTGCCAAAAATTAATTTCTTATGAACAAAATCGGTAGATCAAAAAACAAATGTGCAGAGCTGCGCAATCCCTATACACTTGAAGCACTGTTGTTTTTGTTTTACCCTCAAATATAGGCACAGATACAATTTACACTTTGAATACAAACCCTTGCATATACCCTTGTATATAATTTGAGCACCACTGGAAATGTGAAACAATATAAAATGCCTGGTGCTCAAACAAACAGAAAATTACATAAAGACAGTGACATTTGATGGTGTAGAAATCGATAATAACTAGGATATAGCAAATAAATTTAACGCATATTTTATAAATAGTGTAATTAATATAAGGGACTCTACACAGGAGGTGCAATATACGAATGTGATTACGAGAACTCAAACCAAATTCAGATTTCAAGAAGTCTCTAACATCAAGGTGTTTGATACATGTAAGAAATTAAAAAATAAGGCTGACTGTGATAAAATAAAGCCAAATATTATTCTACATAATTGGCATCTATTAGGCAATACCAAGTCAATTTCCAACTGCATTAAAAACGTCGATTGTGACACCAGTTGAAATAATAAAAAGCACGATAAAATGTGAAGAATATAGACCGATAAATGGTCTTAAAACAATAGAAAAGTATGGGGTAGAGGGGTATGAGATCAATTGGTTTAGATCCTTCCTATATCAAAAATTTCAAAAAACTAAAGTGACCGGGTCAGTTTCCGAAAGTCTTGCGGTGTCCCGCAAAGTTCAGTGCTAGGTACATTGTTGTTTATTATTATGTGTATAAACGATATGCCACTGGTTATACAAAATTGAAAAATTGCAATATATGCAGATGATACGCTAATATATGTAAAGGGTAAGGAATAAATAAATGACTTAATATGAACAAATTGAAATTAAACGAACAAAATACAAAAATGATGGTGTTTAACACCCGAGAACATGTTACAATACAAATTAATGATAAAGTTATCGAAAACGTGACGAAAATACTTGGGCCTTATAATTGACGCTCAAATAAAATTAAAAGACCATATAGAATACATACATAAAAAAAAAATAGGTAAAAAATAGGCTTCCTAAAGAGAACACCTAACCAAATAGAAACCGTGCGAGCAATAAGTGTATACATTGTATAAATAAACCACATTTTGAGTACTGTGCTTCAATAATATATACATGCTGTAAATTTACGCAAATAGATAGACTTCAAAAGCTTCAAAATAAGGGCATTCGATGCATTCTAAAATGCAGCAGCCTTACCCCAACACAAACAATGCATAATACGCTGAAATGGATAAGCATAAGCCATACGCTGAAAATGTGCACACTACTGTTTTTAAAATCAACCACAAAATTGCACCATAGTACTTAACTGAAAGTGTCGCATATGTTCGGGGTACCAACAATTTCGAATACTACGCAACGCAGATGACTTTAGACTGAATTTCCGAAGGACCACAACAGCAAGAGAATCAATATTTTACAAAGGACTAGGGCTGTATAATATGCTCCCACAAGAGGCAAAAGGAGAAATGAATATACATTTATTTAAAAGAAAATGTATTGAATATATAAAAGGAAATGTTATTTAATTTTTAAATTGTTATTTTTTTTAAGATTTTAACTTAAAATTATAAAAAAAGTATTGAATGATACTAATAAATATTACTACTACTACTGCTTGAATATTTCGTCAGTTTTCTTATATAACATTGCATTGGCTAATTTACGAGGTGTGGTATCCTAGGTAGGCCTAAAAATTCCATTTCCCCTACCTCAAAAATAAAAACAACTTTCCCCCAGAAATATGAGGTGCTTTGTATGCAATCTTGGAGCTAGACAAATTAAGGGGTGACATTTTCTGTCTTTTCTTAGCAGTAAGCCGACATTGTTTATACATATATGGTTTCGAAGGCGGGTTTCCAGTAATGAAGGGTTGCCAGCATTTTAAAAAAGGCCCGACCTCAAAACCGTCCCTGTTGATCCAAACCAATTTCTTTTTCCTTCGGCGATCTTATTTCCTTCTGTAGGTCTAGTCAGGGAACTCGCAACATCAACCAACATATCCTTTTTATAATTATAAGGGGTTTGACGTTGGCAGCTTCTCTTTCTAATCCGCCATCTTGAACTCCAGATATCCAATTTACCTCTTTGCAAAACTATTTATTAACTCAGAATAAATTTCTAAAGTAAATGTCCTAAAAGTAATTTTTTTTTTAAATGATGCCTGAGCTACACTTTTTTCTCTAATTCTCTTTTGTGTTGACTTTTCTATTACTAATTTTTGTGACAATTATCATAAATTAATTTTGTTTACACAAAAAAAATTATTGTTATTGTATTTTTGAGCGGAAATGAAGCTAAGAATTTTAGTAAAGAGGTCTTTATTACTAATACAAGTATTGTATATATTTTTTACAGGAGGTTGTTGCCAAATGCATACTTGACCGATCCACCAAACCAGTTTAGGATGCTGGTTATTTCTCTTCACTATAGATAAATATATATTAACTGAAGATAGCACTGCTACAAACAGGTATATTGGCCCTTATAATCTTCACAGCATGTAATCCAAGCCGACTTCCTTCAGCAAGGTAATTGTTTCCGTTGAGTTGAGAGGTTGTATGTGCTTATGCTCTGCCCATGGTGATCCCACGAGCTTTGCCCCTTTCCCGACAATTTCATCGCACGCCAAAAGGAAGTGCTCTGCAGTCTATGCTGTTTGGTGACAAAATCGGCAGATGTCAACCGGTCGTATACCCAGTCTGAGCATGTGCCTGTAATGGCCTATACGAGTTCTAGTGAAGGTTCTTTAATTAACTTTGGAAAGGCCTCTAATCGGTTTGTACAGAGAATTACTATACCCCCCAAGAGCAGTTTTGATTGCAGTTGTTCTCCAACATATCACAAAGGATGGTCTTATGTCCTACCAATTGTTTGAGCTAGACTGTTTCAATGTAGAGGAGGGAGTGTTATTCAACTTTTATATCCTGCTATTCCTCCGACAGCAGAAGTTATACGTTTAGTTCTAATCGCTTTGTAGCGAGAATTATTATATCCCCCAAGAGCAGTTTTGATTGCAGTTGTTCTCCAACATATCACAAAGGATGTTCTTATGTCCTACCAATTGTTTGAGCTAGACTGCTTCAATGTAGAGGGGGGAGGGTTATTCAACTTTTATATCCTGCTATTCCTCCGACGTCAGAAGTTATACAGGGTGTTTTTTTTACAGGTTTGTTTTTCGAATAGAGATAAAACTGGCATTTTGTGGTCAAATCTGGCAACTCTAATGTCATTTATGTTCAGTTTGGTTTGCCATTTCATCGTGAACAGGTTGACAAAAGAACAACGCTTGCAAATCGCGCAAATTTATTTCGAAAATAATGGTTCAGTTCGCGAAGTTTACCGTGAGCTCCGTCCATTTTATGGTCGACATAATCGTCCATCAGAGCAATTAATTCGGTTAACCATGGATCGTTTTCGCACTACGTTTACTCTATGTGATAATACGCATCCGCAGAGACGTCGAACAGTGCGCACCGAAGAAACAATTGCCGCTGTAGAGCAAAGAGTTGAAGAGGACCCGAATGAATCGATTCGCCACCGTGCACAGCAATTGGAGCTTTGTCCATCAACTTTATGGAAGATTTTGCGCAAAGATCTTGGCTTGCGACCTTACAAGATCCAGCTTGTGCAAGAATTAAAGCCGCGAGACCATGCAATGCGTCGTGATTTTGGTGTATGGGCCGAAAATGAGATTGATTTCGATGCTGATTTTCATCGCAAAATTTTGTTCAGTGATGAGGCTCATTTTTGGTTGAATGGCTACGTCAACAAGCAAAATTGCCGCATTTGGAGTGAAGAGAATCCACATGAGACCCTTGAAACGCCATTACATCCACAAAAACTGACTGTTTGGTGTGCTCTATGGGCTGGTGGAGTCATTGGGCCATACTTCTTCCGCAATAATGCTGGAGAGGCAGCTACCGTTAATGGAGACCGGTATAGAGCCATGATAACCGACTATTTTGTTCCCGAATTGGATGGCATGAATGTGGATGAGTTGTGGTTCCAACAAGACGGCGCTACATGCCACACAGCGCACGTCAGAATCGATTTATTGAAGGAAACATTCGATGAGCGCATAATTTCGCGGAATGGACCTGTCAATTGGCCACCAAGGTCGTGTGATTTGACACCATTGGATTATTTTCTTTGGGGATATGTGAAGTCGCTCGTCTACACCAACAAACCAGAAACGTTAGGGGAATTGGAAGCCAACATTCGTGGCGTTATTGCCGACATACGGCCCCATATGCTCGAAAAAGTGGTTGAAAATTGGACCTGTAGAATTGGCTTTATTCGAGCCAGCCGCGGCGGCCACATGCCCGAAATCATATTTAAACATTAATGGCATAAAATTATCCTTCCAATAAAGCCAAATTGATGGACCTTAAAACGATTTTCTTGTGTTTTATTTCAATTCGAAGTTCTATACCCCTAAAAAACACCCTTTACGTTTAGTTCTATGCGTTCGACATGTAATCTCATCCGAGGTAATTCCGGGGTATGTCAAGAGATATTTGCAAAACAAAAATGCAATATTGCAGGCATTTCTATGTTGTTTTGTGAAACATATAGGGTTTTCTGAAACCTTCAGATGGATGTTCAGCGTAAAAATATTGCGGATCACGTAGCAGGTGTTGGACAATCCAAACTCATATTTTAAATCGCGGTATAAGGCCGCCAACTAGTAAAGGTGGTCTGGACAGAAATATGTATCACTCCCTGATTTAGGATCGGGACACTGTCTTTCTTTGGTTTTTTGCCAATAACTTTTCACAGAAACATAGCTGAACTATCGCTTTCAGGTTATTGAAATCTCAACACTTCTGATACCTTTCCCGACATTTTTGGGTTTGCCTAAGCAAAGTAAATAATTACCATTAAAGCGGAGATTGCTTGGACTCCTGTGCAAGAACTACTTTGCGACAGGATTCGTATCGCTAGCAAGCAAATATGAAATTTTTTGTATGACAACAAATGGTATTTGTTTTCTGTAGTTGTTGTAATACCTGTTCAAGGAATGGGACGGGCAACCAAATAGGATTATCCTGATATTGACATCTGCGGAGAGGGGTCCATGTGAATTTCTTTCTAGGAATATGCTAGTCCGTCTTGCTCAACCTAAGTATTGATGTTTAAAAAGGTCACTTATCCAGACTTAACTAGGACATACCAAACACCCACTACAAAAATCAATTTAAATGCTTCTGAAATAACCCTTTATCCGTTCAGACACGGTCCCATATTTATAGTCGTTGTGAAAATGTAACTTGCCGGGCTATACCACCGAGGAGGTTGACGGCGAGCTTCTTTTCCATTTTGTGGTGTGGCCCTTCTGTTTTTTTCTACCAATTGGTGGGACCTAAATTTTCCAGCCGACTTCAAACGGTATCTGCTTAGGCAATTTTTGCTGAAAAGCTTTTTTGGCCAGCCACCATCAAAAGGAACCCATTTTGAAAAAAACTTTTTCGAGCAAGTTTTTATGTCATCTTCCCTGTGATTTGAATCTTAAGCCATCGCTATCGTAGGTCAACACACTATGCATACATATGGATAGGTTAATTTAATTATGTACTAGACAAAACTGGAATGCTTGAATAGTGAACACCTATAAATAAAAATGTATTATTCCCTACAAACCTAATAATTTTTTTTATGGATAAGTTTTTATTAAGTATAGTCCTCCATTCATGAAACTGAATTTTGTCAGTTTGATTTAATACTTTGATAAAAAAAATAGTATAAGAATTATTACTATTTCTAAAACAGCATATTCTTTTCCTCCCCTTTCTCTTATCCTTCATTTCGTAAGGGAGATGCAAATCGACCTCTCACTACGTAGATAACCTTCTGTTATTACACCATGATTCATATAAAACTTTTTTAAACTTATTTCGAGTGGCAAAATTATATCTATTAACCTATAACAATTATTACCCATAACAAATTCAGGGCATATTCCAAACCCCTAAAACGGAGTGGATTATTAAGCCCTTCTGAATTTAATCAAAAAAGCTCCTGCTCTTTTTTTAATTTCATGCGCTGATTATTTCTTGCATCGGGACTGCTCCCGATTGTCTTGCGGGACTGCTCCCCGTTCTCTCGTAGCAGACGGGTATAGAACCCAACTCTAGACGAAGACAATGGATTTGCTGGAAGAAAATTCACACCAACCGGTCGCATTCTGAGCAACTCCTCACATGTAAGAGATGACTCCATAAATCCGAATGTTCAGGGGTTACCCCGAACATCCATTGACCCATTAATTTTTTTAGTACATTCTTGGCCCCTCTTGCTCTAACAGCTACAATAGTGTGCTACTGTCTCCATGAATATCAGCACAGCTGTAAAGCCCGTCAAGTTAAATTCAGCCTGGCGCTATCACCTCTAACGGCAGCTCAACACTCAAACATCCGACTACTCCTCTTTCTCAACTCCAAACGTCTCCTCTTCTTCGGCTTTCTTCTTGCTCCATAGGCCGCATTGCAGGTAACCTGGCCATGCTAGATCTAAGGCGTTCTACACTGCGACACAGCTTGCGACTTAGCCTAACACCAGGCTGAACTCATCCGTCCTTAACGCTTATAGTGACAATGACACCTACCCAACACCTACCTAACACATGAATATCATCTTTCTGATAGTGTGCAATACCTGGGGGTCCGTTTGGTACCTAAATGTAATTCGAAGCTTTATACTGAGGAACGCGAAGGAACACTGTCTGCCAAAGAGTCCTTGGTAAACAGCGAGGCCCCAACCCAGAACACAGCATGGATGTACAAGGAGTCAATCGATTATATCATGTACCAGAGGCTCTGCACGTGATACCCTACCATACCAAATACATGACCTGCATGTGGTATGTCCCCTCATGATATCATGCATCTCTTCAACTGCTCAACTCTACCTCCTCTCCCAACACCAATTTAGCTTTGGTCCAACCCTGTTAAAGCTGCCGGTTTCTTTGAACTTCCATTAGAAGAGCTTGATGATGATTTTCACAGCGATTGTGTCTATTAGGCACAGCAACCAAAACAACTCATAAATTAAAATCGACGCCGCTCTGTCAAGCATCTGTCTATCTGACCGGTTTTTTATTTGTATGGTAATATCTTCTTTTATATTTTTTTTACCATTACCACTGAGGGCACAAATCTACCACCAAATTTGTCTGTATTTTATAAAAATAACGATGGAACGCCGGCTTATCGGTCCACAGTTTTTCTGTACAGAATCATATATATTTCTATATTGTTAAACCTTAAAGAAGAACGATTTTCATGTTTTTGCAACGAGATTTTTAGCTTTGTTTTCATGGTCATGTGGTGAGAAACCAAAATATAGCTAATGTGCAGGCCACGTTAGCCGTACCGCATTTGCAGTTACCATGCATGCGTTTACCACATCTTCCTTTGAACGTAAATCTGGTGTTTGTGGAATTCCTAAATATGCAGCTCATGTTGTTAAAAATCGATAAAAGTAAATAAATGCGTACCTTTAGAACTATTTCACGAAAATATAAAAACTAAATTCAGAAATTTAAATTATTTTATTCACTTAAGTATTTTATTCAAGAAGTAAAAATCATTCCTTGTTTGGCAGCTCATTTTCAAAAGGAAATGTCACAAACACAGTTTATATCAAATGGTGGCAATGGCGGTGAAGAAGAAGAAGTGGAACTACGTTTATATATTTGTATAATGGTACAGACTAACGAAACAATAATAATCCATTCGTATTGAACAAAAGAATTAAAGATCAAAACAAAAGGTGATCTTGACAAAAAAAAAGTCGATTGACTTATGAGATAAGTCTTTAAATTATTTTAAGGAACGCTTTACTTTCGAAATGAATTCTGCAACTATCAACATAAAAGGGAAGAAAGCTTCGCAGATTTCTTTGAGGAACATTAAAGTTAATGCGCTTTCAAAGAGTTGGGCAATCGGCTATGCCATTAATTATCTTGAAGATAAAAGACAAGGAAAAACGAACCTTCCCGATGGCATTAGATCCTCGAACCGCAGAGAACCCAGTGCATGTTTAAGGGAGATTTTTTTAATTGCTTTATATCTATTTATCAATTGTTGATCGTATGGTCTCTAGATAATGACAGCTTATTATAAGTTAGAACGTAAATAAAGCTTGTATGTGTATGGGTTAGAAAACTCTGTGGAAATATATCTTATCAATCTCTATACCGAATAAACTTAAAATAATTAAATTAATGTGATTATTAAATAATAACTTCGACTCGAAACCCACTATAAAAAATTTAGCCTCTGAAATGACGGGTAGGAGTAGCATTAAGACGCCTAGTGTAAGTTAAATGAAAACACTGCTTTATACACAATAAATGGTGATTTACTTACATCCTCCATATTGTTAAACAACGCGAAAATCTTCAAATCATCAGCAAAAATTAGATGATTGGAAAACGGGAAACAATACATCTTATATATAAATAGACAAGATGAATGCAATGTAGAACCGTTTTCTGGTAAACTATAATTCTAAGGTATACAAATTATATATGCATAGATAGGAAATTTTGAGGTGTACTTTTATCCGTAAATAAAAAAAATTTTAAAAATCAGTTTATTATAAAAAATTTAACATAAAAGTCACACCACTACACATTCACTTATTCACACTATAGACACGCTTTGTGTGTGCGTACTTGCTTTTTGTGTACTATGCTGAATCGTGAGCATGGCCGAGGAGTTGCTTTGTAGGAAAAAATTAAGAGCCGTAGTAGTGTGAGTAGACTTGCCATGCATGTTTTTGTGTTATTCGTGTGGTCGGCTCTCACTGTGAGTTCGAAGAGTTGGTAGTGGACCAATGAAAAATAAGTATTCGCACTATAGATACTCTGTTGTGTCATGCATTTTCGCTTTAGTTGTTGTTATTGTATTGATTACTGGCTACGATGCCCAGTGTCAGCTGCTCTCCTGAGAGCACGAAAAGTTGCTTTGTTGGATACATTAAACAAGCAATGTAAAATATGAGCAAATATGTAAAATTCATTGCTGATACCTACAAACAGGGTTTACAAAAATAAAATAAATGATTACAAATTAAAGGAAAATAGAGGAAAGGAAAAGAATTGAAAGGAAGGAAAATTAAAGGAAAATTAAAGGAAAAAAGGAAAGGAAGGAAAGGGAAGGGAATGGAAAGGATAGGAAACGAAGGAAAATTAAAGGAAAGAAAGGAATGGTAAGGAAATGAAAGAAAGGAAAGGGAAAGGGAATTGAAAGGTAAGAAAACGAAGGGGAAAGAAAGAAAATAAAAGGAAGGGAAGGAAAGGAAAATAAGTTTGAGGAAAGGAAAAAATAAAATAAGAGAGTAAAAGAAGAAATCAAGGAAAATAAAACTATGGTAGAAGAAAGGAAGAAAAATAGGCGGATAAAAGATACAGCAAAAAAATAAAATAAAGTTTACTGGTTGAATTTCAACCACTGGGCGAACTCTAGTACCATTAAATGAATGCATACGACACATTAACACGAATAGAGAGTGAGTAAAGAAACAATACTGAATTAAAAGAACAAGGTATATTACTTCGTTCGGCATAACCGAATCGAGGTATATATTTATTAATGTATATCAAAACGTTCAGGATGAAAAGCAAAATATCCGGGCAAGTAGTTAATAGCCCACTGCAAAAGCGAAGTTGTATATCTTTTTTGATTTTCATACCTTTCATGAACATGAAATGTTTGTACGTATGAGAACAAAAAGAGATAGTCCCATCAAAAAGTATACTGAAATGATCAGGAGGATGAGCTGAGTCGATGTAGCAATGCCCGTCTTTCGATACGTCTGTCTGTCCGGCCTTCTGTCTATTTGAACGCAATACGAACTGAAAGTATTAAAATAGACCTTCGTAAATTGGGATGCCATAATATATCACTACTAGGTATAAAATGTTCGGTTCTACCCGAACCTAGACTTCCTTACTTGTTCTGTTTAATTTTCTCCTCCAGTTCATTTAACTTACTGAAAACAGCAGAGAGAGTAACTATAGCGACATTTGAGGGTATTCACGACTTGGTGAATTAAAGGAGAGGAAAAGATCTAATCCTTTAAAAATAAAAATACTTTTCGCTGTGCATATCGTTGTAATTTTTCCGCTAATATCATTTAACAAAAAAATACTTATAGTGATTGTTGTTGGAGCAAAGCTCGAATTTTTATGTTTGTTTTGTTGATATTAGAGGAAAAATTACAACGTTATGCACAGCGATGGTATGGGATGACATGTTTCGAAGTGCCCAGCTTCTCATCAGACCCCTTCTCGGACACTGAGATACGAACCCAAGTGTCTGCACCAAAGCCGCTGTTAGAGAACTCTAACAACTAAGCTATGATGGTATGAACGCGCCTAAAAATATTCCACTTTCCTTGAGTTGACATATAAAATATATGTACCAAAGAATGTATAAAAGGAATAAGCAAATGGCACATTAGAAGAAAAATGCATCGTGACGCTACAGGCCATCATAGCTTAGTTGTTAGAGTTCTCTAACAGCGGCTTTGGTGCAGACACTTGGGTTCGTATCTCAGTGTCCGAGAAGGGGTCTGATGAGAAGCTGGGCACTTCGAAACATGTCATCCCATACCATCGCTGTGCATAACGTTGTAATTTTTCCTCTAATATCAATTAACAAAACAAACATAAAAATTCGAGCTTTGCTCCAACAACAATCACTATAACTATAATTGATACAGGTACAGTGCGGGTGCATAACAAATAACACGGAAGTGTTGATATGCAAAAAAGCCCTTCTGTATCTAAAACTGTTCTATGAACGCGCCTAAAAATATTCCACTTTCCTTGAGTTGACATATAAAATATAAAGGGTGTTTTTTTTAGGGGTATAGAACTTCGAATTGAAATAAAACACAAGAAAATCGTTTTAAGGTCCATCAATTTGGCTTTATTGGAAGGATAATTTTATGCCATTAATGCTTAAATATGATTTCGGGCATGTGGCCGCCGCGGCTGGCTCGAATAAAGCCAATTCTACAGGTCCAAGTTTCAACCACTTTTTCGAGCATATGGGGCCGTATGTCGGCAATAACGCCACGAATGTTGGCTTCCAATTCCCCTAACGTTTCTGGTTTGTTGGTGTAGACGAGCGACTTCACATATCCCCAAAGAAAATAATCCAATGGTGTCAAATCACACGACCTTGGTGGCCAATTGACAGGTCCATTCCGCGAAATTATGCGCTCATCGAATGTTTCCTTCAATAAATCGATTGTGACGTGCGCTGTGTGGCATGTAGCGCCGTCTTGTTGGAACCACAACTCATCCACATTCATGCCATCCAATTCGGGAACAAAATAGTCGGTTATCATGGCTCTATACCGGTCTCCATTAACGGTAGCTGCCTCTCCAGCATTATTGCGGAAGAAGTATGGCCCAATGACTCCACCAGCCCATAGAGCACACCAAACAGTCAGTTTTTGTGGATGTAATGGCGTTTCAAGGGTCTCATGTGGATTCTCTTCACTCCAAATGCGGCAATTTTGCTTGTTGACGTAGCCATTCAACCAAAAATGAGCCTCATCACTGAACAAAATTTTGCGATGAAAATCAGCATCGAAATCAATCTCATTTTCGGCCCATACACCAAAATCACGACGCATTGCATGGTCTCGCGGCTTTAATTCTTGCACAAGCTGGATCTTGTAAGGTCGCAAGCCAAGATCTTTGCGCAAAATCTTCCATAAAGTTGATGGACAAAGCTCCAATTGCTGTGCACGGTGGCGAATCGATTCATTCGGGTCCTCTTCAACACTTTGCTCTATAGCGGCAATTGTTTCTTCGGTGCGCACTGTTCGACGTCTCTGCGGATGCGTATTATCACATAGAGTAAACGTAGTGCGAAAACGATCCATGGTTAACCGAATTAATTGCTCTGATGGACGATTATGTCGACCATAAAATGGACGGAGCTCACGGTAAACTTCGCGAACTGAACCATTATTTTCGAAATAAATTTGCACGATTTGCAAGCGTTGTTCTTTTGTCAACCTGTTCATGTTGAAATGGCAAACCAAACTGAACATAAATGACATTAGAGTTGCCAGATTTGACCACAAAATGCCAGTTTTATCTCTATTCGAAAAACAAACCTGTAAAAAAAACACCCTGTATGTACCAAAGAATGTATAAAAGGAATAAGCAAATGGCACATTAGAAGAAAAATGCATCGTGACGCTACAGGGCATCATAGCTTAGTTGTTAGAGTTCTCTAACAGCGGCTTTGGTGCAGACACTTGGGTTCGTATCTCAGTGTCCGAGAAGGGGTCTGATGAGAAGCTGGGCACTTCGAAACATGTCATCCCATACCATCGCTGTGCATAACGTTGTAATTTTTCCTCTAATATCAATTAACAAAAAAATACTTTTCTTCTGTCTTAAATCTTATAACTTTAAACGAGTTATTCTTGTATATTTGTATATCCACTACTATCTCAGGAACGACTTAACGGATTTGGATGAAATTTGTTATATGGGTAGTATCCTTTATTTTAAGATTTTCTACTTTGGTGTTGCCACTTGGGGTGGTTCACAGGGTTGCCACCTATATCAATTGTTTTTAAATATTAAGCAATATATGGGAATATGTGTATCAAATGAAAGGTATTTTAGGCCGTATACCAACCAAAGTATTTTCGAGTAGGGTTGCCACGTGACCGGATTTTATTTATTCCTTCATATATCAACCACTATCTCGGTGCTCTATCTACCTGAGTGATCTTGGTAAGTAAGATTATGCGACAAATTCGAAAAATACCGAGCAAGGCTCGGTCACCCAGGTACTATATTTTTAATTGGAGTTAATTTATTATTATTGCTTGTATGTTCACACGATTTATTTTGAGTTTTGTATTGTAAATATATATATTTTAGAATTTGGTTGGAGTTTGCATATCTGTTGAGCGCGAGAATAATCAGGCTGTCTCCCACATCCCATAAGCCAGAAGATGTATTTGGGTAAGTATGTAAGATTTGTGTGTGTGTGCTTAGCATATGTAAGCGAAGGGTTTTTGGAGTAACGAAAGTAAGTATACAGAAGTAAGTAGAGGATATTACAAAAGGGATTCTTAGGTAAATTTGTGAAGAATTGTAGGTATAGTTGGTAAGTATAATACGTATAAAATTTTAGCATATTTTTGAGGAACCCATGTCCGCAACATGCGGGCGGGCCTGCGGCGACGAGATGTATGCCAACTGTTTCTTCAGCGTTGCCAGGGCGAGTTTATGGTGAAACGATGGGAGAAAATACTGGGGGACAAAATTTGCGAAAGAGTGAAAGCGCTACGCCGAGGGTAATACGCAGATATTTGCTATGTTACGGGTAACCGGTTCGTTAATTCGAACTAGCGGCAGGTTCTCAGGTACCTACATTTGGTCGTTCCATTTGTATCGTCTCGGTAATTCATATAGGACTCCGTTTTACAGTGATGGGATATCCTTAGCTGTCGTCCTTGGTTAAAATAAGATCTACTTTAGAATACAGAAAATTACCTGGTGATAGAGCCTTTAGGTCATCCGGGAAAGGGGTGAAAAGCCCCTGCAGGTTAGGGGCTTAGAATATGCCCGAGGTAGGCATACCAGTCGTAAGAGGCGACTAATATGCACAAAGGCAATGACGTGCAACTCGATGGTTGATCTACGGATATGATGCCTCTCACCTCTCATTACCCATCTTATCCTTCCTTACGGAAAGAGAGGTGACATGACCTAGAAGATTTCACTGGTCATAAATCGCTACCACGACAGTCGGGCAGTACCGCAAGGGAGTATCGGAGCGTACCGGGTTCAAATCCGGCCAAGGACTGCTAATTAGACAAAACTCCCTAAAACCTTCGGGGAGTATTTTTGTCGTTACCACAATAACAACAACTGTGGTGAAAAATGTAGTGCCGATTGTATGCAAATAAGCTCGAAACTTTGGTGAAGACATAACGTGGATGCAGAAGCTCGACCAAGTGTGGGTTTTTTGGAGCGCAGCGCGTATGTAGGGCGGTTTGGGGATAACGCGTGTACCTTTGGGACTTGTGTTATTTGTTTATGAGAGGGAAGGCTTGTTTTCCGGTTATATTACGACCTTTGGCATGCACGAGTGGAATGTTTGAGTTGTCCACAATGGGTTGGTTGTGCATTGTGAGGCCTTTTTCTCCAGGGTTATTCGAAGCGTAACACTGCGATCGTATTTGTGTTGAGCTGACAAGCTGAGATCTCCGATTGCTTCTAGGGTTTTTCGTAGGCGCTTCCAATGGAGGAGTGCATTGAGATCGACATCTTCGGTCAACTTGTTTCCCCCTGTCCAAGTGTTATGTAGTTGAGTTTCGCTGCTATCATTGTTGGCTGCAGCAACCCTGCCGGGTCGAAAAGTTTCACGACATTCGCTTACGTCTGAGTGTATTGAGTGAGGAATTGTGTCAGTGAGAAAGTTCCAGCTTACTTCCAGAGCTTCAGTGGAGCTTATCTCTTGGAAGTGGTCAGAGTCTAAGATAGTTTTCGGGGGAAATCCCTTTAAATTGGGGGGCATCCATAATTTTATCGATTTATGTAGAGACTTACGAGTATTGGTGAGTTCATCGCGTAGAGAATCTGCTGAGAGTTTGAGTAACTGAGAGGAAAACGACGAAACTTGTTCCGAAACTGGTCCACTTAATATCCATCCAAATATATAATTTTGTGCTATTGAGTTTCCACCAAAGTTTGTAATTAGACCTGGGACCAAATTTTTCGGTATTACGTCGCTACCAATTATCATGTCGATCCTGATGGGGGTGAAGCTTTTGAGGTCTGCTAGGGGAAGTGACTCATATTTCTTCAGGTCAGCGTGTGTAGTCTTGAATAATGGGAGGATTGAGTTAGTTGTGCTAGTATAATTGCGTGAGTTGTGTTATCGGGGGAAAATATTGTTATAGAGCAAAAACCTCAGGCTGAACCCTCCAAGAGGGTGCCGACTGGCAATGGATACCACAGTTGTCTGTTCAGATTGGTACTTAGTACCTCTCTGTGCGGAAGGTATCCAGCTAAGGTCAGGAATCACATCTCTACGTCTTAGCTCTTCAATAGCCCTGGCGTAAGGACATGATTCTTGACTATGGTCGTGAGGTAAGGGTGACTGACTTAGGACTTTCTCGGACGATGATTTGGATTTAGTTTGCTTTGGGCTGGTAGGTGCGGTATTCTGTCACCTCAGTAGGTTGGGGTGAAACCCAACTGAAATGGCTGGTGGGCTAATGTCGCAGCTTCCCACGTCCCGTTAAAACCTTGGCAGGCCTCAGGGTACGTTCCAGGCCCGTTGCCATTTAGTTGGTGGTGTAGGTGCGTTTTTGCGTTCGGTCTGGCTCTGAACGCATGTCTCATAAGGGCATGCGTCAACCTTCGCGTGGCCTCCCTGCTTGCATAGATAACCACGAGACCATTAAAGGGCGTATATACAATCGGGTGTGGATAGCGGCCCTGAGTGGGGACGTTATTTTACATGGACAATAATAGCAATAAAAACAACAACAAGGAAGATAAGGAGGGGGAGAAGAACGGGAGGAAGACGGACAAGGACAACGGGGACAGGGAACCGGCCAGCAACGAGGCTCGCCCTTGCGTATCGCATGGGAGTAGCTCGGGTGCTGATCGGTTTACAAGTACGGGACAGGGTTGCAGACCTGACAGGGTGCTCTTAACTACGAATCGGAGGCAGAGTGCTCACTTAGAGGGAACGCGACCAGACATAACTGGTGGCCTGAAATCAGGGGGCTCATCGGGTGGGCAACGGCGGATGAGGAGAGGCTGTTAGTTTCGGATGGGGACGCTGCTGATTTGGAGGAGATGGATTTGTCTGATGATGATCATCCGACAAATAAATCTTCAATACTCTAAGGCGGCCTCTGCCAGCCTCCTACTCTGCCTGGAGCAAGGCGGGGTGGACGTTGTCCTTATCCAGGAGCCGTGGGTAAGCAGCAGCGGCAACAAAATATCTGGATTGAGGACTGATAAATTCAATTTACTGGTTAAGAAAGATATTAAAGCCTTTCTTCTTTCCAATTTCAGTGACGATGACGTAACGGCTGTGTGTCTGGAAGAAGGTAACAAGGGATCGAGGCTGGTCTCGGCCTACATGGCCCATGATGATACTTATGGGCCGCCTCCTGAAATCCTATACATGATTACCGCTAAAGCAAAGCGAAGAGGCTTAGGGCTTATTGTCGGAACGGATGCGAACTCGCATCATTCACTGTGGGGGAGTTCGGATACGAATGCAAGAGGTGAGTCACTATTTGCTTTTATTCTAAATGAAGGGCTATGTATTTGTAACAGGGGTAATGACCCCACGTTTGTAACCTCAGTTAGAGAAGAGGTCCTAGACCTCACTCTTGCTTCAGGAGACCTGTTTCCCCTTATATCCGACTGGCGTGTTCTTCCGGAACACTCCTTCTCTGATCATGGGTATATTCAGTTCTCTCTTGATAAATCTAGACCCAGTAAAACCATTTTTAGAAATCCTAGGCGTACTAACAGGGTCCGGTACTGTAGCAAGCTGGATGAGTTCCTCCCAAGAGCACCCGTATCGGGCTCAGAATTATCCGAGACTGCTATTGATGCTCTGGTGGAGAAATTCACCAATGCTTGTAATAAAGCGTATAAAATCGCATGCCCACTGAAAACCGTAAATGGAAGGCGTAAACCACCGTGGTGGACTAAGGAAGTAGACGACCTTAGGGCTTCCAGTAGGCGCCTGTTCAACAGGGACAGGAATAGTAAATTACCTTCTGACTGGGAGCTCTACAAAGTTGGGTTGGGTATTTACAAATCTGCCGGTCATCTCCCTGGATGAAAGATAGCATGTATGGGCCATTCAATCTTTTAAGCCCTACAAGTCACCCGGGTTTGATGGCATAACTCCTGTGCAACTACAGAGATCGCTGAGGATTTATTGTCGCTGTCTGGCTCCCATCTGCGCCAACTGTTTGAGGTTGGCTATATCCCCGCTTCTTGGAATATGGTCAAGGTTACCTTTATTCCAAAGGCGGGGAAGTGCTCTCATGTATCTCCCAAGGACTTCAGGCCAATCAGTCTCTCCTCGTTTCTTTTAAAAACGGTGGGACGCCTGATTGACCTGCATATACGCAGCAGGGTCCCTAGGGAACGCTTTTCGGCATCGCAACGTGCTTACTGCGAAGGCAGATCAACTGAAACAGCGCTTAATTCCGTTGTAAAACTAATATAGGGGTATTTCCAGCACAAAAAGTTCGTGCTGGGGGCCTTTCTGGATATCGAAGAAGCGTTCAATAATGTGTTGCCTTCTGCCATCGTACGGGGCTTAGCAAGTCTGGGAGTTGAATCAAGTTTGATAGAATTTATCAACAGATAACTTTTTGGCAGGATTGTCAGGGCGGAGTGGGGGGTGCTGGGGCTCAGAGAGGAGTAAGAAGGGGCACACCGCAAGGGGGTGTTCTTTCTCCACCTCTCTGGGTCATAGTAGTTAACGGCTTACTCCAAGACCTCGAGCGTAGGGGCTGTCAACTTTTAACCTATGCTGACGACCTAGCAATCCTCGTCAGGGAAAAGTTTCTTAGTACCGTAACGGATATTCTGCAAGCGTATCTGGGTATTGTGACAGAGTGGTCCAAATCCTGTGGTCTGGCTGTCAACCCGAGTATAACGGAACTAGTCTTCTTCACGAAAAGGTATAAGATTGATGGTTTTGTACTACCCTCTATTAAGGAGTACTGAATGTAGAGGACAGAGCTAGGAAAGCTTCGGTCGCCTTGTATTGTTGCAGGGGGCCATTGACAAACGATGGGGTCTCTCTCCAAGGGTGGGGTATTGGTTGTACAAGATGGTTGTGAAACCTATCCTATTTCAGGGGGTATTGGTCTGGTGGGTCGCACTAGACACGGAATCCTCCACGAAAAAGATGGTCACGGTGCAGCGAATGGCCATGGTTGGGATCAGTGGGGCCATATGCACCACTCCTACCCTGGCATTGAATGTTATGCTCCATCTGTATCCAGTTGACCTTGTTGGAAATATAGGAGCAGCTCGGGCTGTAATTAGGCTCCGAGACGCTGGATATAGGCTTGTGCAGTATGGCCATTCCAATATACTATCGGACTTTGAGTTTATCCCTAACAGAACAGATTACTGTGCGCCGACCTCTACTCCGGCGAAGGGTTTTTCGACTTACATACCCGCAAGGGATGAGCGGGCAGGCGGAGAACCTATCTGGGGGAGGCTCTGGCGAATCTGTTTACGGACGGGTCAAAGCTGGATGGATGTGTTGGGGGAGGTGTTTACTGTGAGGAACTTGGGATTAGCACGAAATTTAGGCTACCTGATCATTGTAGCGTTTTCCAAGCGGAGGTTACCGCCATCAAGGATGCGGTGGATGGGATGCTGTCCAGCGCATTCGCTGTCAAGGAGTTCAACATCTACTCCGGCAGTCAGGCGGCAATTAGGGCGCTGAGTGCAGGCAACGTTCGATCGCGGACAGTGAGCGACTGTCTGGAATCGCTCGCGGTTGCGTCCAAGTATTTCAAAATAAAAATTATTTGGGTGCCAGGCCACTGTGACATTCCCGGCAATTGTCATGCGGATCTCTTGGCCAGAGCGGACACTCGTGAAACAGATGTGGCTGCCTCCAGAACACTGGGTATTCCCCTTACTACCTGTAGGTTGCTTCTGGGCAGGTGGGCTTCGGATCAGCTAAGCAAACTCTGGGCTGACACCACCTCATGCCAGGTGTCGAAGTCCTTCTGGCCAGTGGTTGACTCCAGGCGTTCAATGGAATTGCTAGGGTTCTCCAAGGTACATAATTTCATGATAATTGGGGTGTTGACTGGGCACTGCCCGATGGGGGTCCATGCGGTGCGGTTAAATATACTTGATAACCCGAGCTACGTGAGCTGCATGGAGGATGACGAGGTGGAATCATCGAATCATTTTATGCTCAGTTGTCCAGCGTTTGCTAGGACCAGGCGCAGGGATGTTCTTGGGTCTCCGGACGACGTGTCGCAGATGTGTGCCAAATCCGGAGTTTTATTGTTGCTACGCAGCGATTTGCTAAGCAATCTTAAGTTAGTGTCACCGTTTAGAATGTGGTATCACAACGGACCTTATAAGTGTCCAAGTGAGCTGCCCTCCTAGTGGGACAGCTACCACCTAACCTAACCTAACTTAACCTAACCTTCTTTGGGATTTGAGTTGGTATTCCACCTATTCCAAAGTATTTCGTAACGGGACTTAGTTGGGGGTAGACCAAATAACTTCTGTACACGTGAGATTACAAATGTGTTTTAGGATCCTTGGTCTATAAGAGCTCGTATGAGAGTCGTTTCACCATTATAGAGGATTTGCTCGTCTGCTGTAGGGAGAAGAGTTTTTTATTCAATACTTGAGAAGTGAGAGAGTACATTTTCATAGTTGCTCTCGAATGACCTTGATGTATTTACTGATGTGGCATATTCTGAGGTGCATGGCCGCTCTTCATCGAGAGTCACGTGAGATGTGACTTTATTTTCCATGATATTGGAGTTGCTCTGAGCTTAATGGTTTGCTGGGTAGTGGAGAAGGGAGTGCTGTCTTTGTTGGCAGTAAGCGCAAGTCAAACTGCTACGACACTCATTCTCTGAGTGGGAATATGCCAAACAATTTTTGCAGCAGTTATTCTCCTTCACGAACTTACTCCGATCAGGCACGGACAGAGAAATTAGAATAACCAGAAAAGTTGCAAAACCGAAAAATAGTGTAAAACGTCAAATCTTAACAAAACGCTACTAGCGACATTTCACCACGCAAGAAAATTTTGCACAATTTTTAATTTAATTGAGCGCAGTGAGATAACATTGTGTCGTTTTAGACAATTATTGGCTTTAATATACATAGGAGGCAGTAAATTAGCGAAATGCATGCATATTAAAATGGTTTAATCCAAATGACAGCTTTTCTAACAATAAATATGTATTGAAATATCTTAAAATATAGAATTAAAATATGATTTATTTCAGTATTATATGTATAAAAAGGGACATAAACATTCGCTTTCATATGTATAACACATGCGTATATCCAAACTATATTACTTCTACGCTTGCTTGAAAGCAACTGGAATTATTTTTAATTCGCAAAATGTAAACAAAGAAGCGAAGTTCTTCGCACTATAGAAGTAAGCGAAATAGAAAGAAAGGACTGCACAGGTGGAGCAATTGAACTAATGCTATATTTTTTATAAAATTTGTTTGATATTACGCAAAGTTTCATAATGAACGCAAATGCACCAAAAACTTCGTCCGTTCATAAATTGTTATCAATTCTTTAAATTTATTGCCAGGTTTCATAAATTTTTCAGACAATTTGGACAAGGGGGCTTGTGAATCTCATGCATCAGGGGATCATAAAAATTAGCGCTTTCCCAGTTGGCCTTTGGAAGAATTTCCTTTTGAGACAAAATAATTTGATATTTCTTGGTTTGCTAGAGTGACGGTTTGCCCCAAACAATAGACCGAACCACACAAAAGCTACTCTTAATATATTGAGGCCGATTTACATAGCATTTTAATCTCATAAGTTTATGCAAGCTAATAGTTAGGTTATACAAAGCTTGTTAGAAGCAAAAAAGCAAAGGAAAAGAAAATGTTGAGTAATTCTGAGCTTAAAGTAAAAATTCAATGTATTCCAGTTGACAGAAGCATCAACTAAGAAAAAATGGGATACTTATGATAAATAGAATGATCTGCACCACTGGTCGTAGGATGCCTACGAATTTTTATTTCTAAACTGTGCAATTGATAAATTCACCAACTTGCTTATTTATCAAGATGCACTATGTTTCATCAAAAAGATGTTTTACAATGGGCTTGGCCATGGTATGGTAGTGTAGGGGAAAGTACATATTGTTAAGTCTCAACGTACATAGCATGACTATTGTATGTAGTATTTAAATCCTGATACAAATCCTGGCGTGTCGGCTTGTAAAACGAAAAATACAGAATCTGGTACGGTCTACTTAATATGTACCCAAGTGCATTCTTTTGTGTACATATATGATCACCTTCCTTTAAGTGTGTTTGTAAATTTGTTCAGGAAGAATATGAGTGGCATTCCAACATCGCGGCAAGTGACGAACACAACTTCTAGTAGGAAGTTTCAGATTATTCCCTTTAACATGCACAAGAAATGTAGAAAACTACTGATATAGCATTCAGATTTTCAAAGGTGAATTTAACCGAAGTTCGGCTGGTTTGGGGCGATACCGAACCAAATCTAAATTGAACTTTCGTGGCCGATAAGTACCAAAAACCTTACTTTATCCAAGAAAACAAATCACTTTCATATGTTAGTTATTATCATCTCCATAATGAAAAATGAAAAATTACTGTTTTTGGAAATGACAAGAATGATGAAGAAGAATGGAAAAAAGCAGTCATACATATATAATTATATGATTGCATGGATGAAGGTGCTATATCACATTTTTGAATTTTGACCGATTTATTCATGGTGTCTAAGCTTTATGGAGGGCGAGTAGTTTTTTTGAGTTAGTTTTTTGTATATTATTTTATTATTTGTTCAGAGAGTAGAACGGGGGGTGCGGAGCACATGTTGCATAAGGGGCAACCTTTGAGAATATTTATTTAATTATTTTATTTATATATTATGAGTTGTTCTATATAGAAGTGGGGTGCGTTGCACCTGTTACACCTTGTATTTATTAATTGGGGGCGAGCACTGTTGGCTCTGAGGCATTGCGCGGGATTGGCTTCCTCATTTTCGTTGTGAAAAACCCCGACTTGGGATCGCAAAGCATAAACTATATCTTTCGAATATTTCATTAGCTGATTGCGAATTTCATGCAATACAAATGAAATAAACGAAAGAAATGACTACAGCTTATGTCGCTTAAACATACTCCCCCCCTAGACGGCTTAGTCGTCTAGTGAGATTCATAAGTCGCCGGTTCGAATCCGGCTCGAAGGACCATGTCTAAGCTTTATGGAGGGCGAGTAGTTTTTTTGAGTTATTTTGCGTTTGGTTGTTGGCTGAGTAATGTAGGAGGGAGTGGTGTCGCTTTTGGCAGTAAACGCAAGTAAAGCTGCTGCCGCATTGTCTTTCTGAGTGGGAGTATGCCAAACAGTTCTGGCAATATTTATTTTCCCTTACAAATTTATTTCTATCTTGTACTGAGAGCTCTTTAAATTTGACGCAATTCATCAGCGAGTGATTGCTGTTGCATAATTTGCACGAGGCCTGCCTTTTTGGGTCAGTGTGCAATGACTGTGTCTTGTTCCTTGAGTGGAATGAGCTATTAATAGGAGTAGAAGAACGTGGGGTGAAATTTGGTTGATTAGGCTTGGGTTTGTTCGGCCTATATGTGGTAAGGCGTTCAACTACCTCATACCGAATAGTCAGGAACTGGTCCAATTCGGACCACAGAGGAAGTTCCTTGCGGGAGTTGAGTGATTGCCGGAGTGAGATCGTTTTGATGCGTTGAAAACTACTCGGACTTTAGTAGTTTTACTATCCGGTTTGAGAACGGCGTGATGTGGTAAGTTAAACGAGAAATACTTTCCATCACGTATAATTTCCCGGGGGTTTGTGGGCTCCATATGGTCTAGGGTTAAGTATTCCGCTAAGACGTTAGAGTAGGTCGTTCGGAGCTCTGGTTTTTTCTCAATGCTTCGTTCTATGCTGAGATATTGTTGCTGAGCAGAGGGTCTAGAGTGCCCTAAAGCTATTGAGTTGGGAAAAGAGTCTTTAAATGGGAGTTTTACTACGAAGCGGCCATCATTCCTTCGGAATGTGGTACCTTTGTAAAGCTCTTCGCATATTAGATCATCGTCTTTGAGAGAGGAAGCCGATGGCACTTCTTCTTGTTCCCAAAACCTTTTGAGTAGGTCTTCAAGGGAATCCTTTTGAATTTCAACTACTTGAGTTGAGAATGTTGAGATCTGTTCCTTAAGTGGCCCGCTTAATATCCACGCGAAGATTGTGTTCTGGGCTATTAAACTTCCTGCTACATTGGTTTTTAGGCCCGGAATCAGGATTTGAGGGAGTATGTCGCTACCTATTACCATATCTATTTTGGCAGGTGCGAAGCAGTTGGGGTCTGCTAGACAGAGTGTTGAGTACTCTTTGAGGTCTATATAAGCTACCTTAAACGTTGGCAAGAATTGCGTCAGTTGAGGGAGTATGATCGCATTAGTTGCGATTTTAATCTTGAGATCTGGAGAACATATGGTGATTGAGCACACCTTATCTGCTTTCTGGACTGTTCGTCCGCCCATTCCCAATATTTCGTAATTGGTATTTTGAACGGGTAGACCAAGTAGCTTTTGTATTCTAGAGGTTACAAAAGTTTTTTGGGATCCTTGGTCTAGAAGAGCACGAATATTAAAGGTTTCTCCTTTGTGTAACACGGGAATGTTTGCTGTTGGGAGCAAGGTTCGCTCTCTGCTACTAGAGAAGTGTGAGAGTACATTCTCCGTGCTATCTTGAGTCGTTTTCGCCGAGTTCATCAATGCAGCCTGGTGTGAGGTACAGGGCTTTTCTTCATCGATGGTCACGTGAGATGAGGCGAAATTTTTTTTGGGTTTCGGCTTATGTCGCTTAAACACATGGAACATACATATTTTGTCTGCTTATAAGATATCGCTCGTTTTCTTGAAAAGATAGATACATATGCATGGAAATTTAAAGCCCCACACGCGATCGTCTCGAAAACAAAATTTTGCGACATAATACCTTTATTCGTTTAAGGACGGAAGAACGGCAATTATTCTTCGTATAAATTGTGAATTTCGAAGACAAGTTCGAAAAATTCATTTCAAATTATTCAAACATGACCGATATACAGGGTGGCTGATGAATTTTGCTACATTAAGAAACTCAAATAATTTTTTTTTCAGTGTATGGAATTCATTTTTCTTTTATTCATGTTAAAGCTCATTAAATTTTATTAAATATAGCTTAATTAGTTTTAAAAATAATGGAATTTAAATGCCCCCCCTGCTCGTCGATGCATGTACGGCATCTTACCAAAAAGTTGTTCATTACTGCGTGGAGAGTTGAGACAGGAATAGCCGCAATTGTTTCTCGAATGGATTGCCTTAGTTCATTCAAATTTGTTGGTTTTGCTTTGAAGACTTCCTGTTTGCAATAACCCCACAAGAAAAAGTCAGGTGCAGTAAGGTTAGGCGACCTGGGTGGCCAACGGAATGTGGAGTTTCTGGATATCAGCTTATTGGGAAATTTTCGTCGCAATTCTGTCATAAAAGGTTGGGCTATATGAGGAGCTGCACCATCTTGCTGAAACCACACAGAGTTGAAAAAAATTCTCATTCGGCGTAATTCTGGATAGAAAAACTCTCTCAACATGCTCAAGTAACGGTCTCCAGTAACCGTAACGGTGTGACCGTTTTCTTCGAAGAAGTAGGGCCCGACAATGCAGCGTGATGAAACTGCACACCACACTGTGACACGAAGTGGATGCAATTCTTCTTACGAGTATTGGTGAGTTCATCGCGTAGAGAATCTGCTGAGAGTTTGAGTAACTGAGAGGAAAACGACGAAACTTGTTCCGAAACTGGTCCACTTAATATCCATCCAAATATATAATTATGTGCTATTGAGTTTCCACCAAAGTTTGTAATTAGACCTGGGACCAAATTTTTCGGTATTACGTCGCTACCAATTATCATGTCGATCCTGATGGGGGTGAAGCTTTTGAGGTCTGCTAGGGGAAGTGACTCATATTTCTTCAGGTCAGCGTGTGTAGTCTTGAATAATGGGAGGATTGAGTTAGTTGTGCTAGTATAATTGCGTGAGTTGTGTTATCGGGGGAAAATATTGTTATAGAGCAAAAACCTCAGGCTGAACCCTCCAAGAGGGTGCCGACTGGCAATGGATACCACAGTTGTCTGTTCAGATTGGTACTTAGTACCTCTCTGTGCGGAAGGTATCCAGCTAAGGTCAGGAATCACATCTCTACGTCTTAGCTCTTCAATAGCCCTGGCGTAAGGACATGATTCTTGACTATGGTCGTGAGGTAAGGGTGACTGACTTAGGACTTTCTCGGACGATGATTTGGATTTAGTTTGCTTTGGGCTGGTAGGTGCGGTATTCTGTCACCTCAGTAGGTTGGGGTGAAACCCAACTGAAATGGCTGGTGGGCTAATGTCGCAGCTTCCCACGTCCCGTTAAAACCTTGGCAGGCCTCAGGGTACGTTCCAGGCTCGTTGCCATTTAGTTGGTGGTGTAGGTGCGTTTTTGCGTTCGGTCTGGCTCTGAACGCATGTCTCATAGTTAGTTTCGGATGGGGACGCTGCTGATTTGGAGGAGATGGATTTGTCTGATGATGATCATCCGACAAATAAATCTTCAATACTCTAAGGCGGCCTCTGCCAGCCTCCTACTCTGCCTGGAGCAAGGCGGGGTGGACGTTGTCCTTATCCAGGAGCCGTGGGTAAGCAGCAGCGGCAACAAACTATCTGGATTGAGGACTGATAAATTCAATTTAATGGTTAAGAAAGATATTAAAGCCTTTCTTCTTTCCAATTTCAGTGACGATAACGTAACGGCTGTGTGTCTGGAAGAAGGTAACAAGGGATCGGCCTACATGGCCCATGATGATACTTATGGGCCGCCTCCTGAAATCCTATACATGATTACCGCTAAAGCAAAGCGAAGAGGCTTAGGGCTTATTGTCGGAACGGATGCGAACTCGCATCATTCACTGTGGGGGAGTTCGGATACGAATGCAAGAGGTGAGTCCCTATTTGCTTTTATTCTAAATGAAGGGCTATGTATTTGTAACACGGGTAATGACCCCACGTTTGTAACCTCAGTTAGAGAAGAGGTCCTAGACCTCACTCTTGCTTCAGGAGACCTGTTTCCCCTTATATCCGACTGGCGTGTTCTTCCGGAACACTCCTTCTCTGATCATGGGTATATTCAGTTCTCTCTTGATAAATCTAGACCCAGTAAAACCATTTTTAGAAATCCTAGGCGTACTAACAGGGTCCGGTACTGTAGCAAGCTGGATGAGTACCTCCCAAGAGCACCCGTATCGGGCTCAGAATTATCCGAGACTGCTATTGATGCTCTGGTGGAGAAATTCACCAATGCTTGTAATAAAGCGTATAAAATCGCATGCCCACTGAAAACCGTAAATGGAAGGCGTAAACCACCGTGGTAGACTTAGGAAGTAGACGACCTTAGGGCTTCCAGTAGGCGCCTGTTCAACAGGGACAGGAATAGTAAATTACCTTCTGACTGGGAGCTCTACAAAGTTGGGTTGGGTATTTACAAATCTGCCGGTCATCTCCCTGGATGAAAGATAGCATGTATGGGCCATTCAATCTTTTAAGCCCTACAAGTCACCCGGGTTTGATGGCATAACTCCTGTGCAACTACAGAGATCGCTGAGGATTTATTGTCGCTGTCTGGCTCCCATCTGCGCCAACTGTTTGAGGTTGGCTATATCCCCGCTTCTTGGAATATGGTCAAGGTTACCTTTATTCCAAAGGCGGGGAAGTGCTCTCATGTATCTCCCAAGGACTTCAGGCCAATCAGTCTCTCCTCGTTTCTTTTAAAAACGGTGGGACGCCTGATTGACCTGCATATACGCAGCAGGGTCCCTAGGGAACGTTTTTCGGCATCGCAACGTGCTTACTGCGAAGGCAGATCAACTGAAACAGCGCTTAATTCCGTTGTAAAACTAATATAGGGGTATTTCCAGCACAAAAAGTTCGTGCTGGGGGCCTTTCTGGATATCGAAGAAGCGTTCAATAATGTGTTGCCTTCTGCCATCGTACGGGGCTTAGCAAGTCTGGGAGTTGAATCAAGTTTGATAGAATTTATCAACAGATAACTTTTTGGCAGGATTGTCAGGGCGAAGTGGGGGGTGCTGGGGCTCAGAGAGGAGTGAGAAGGGGCACACCGCAAGGGGGTGTTCTTTCTCCACCTCTCTGGGTCATAGTAGTTAACGGCTTACTCCAAGACCTCGAGCGTAGGGGCTGTCAACTTTTAACCTATGCTGACGACCTAGCAGTCCTCGTCAGGGAAAAGTTTCTTAGTACCGTAACGGATATTCTGCAAGCGTATCTGGGTATTGTGACAGAGTGGTCCAAATCCTGTGGTCTGGCTGTCAACCCGAGTATAACGGAACTAGTCTTCTTCACGAAAAGGTATAAGATTGATGGTTTTGTACTACCCTCTATTAAGGAGTACTGAATGTAGAGGACAGAGCTAGGAAAGCTTCGGTCGCCTTGTATTGTTGCAGGGGGGCCATTGACAAACGATGGGGTCTCTCTCCAAGGGCTGTTTACGGACGGGTCAAAGCTGGATGGATGTGTTGGGGGAGGTGTTTACTGTGAGGAACTTGGGATTGGCACGAAATTTAGGCTACCTGATCATTGTAGCGTTTTCCAAGCGGAGGTTACCGCCATCAAGGATGCGGTGGATGGGATGCTGTCCAGCGCATTCGCTGTCAAGGAGTTCAACATTTACTCCGGCAGTCAGGCGGCAATTAGGGCGCTGAGTGCAGGCAACGTTCGATCGCGGACAGTGAGCGACTGTCTGGAATCGCTTGCGGTTGCGTCCAAGTATTTCAAAATAAAAATTATTTGGGTGCCAGGCCACTGTGACATTCCCGGCAATTGTCATGCGGATCTCTTGGCCAGAGCGGACACTCGTGAAACAGATGTGGCTGCCTCCAGAACACTGGGTATTCCCCTTACTACCTGTAGGTTGCTTCTGGGCAGGTGGGCTTCGGATCAGCTAAGCAAACTCTGGGCTGACACCACCTCATGCCAGGTGTCGAAGTCCTTCTGGCCAGTGGTTGACTCCAGGCGTTCAATGGAATTGCTAGGGTTCTCCAAGGTACATAATTTCATGATAATTGGGGTGTTGACTGGGCACTGCCCGATGGGGGTCCATGCGGTGCGGTTAAATATACTTGATAACCCGAGCTACGTGAGCTGCATGGAGGATGACGAGGTGGAATCATCGAATCATTTTATGCTCAGTTGTCCAGCGTTTGCTAGGACCAGGCGCAGGGATGTTCTTGGGTCTCCGGACGACGTGTCGCAGATGTGTGCCAAATCCGGAGTTTTATTGTTGCTACGCAGCGATTTGCTAAGCAATCTTAAGTTAGTGTCACCGTTTAGAATGTGGTATCACAACGGACCTTATATGTGTCCAAGTGAGCTGCCCTCCTAGTGGGACAGCTACCACCTAACCTAACCTAACTTAACCTAACCTTCTTTGGGATTTGAGTTGGTATTCCACCTATTCCAAAGTATTTCGTAACGGGACTTAGTTGGGGGTAGACCAAATAACTTCTGTACACGTGAGATTACAAATGTGTTTTAGGATCCTTGGTCTATAAGAGCTCGTATGAGAGTCGTTTCACCATTATAGAGGATTTGCTCGTCTGCTGTAGGGAGAAGAGTTTTTTATTCAATACTTGAGAAGTGAGAGAGTACATTTTCATAGTTGCTCTCGAATGACCTTGATGTATTTACTGATGTGGCATATTCTGAGGTGCATGGCCGCTCTTCATCGAGAGTCACGTGAGATGTGACATTATTTTCCATGATATTGGAGTTGCTCTGAGCTTAATGGTTTGCTGGGTAGTGGAGAAGGGAGTGCTGTCTTTGTTGGCAGTAAGCGCAAGTCAAACTGCTACGACACTCATTCTCTGAGTGGGAATATGCCAAACAATTTTTGCAGCAGTTATTCTCCTTCACGAACTTACTCCGATCAGGCACGGACAGAGAAATTAGAATAACCAGAAAAGTTGCAAAACCGAAAAATAGTGTAAAACGTCAAATCTTAACAAAACGCTACTAGCGACATTTCACCACGCAAGAAAATTTTGCACAATTTTTAATTTAATTGAGCGCAGTGAGATAACATTGTGTCGTTTTAGACAATTATTGGCTTTTATGTACATAGGAGGCAGTAAATTAGCGAAATGCATGCATATTAAAATGGTTTAATCCAAATGACAGCTTTTCTAACAATAAATATGTATTGAAATATCTTAAAATATAGAATTAAAATATGATTTATTTCAGTATTATATGTATAAAAAGGGACATAAACATTCGCTTTCATATGTATAACACATGCGTATATCCAAACTATATTACTTCTACAGTTGCTTGAAAGCAACTGGAATTATTTTTAATTCGCAAAATGTAAACAAAGAAGCGAAGTTCTTCGCACTATAGAAGTAAGCGAAATAGAAAGAAAGGACTGCACAGGTGGAGCAATTGAACTAATGCTATATTTTTTATAAAATTTGTTTGATATTACGCAAAGTTTCATAATGAACGCAAATGCACCAAAAACTTCGTCCGTTCATAAATTGTTATCAATTCTTTAAATTTATTGCCAGGTTTCATAAATTTTTCAGACAATTTGGACAAGGGGGCTTGTGAATCTCATGCATCAGGGGATCATAAAAATTAGCGCTTTCCCAGTTGGCCTTTGGAAGAATTTCCTTTTGAGACAAAATAATTTGATATTTCTTGGTTTGCTAGAGTGACGGTTTGCCCCAAACAATAGACCGAACCACACAAAAGCTACTCTTAATATATTGAGGCCGATTTACATAGCATTTTAATCTCATAAGTTTATGCAAGCTAATAGTTAGGTTATACAAAGCTTGTTAGAAGCAAAAAAGCAAAGGAAAAGAAAATGTTGAGTAATTCTGAGCTTAAAGTAAAAATTCAATGTATTCCAGTTGACAGAAGCATCAACTAAGAAAAAATGGGATACTTATGATAAATAGAATGATCTGCACCACTGGTCGTAGGATGCCTACGAATTTTTATTTCTAAACTGTGCAATTGATAAATTCACCAACTTGCTTATTTATCAAGATGCACTATGTTTCATCAAAAAGATGTTTTACAATGGGCTTGGCCATGGTATGGTAGTGTAGGGGAAAGTACATATTGTTAAGTCTCAACGTACATAGCATGACTATTGTATGTAGTATTTAAATCCTGATACAAATCCTGGCGTGTCGGCTTGTAAAACGAAAAATACAGAATCTGGTACGGTCTACTTAATATGTACCCAAGTGCATTCTTTTGTGTACATATATGATCACCTTCCTTTAAGTGTGTTTGTAAATTTGTTCAGGAAGAATATGAGTGGCATTCCAACATCGCGGCAAGTGACGAACACAACTTCTAGTAGGAAGTTTCAGATTATTCCCTTTAACATGCACAAGAAATGTAGAAAACTACTGATATAGCATTCAGATTTTCAAAGGTGAATTTAACCGAAGTTCGGCTGGTTTGGGGCGATACCGAACCAAATCTAAATTGAACTTTCGTGGCCGATAAGTACCAAAAACCTCACTTTATCCAAGAAAACAAATCACTTTCATATGTTAGTTATTATCATCTCCATAATGAAAAATGAAAAATTACTGTTTTTGGAAATGACAAGAATGATGAAGAAGAATGGAAAAAAGCAGTCATACATATATAATTATATGATTGCATGGATGAAGGTGCTATATCACATTTTTGAATTTTGACCGATTTATTCATGGAACATACATATTTTGTCTGCTTATAAGATATCGCTCGTTTTCTTGAAAAGATAGAAAGTATATATTTGATAAGAGTGTTTATAGGTCATACATATGCATGGAAATTTAAAGCCCCACACGCGATCGTCTCGAAAACAAAATTTTGCGACATAATACCTTTATTCGTTTAAGGACGGAAGAACGGCAATTCTTCTTCGTATAAATTGTGAATTTCGAAGACAAGTTCGAAAAATTCATTTCAAATTATTCAAACATGACCGATATACAGGGTGGCTGATGAATTTTGCTACATTAAGAAACTCAAATAATTTTTTTTTCAGTGTATGGAGTTCATTTTTCTTTTATTCATGTTAAAGCTCATTAAATTTTATTAAATATAGCTTAATTAGTTTTAAAAATAATGGAATTTAAATGCCCCCCTGCTCGTCGATGCATGTGCGGCATCTTACCAAAAAGTTGTTCATTACTGCTTGGAGAGTTGAGACAGGAATAGCCGCAATTGTTTCTCGAATGGATTGCCTTAGTTCATTCAAATTTGTTGGTTTTGCTTTGAAGACTTCCTGTTTGCAATAACCCCACAAGAAAAAGTCAGGTGCAGTAAGGTTAGGCGACCTGGGTGGCCAACGGAATGTGGAGTTTCTGGATATCAGCTTATTGGGAAATTTTCGTCGCAATTCTGTCATAACAGGTTGGGCTATATGAGGAGCTGCACCATCTTGCTGAAACCACACAGAGTTGAAAAAAATTCTCATTCGGCGTAATTCTGGATAGAAAAACTCTCTCAACATGCTCAAGTAACGGTCTCCAGTAACCGTAACGGTGTGACCGTTTTCTTCGAAGAAGTAGGGCCCGACAATGCAGCGTGATGAAACTGCACACCATACTGTGACACGAAGTGGATGCAATTCCGTCTCATGGAGTATCTGTGGGTTGGAAGCACTCCATATTCGACAATTTTGTTTGTTTATGTTGCCGTTTAAATCGAAATGGGCCTCGTCAGACATGAAAAGACAGTTCAACATGTTTCCATCCTCTTCCACCATTTGAAGCATCTTCTGGCAAAATTCCAAGCGAATCGGCAAGTCTGCAGCGTTCAGTTTGTTGGCCATTTGAATTTTATATGGGAATAAGTCCAAATCTTTGTGCATAATTGACTGTAATGACTGTCTGCTTACACCCATTTGAGCAGGGAGCTTCTTGTCGAAACACGTGGATTGTTTTGTATGGCAGCAGCTACAGCAGCGATTGTTTCCTCCGTTCGAACTGAAGGGTTTCGATGGTAAGGTCTTCTGTTGACTGTCCCATGCTCGGCAAAATTGTTTACAAGTCTTATTATGGTCCATCTGCTCGGAGGATTGCCGCCAAACATGCGCCTATACTCTCTTTGAACCGAAACTACGGACTCCAGTGCGTGATAGCGGCGGACAATCCAGATTCTTGTTTCAGTGTCCCAGTTATCCATTTTTGTTAAATGTAAAAGTCAATCTGCAAAATAAAAAAAAAATTAACCAGATTCATTAAATAGAAAAAAAGTTATTTAATTTTTTTTGGTAGCGGCTTTCATTAGCCGCCCTGTATCATACATGAACGATATATCCTGCGCACCAGGCGACCATAAAATATGCCCATACAGCTTTTCATCTTCAGCTGCACTTTTTGGCAATTTATATTTTTTATAACTGCGTAAATATGTATGTAAAGTGTTTGGGGCTTTGTTATTTTGAGCAAGAGGAATGCGAGAGGAGTGCATTTCAATTTCTTATAGAAACTGCAAGTGCGAAAAAATGAGATGTCAACGCACAAGAAAGCATGTCAATCACCTAAGATTACTTCATCCCCGAAATATTTGTTTACATTTTGTTATTGGATCGACTGTGTTCTCGCTGTCTGTTGAGCGCGGTGAATATTTCGTCAAAAATGTAAAGTGGTGAAATATCCCTAGTAGCGTTTTGTTAGTAGTTGACTCACACGATACTTCGGTTTTGCAACTTCTCTAGTTATTCTAATTTCTCTGGCACGGATAGCTCTTTGAATTTCACACACGTCATCATTGAATGATTTGAGTTACACAGTTTGCTTGAGACCGGCCTTCTTGGATCAGTGTGGAGTGCGTGGGGTTTGCTCCGTGAACCATTGTTATTGAGGGGTGAATGTTTTTTGCAGTGTTGAGGACGCTCGCGGGTTGAAGGTGTGTTGGGTTGGGTTTGCTCGGCATGTAAGCTGTTTTTTTTTTATTAGAGCGTTCTATAAAGTAAGTTTCGGCACCATATTCACGACTTGGTGAATTTGAGGAGGGAAAAAGAATAAGCGAATAAATAAAGGTACTTTTCTTTTGTCTTAAATATATTTTTAATATGATTTAATTTTTTATTATTGTTTGTATGTTCACACGGTTTATTTTGAGTTTTGTATTGCATATATATGTTAGAATTTGGTAGAAGTCTGCACATCTGTTGACCACGGGAGGTGTAGCGAGCGAATAATCAAGCTGGCTCTCACATCCAATTAGCCAGCCTATATATTTAGGTAAGTATATATGATTTGTGTATGTGTACTTAGCAAATGTAAGCGAAGGGTTTTTGGAGTACCGAAAGTAAGTATAAAGAAGTAAGTAGAGGGTCTTACAGAAAGTGATTCTTAGGTATCTTTGTGAAGAATTTTAGGTATAGCTGGTAAGTATAATACGTATATAATTTTACTATTTTTCAGGAACCCATGTCTTCAACAGAGGCATTGGCATTAGCATTAGCAGGCATAGCACGAGAATTAACGTACAGCAGAGTATGTAAATTTAATACACAGTGGATCGTATGGATTAAATATTGGTTTCTTTTCCGCTAATTGGCAGTTTGACCTAATAATTTGTATATCAAATGGTATATAGGTTCTATAATTAAAAAGTTTGCAAGTATTTGTTTTGACCGTTAACAAAAAAGGAAAACAGAAAAAATTAGTTTTGCTCAAAAATCCTTGAAAGGGCATTTGCAGCTGAAATTATGGTAATTTACTCTTGATTTTATTCTATACAAAAGTATGTATGTTGTTATTTCTCCGTATTTTATATGCCCATTTTTTCAGAAAAAGTGTGGGCGGTGAAATAATCTTATACTTTTGCAAATCCCATAAATTCTGTGGGTGTTCTATATATCGATGGGTGAGGGCACCTTTTGTCGAAAATGAGTTAACTACATTTTCCGAAGCTTAAGCATCATACCTACCCGCTCTGCATTTTTTGTAATCGAGTTATCAAAAATGGCGGCTCAAATGGCAGTTGAAATATATGCTTAATAGCTCAAACCATTTTCGAGATATAGGTCAAAATATGACCTCACAGAGCTAAGTTTTGTTTATTTTGGACCATGTAGTCACTGTCTTGCACATCTATATGCGATACATTTTCAGTGAGTTGCTACGAAAGTGCTTGAAAAGATTTATTTTGAACCGTTAAATGGCGCCGTCATCTCAAGTTTAGGTTCTACTCCACTGTACTCTTTATATAGTAATCGTAGTGTTAAAAGCGTTTTTATGTCCTATTGTGAAAAAAGTATCTCATCTTACATTTTATTGGGGGGGATACCTGAAATTTGAGACACACAATAGCCAGAGGCTTCGCCTTTGCCCATTCGTTCATACAGTGGCGGACATAAATGTTCATACCGTTGGCCTTAATTAAATTATTTCAACAAAGGTGATATAAACACATGTGTCAATAAATGTAAAATTTGTTTTAAAAATTTACGCAAAACTTTTGAAATTTTTTGGAGCATACAGTTTTGTAGTTCATAGAAGTCTCCAAGAAAATATTATTACTTATAAATCTTAACAAACATTTTTTCAATTACTTCTTGTGTTATAATGAGCACATCTTTATGTACCGCCAACATCGTTAAGCCATTTAACCGCTCCTTAATTGTATAAAAAGAAGGGATGACTAAGACAGAATATTCAAGAATTGTAAAGCATAATGTACATATCAATATTTTAATTACCCGTCCGCCAGAGTTACGTAGATAAGTTTTTAACCTCTTAAGAGCTTTTTTACCTGAGAACCGGTATTAACGCCAACAATAATGTCAGCCTAAAAATCCAACGAAAAATCACTCACGCAAACAAGTGCTGCCTGAGTTGGCAATAGAGAAGTACAGTCCTTTCTCGAAGAACAAAAATAAATGTTAAAAAAAAACTACTTTGCTAACTTACTACTTTGTAACAACATATAATATTTAAAATAGTTGTATCGACTTTGAAATTTATATTAATGAAATTAAACTTTTGTAAAACTTCTTCGCAGTTGAAAATATACGTACATTGAAAACGGTTTTGTGTGTTATAGTATTTCTGCCAACAGGTTATGGGCCCAGTCCATATAAAATATAAAGAGAAATTAAGTACAAAAGATAGATTCAGTAAAAATGAGTGCTGGAGGTTTATATGCAATCGAGAAGCTCGATGATTTAAATTATGTATCCTGGTCAGTTCACATGAAAAGCGTGTTGGTTCATTCGGAGTTGTGGCCAGTTATTAGCGGAGAGCTGAAGAAAACGGAGAACTCAAGTCCTGAAGAAATAGCGGCATTTGATAGTAAAGACGAAAAGGCGTTGTCGAGTATATTACTATGTATAAAGGCATCTCAGATTAACCACGTAAGACATTGCGAGACAGCAGCAGCAGCGTGGACTAAACTAAAGGAAGTTCATAAACCTGGTGGTCCTGCAAGAAAGGTTACGTTGTTCAAGAAGTTACTATCGTTAAGTTGAGGAAGTTTCAGATTGTATTGGGGGGTCTTTGAGATTAATGAAAGGCTAGCGGACATAGGCATAGAAATACAGTAGGAGCTTTTGGTTATAATTCATTAGCAAGTTTGCCGAAGTCATACTAGTACGAGAATTTCGTTATAGCAATTGAATCTCGGGACACTTTACCTACGTTGAATGTACTCAAAATTAAATTGATTGAAGAGGGTACAAGACGTAATAGCGAGCAATCTCTAAGTTTTGGTTCATGGCAGGCATTGGTAGCAAAAGCAAATCTGCAGAAGAATTCGTATGTAAAGAACAGTGACGGTAGCAGTGGCGCAGGAAAAGTAAAATATAACGAGAGAAAAGCGCAACGAGAAAAATGCTTCAATTGTGGAAAGCATGAACATTTTGCAGCGCAATGTAGGGGTTGCGGCTCAGACCGTAAACAAGAACAGCCAAGAATTAAAAAATGTTTAGCTATTTTAGCTTCTGTTTCGTCGTCCTCAATTTGTCGTAACGCTTGGTGTATAGACAGTGGTGCAACGGCACATCTTTGTTGCAATCGGTCTTTAGTTGTGAACTATAAAGAATATCGAGAAAAATATTTAGAAACACAAGGTGTTGGTGAAGTGTATATCGAAAAGTTTCGGCTATAGCCGAACCCTGCGGGTTAGGGGTTTAGAATATGCCCGAGGTTGGCATACCGGTCATAAGAGTCGACTAATATGCACAATGGTAATGACGTGCAACTCGATGGTTGATCTACGGATATAATGCCTCTCACCTCTCATTACCCATCTTATCCTTCCTTACAGAAGGAGGGGTGACATGACCTAGAAGGTTTCACTGGTCATAAATCGCTACCACGACAGTCGGGCAGTACCGCAAGAGAGTACCGGAGCGTACCGGGTTCAAATCCGGCCAAGGACTGTTAATTCGACACCAAAACCTTCGGGGAGTGTTTTTGTCGTTATCACAACAACAACGTTTTATATGTGCCCGATTTGCGATGTAAGCCATTTTGTCGTTCTTCTGAAAATCGTGCCACAAGTTTGTATATTTGTGTGTATATTTCAAAAAATCTACAATCGAAGTTTTCAAAACTTTTAAACGTTTAAAGAAAAGAGCGACAAACAAACTGGTAAAAGATAAATATTCTCAGGAGTGTATATGGTCGTGAATACCTAAGTAATGAGTTTGAACAATATTTGTCTGATAATGGTATCCAAAGACAGTTAACAGTGCCTTATACACCGCAACAAAACGGCGTTGCGGAACGTACTTATCGTACCTTAGTGGAAATGGCTCGTAGTATGCTGGTACATAGTGGATTAGACGAGTCTTTTTGGGCGGAAACTGTGTCAACAGCAGCGTATTTGCGTAATAGAGCTGCAACAAAAACACTCGTTGGTAAAACGCTGTATGAAGATTTTTTAGGTAAGAAACCAAGTGTCGCACATTTAAAGATTTTTGGGTCGTTAGCAATTCCGTTGGATAAAACACTATCTAAAAAACTTAAAGCAAAAAGCAAAGAATTAGTTAAGGTTGGTTATTCAGAAACTTCGAAGGCATACCGCTTAATGAATCCTGTTGAAATTATAATCCTTGCGCCAATGGTTTAAGTAAAGACACACGACTTCATAGAATGAACGTTTAATTAGAAGTGAAAAAATGATATTTAGTATGTATATTAGAGTTTCATACAATAAGTATTAAAATAATATGATACATATATTTGTCCCATATAATAATGTATAATGCTTATTCAAGTACAAGGTGTTTAATACAAAAGGTTAAAAGCAGTATTTAACTTGTATTAATTTTATTGCTTTTAACACTCTTTCTCAAGGTGAATATTACTTTTGTAATTAATTTAATCCAAGAAGTTTAACATATTTCATATGTTTTGGTTTTTGCAAATTTGTTGTAAAAATGTCTGATACATTTTCGTTGGTAGATACATACTTTAAATTTATTTCATTTTGAGCAATAACTTCTCTAATGTAGTGGCACTTAACATCTATGTGCTTTGTACGCTTATGGATTTTTTGCGATTTGCAAAGCACTCATATTATCGCCTTTTAAAATTATTGGATCGTCATCATGCCGCCCAATTTCATTCAGCAAACGCCGCAGATACACAGCTTCTTTTGCCGCTGTACACAACGCAACGTACTCTGCTTCGGTGCTGCTCAAGGCCACGACATCTTGCTTCTTTGATTGCCATGAAATTACTCCACCAGCCAAATAAAACGAATATCCAGTGTATGATTTTCTGTTACATTTGTCGTTAGCCCAGTCTGCGTCTGCGAAACCCTCTATCTTTTTACCCATTTTTCGATAGTATATTTTGAGATCAATTGTGTGTGACAAGTAACGTAATATGTGTTTAGCACCCGCTTCATGTTCGGAATGAGGGTCCGAATTTCTTTGCGCTAAGACACTTACTGCATGTATAATATCGGGCCGCGTACAAATGGCTAAGTACAATAATGACCCAATTAACGACTGATATTTTGTAATATCTACTTTTGCGCAGTTTTCGTTGTTGCAGTTGACTTGAAAGCCGGGATCGAGAGGTGTACTTACGGGGCGTACCTGTTTCACCCTCTCCCTCAATTTCGAAGCCCAGGAAGAAGTTTATCTTTCCGCCATCATGAAGATCGAATTTCGACAACAATTTGCTTTTGATTTCAGATATCTCTTTCTCACTGCTACATGCTATAATTAAATCATCGACATAAACTGCTATGTAGCTATACGTGTTACCTATTTGCTTAACATATAAGCACGCTTCACTTTTGCATGGATTGAAGCCCAAGATTTGTAGTGCAATAGAAAGTGTACTATTCCAGTGACGACCAGATTGTTTCAAACCATACAAAGCTTTGTTTAATTTTAGCACCTTACTAGAATTTTGGCCCTCTATTGCTTCTTTAAAGCTTTGTGGTGTTTCTATATCTTCGCCATTTTGTATATAGTTTAGTTTTTCTCTTTTTCGCAAATTATAGGGTTATCATTACCTGTGTTCGAACTGCTTGTAGGTTCTCCTTCTTCTATTATGTCGATTGGTGTTACATTTGGATGTGCGTGGTTTGCTTTATCCTGGTCAGAAGTATCGTTTTAATGTACGTCGCTTTCTTCGCCTTCGTCGCAGATTTCGAACTCATCTCCGACATTTATACCTGGGTTTTCATCTTTACGTGGTATAATGATCGTAGCAATATCAACATTATTACAGCCACCACTACCACTGTTTATGCTTCTGTGTGAATTAAGCTCACTTTCAATGAACCTAACGTCGCGCCTCTCGATGATTTGTCTATTACTTCTGTCATACAGGCGATATGCTTTGGCAACATTTGAATATCCGACAAACACATATTCATTTGCCTTTGCAGTGAACTTTTTGTGATGCGTCTTATCTAATGCGAATGCACGCGCTCCGAAAATTCGAAAATGTTGAACTGATGGTTTTCTTTTGTACCAAGCTTCATATGGAGTACAATTACTTAACACTTTTGTGGGCGCACGGTTCCGCAAATACACAGCAGTATGCGCTGCCTCGCCTCAAAGTTACTCTTCTAAACCTGCCTGCACAATCAAGCTCCTGGCCATCTCTACAATGGCTCTGCGCTCTGCAACACCATTTTGCTGCGGGGTATATGGCACAGTGAGCTGCCTTTTTATTCCATTTTCATTTAAAAAATCAGTAAACATTTTATTAAGGTACTCTCTATCATTATCGCTTCGCAAGCACTTTATTTTTAGTTGTGTTTGGCACTCGACCATGTTTTTAAATAATTTTAATTTATCGAGTACCTCACTCTTTTCTTTTAAGCAATATATAAAAATCATACGTGAAAAATCGTCCACAAAAGTCAAAAAGTATCGAGCGCCGCCAACAGATTTTACATTCATCGGACCGCAAACGTCCGTGTGCACAAGCTCTAGAATTTGAGTGGTTTTAATTTCATTATTTTTCGGAAATGGCATTGCACATAATTTCGATTTATTACAGGTGTCGCAGTTGGGCTTTGCGTTTGTTGTTTTTGCATTCAATGTTTTTCCATCTATTCCGCGAACTAAATCATTTTTCACAATATTTTTTATGCTTTCGAAGTTAAGATGGCCGTATCTATTGTGCCATGTTATACTATTAGCATTTAACAAATATGTCGGATTTGATACTCGCTGTGCATTGAAAACAAACAAATTATTTTTTAAATTTGCTTTTATTAGCATTGCGCCGCACTTGACTCTTACTTCAGCGAAACTATGTTTGAATGTCACTGTGTTCTCGTACTTCATTGCTTTGCTTACCGAGTAAAAGTTCATTTTGAGCAAAGGAACGAACAATACTTCTCGAAGCTCTATGTTACATTCAGTTGTTTTTATAATTACCGTACCTACGCCATGTGTATTTGTGTAAAAATTGCTTGTGTTGAGCTTTCTTGGTTTGTCTGGTGTTGCTTTCTTCGTGTACCTTCTTCTAAAAGCTTGATTTGTTGCGCGCTGAATGTTGGCAATGCATCTCGGGTTTCGATTGCAACAACGAAATTTTCGTACTCCGAGGGTAAGCTGGACAACAGTATTATAACTTTTAGCTCCTCGTTTAACTCGATATTAACCTCTGCTAATTTGTCAACTATTTCGACGAACGATGTAATATAGTTTGACATGCACTGGTTTGCAGACATATTGCAGCTCAACAATTTTTTGTACAGCGATACCTTTTGCAAAGGTCCACTTGGCAAATGAGTTTCGCGAAGTTTCTTCCAGGCATCTACCGAAGTTTTGCCTGCCTTTATGTGTGTCAATTGCGTAGACTTAACACATAAAATGATGTTTGCCAGCGCTTTCTGGTCTTCATTATCCCATTTTTGGGCGTTTTCAGTAGAAAGTTGGAGCTCACCACTTACTATGTTCCACTGATCCGTATTGACAAGGATGCTCCTCATTTGCATGCACCACGTGTCGTAGTTGCTGTCTCCAAGTTTTTCAATTTGATAATTGGAGTTCATTTTGCTTATTCTTTAATAAGAATGTACGTATTTCACGAAAAAAAAATAAAAAATATAATAATTAATATTTCTTTTACTTTGCGTATAGGCCCATAACCTTTGTTGAAATTATAATCCTTGCGCCAATGGTTTAAGTAAAGAAATAACACACGACTTCATAGAATGAACGTTTAATTAGAAGTGAAAAAATGATATTTAGTATGTATATTAGAATTTCATACAAAAAGCATTAAAATAATATGATACATATATTTTTCCCATATAATAACTTGTATTAATTCTATTACTTTTAACAAATCCAAACAAGCATAACGTAATTATTAGCAGGGACGTAATATTTTTTGAAGGAAAATTTGTGGGTACAAATGAAGAAATTTCTACTGACATTGTTGAGTTTGATATTTCGGAGGTAAACGAAACCTTCGATAATAATAAAGCTGTTGATATTAATAATCAATCGAGTTCCGAAGCAAGTTCCGAGTTGATAAATGGCGAGGACTCAACGTATAACTCTACCTCTACGTCCATACCTAATTGAGTCCTCGCCATTTATCAACTCGGAACTTGCTTCGGAACTCGATTGATTATTAATATCAACAGCTTTATTATTATCGAAGGTTTCGTTTACCTCCGAAATATCAAACTCAACAATGTCAGTAGAAATTTCTTCATTTGTACCCACAAATTTTCCTTCAAAAAATATTACGTCCCTGCTAATAATTACGTTATGCTTGTTTGGATTTGTTAAAAGTAATAGAATTAATACAAGTTATTATATGGGAAAAATATATGTATCATATTATTTTAATGCTTTTTGTATCAAATTCTAATATACATACTAAATATCATTTTTTCACTTCTAATTAAACGTTCATTCTATGAAGTCGTGTGTTATTTCTTTACTTAAACCATTGGCGCAAGGATTATAATTTCAACAAAGGTTATGGGCCTATACGCAAAGTAAAAGAAATATTAATTATTATATTTTTTATTTTTTTTTTTCGTGAAATACGTACATTCTTATTAAAGAATAAGCAAAATGAGAAAGGACCACGATTTCCGGAACGTATAACTCTACCTCTACGTCCATACCTAATTGAGTCCTCGCCATTTATCAACTCGGAACTTGCTTCGGAACTCGATTGATTATTAATATCAACAGCTTTATTATTATCGAAGGTTTCGTTTACCTCCGAAATATCAAACTCAACAATGTCAGTAGAAATTTCTTCATTTGTACCCACAAATTTTCCTTCAAAAAATATTACGTCCCTGCTAATAATTACGTTATGCTTGTTTGGATTTGTTAAAAGTAATAGAATTAATACAAGTTATTATATGGGAAAAATATATGTATCATATTATTTTAATGCTTTTTGTATGAAATTCTAATATACATACTAAATATCATTTTTTCACTTCTAATTAAACGTTCATTCTATGAAGTCGTGTGTTATTTCTTTACTTAAACCATTGGCGCAAGGATTATAATTTCAACAAAGGTTATGGGCCTATACGCAAAGTAAAAGAAATATTAATTATTATATTTTTTATTTTCTTTTTTCGTGAAATACGTACATTCTTATTAAAGAATAAGCAAAATGAGAAAGGACCACGATTTCCGGAACGTATAACTCTACCTCTACGTCCATACCTAATTGAGTCCTCGCCATTTATCAACTCGGAACTTGCTTCGGAACTCGATTGATTATTAATATCAACAGCTTTATTATTATCGAAGGTTTCGTTTACCTCCGAAATATCAATATAACTCTACCTCTACGTCCATACCTAATTGAGTCCTCGCCATTTATCAACTCGGAATTTTACTAGCAAAGTCGGGGGCATCGATGCAGAAGGAGTACGATGCAATAGTAAAGAACAAGACCTGGTCATTAGTTGACTTACCGTTAGGTGAAAAGGCGATAAACAACAAGTGGATTATTAAAAGAAATCCAGATGGTAGCATCGAAAGATTTAAGAGTCGCTTAGTCGCGAAAGGCTGCAGTCAACAATATGGTGTAAACTATACAGAGAAGTTTTCTCCGGTTGTTAGGTATGCAACTGAACGTTTATTGTTTGCATTGGCGTGTGAATATAAGTTACATATGCATCAAATGGACGTGTCAACTGCATACATAAATAGCGATCGGTTCGAAGATAAGAAGTATCCTCAGAAAATTTTAAAATTGCATAAAGCTCTTTATGTCTTAAAACAGAGTGGAATCGAGTGGAATGCGAAATTTGATGAAGTCGTAAGGTCATTAGGGTTCTTGCTATGCCCCAGTAAGCCCTTCGTTTATACAAAAAATGAAAATGGTAACTATAACTTAGTCGCTGTTTATGTCGACGGTTTATTTATAGGTTGCTCAAAACTGGAAGATGTCATAGAGATAAAAGCTAAGATTTCAAACCTATTTGACGTAGTAGATGGTGGTCCACTCAAATACTTCCTAGACATGGAAGTTGAACGAGAAGGTAATGCAGGGGCAATAAGTCTGTGCCAAAGAAAATATATTGTAGACTTGTTAAATCAGTATCATATGCAAGATTGTAAGGTCGTAGTTACCCCGTTACCTACAGCGTACCAAGTTAGCAGCAAAAACGAAAGTTGTAGACGGGTGAATCCAACCAGTTATCAGTCATTGATTGGGGCTTTAATGTAATTGGCTATATCCACGAGGCCAGATATATTACACTCCGTTTGTAAGTTGTCGCAAAGAAATATTGAACCTCATTGCGAGCATGAATCAGGGGCGAAACATACTTTGCGTTATTTAAAGGGTCAATCGATTTGAAGCTTCATTACTACAAGACGGGGCGGCCAATTGTATGTTATGTGGATGCTGATTGGGGTTGGGATGCAAGCGATAGAAAGTCATATACCGGCAGTGCGTTTATAGCAGCTGGTAGTGTATTCTCGTGGGAATTAAAGAAACAGTGTTGTTGCCTTAAGCAGCACAGAAGCTGAATACGCCGCGTTGTCTTCGGCTGCTAAGGAAGCTATCTATATAAGAAAACTACTAGCTGAAATGGGTTTAAAAATTAATGAGCCTACTGTCATCAATAGCGATAATCAGGGAGCTCAACATTTGGTACAATATACGGTTTATCACGCTCGGAGTAAACACATTGATATTAAATACCATCAAATTCGGGACCATGTATAAAAATACAGAAATTGAATTACATTAAATATGTACCGTAGATATGATTTCTGATATTTTAACCAAAAATTTACAAAAATTGAAACACTGTAAATTTCGAAGAATAATGGGAATTTATTGAACTATGTAATTTTAATTTGAATTTAAAATATGTATATGGCCAGAATCGCGAAAAGTGAAACCGGAGATTTTTTTTTTATTTTACAAATACTGTATGAAATGTTACTTGATACGAAAGATTATTTCGTAAAATATCTAGTAACACTATATTTCAAGAAATTAAAAGTGCCTGTATTTGACATTTCTCACCCTTTTAAAATTAATCTCCGAATTGAAAAAATGGAAAAAATTTCAGCATCGAAAAAAAAGGTAAATAAAATTATTTTGACCTATGTTTCTCCAGAATTTTCAAGTTTTAAGGGAAGAAAATAGTATACGAGGTGTGTTCAAAAAGTATCGCGAATTTTTCAAAAACTATTTATTTATTCATGAACATCTATTTTGTCCCCTTCAAAGTAATCCCCATGAGATATTATACACTTGTGCCAACGGTTTTTCCAATCTTCGAAGCACTTAAAAAAATCATTTTTTTGTATCTTGTTCAGCTCCTCCTTCGATGCCGTCTTTATCTCGTCAAGAGAAGCGTAACGTCGTCCTTTCAGTTTAGGGAACAAGAAAAAGTCACAGGGGGCCAGATCTGGGGAATACGGTGGCTGCGGCATCATTAGTGTGTTGTTTTTGGCCAAAAAGTCGCGCACAAGCAACGATGCGTGAGCAGGGGCGTTATCGTGGTGCAAAAGCCAATTTTTGTTCTTCCACAAATCCGGGCGTTTCTGGCGGATTGCTTCGCGCAAATTGCGCATAACTTGCAGCTAATATTCCTTATTGACCGTTCTTCCCTGTGGCAAGAACTCATGATGCACCACGCCCCTGCAATCGAAGAAAACTGTCAGCAAAACTTTCACATTCGACCGAACTTGGCGCGCTTTTTTCGGTCTTGGCTCGTGCGGCAGCTTCCATTGAGATGATTGAGCTTTGGTTTCCACGTCATAACCATAAACCCACGATTCGTCACCAGTTATGACCCTCTGGAGCAAATTTGGGTCGTCGCGGACAGAGTTAAACATCTCATTAGCAATGTTCATGCGATGCTGTTTTTGGTCACAATTGAGCAATTTTGGTACGAAGTTCGCGTAAAAATCGAAGACGATCCAAAACACGTGCAAGCAAAGCAGCTGTCAACAATTAACTGAACATTCAAAATGGCCGAGCTTGTCGGCATAAGTGAGAGACATGAGTACCAACATAACGCCACAAAAAATTCGAAATTCGAATATACGCAACCAGCGAAAATTCAAAATTCGCGATACTTTTTGAACACACCTCGTATTTGGATACTTATCATACTAGATATGTATCAAAATACCTCGGGCATGCATTTTTGGCTTAAAATATTTAGGTCGCAAATTATATGTAACGTCGCAGTGCAAAAAACTATTTTTTTTTTTTTTGTGGCGAAATTGACCGCTGTTTTTAAAATTCACTGGTATATGTTCTTAGTATAATCCGCGATCTTTCGGTCTCATTAGAAATCACATTAAAAAAATTAGGTAGCATCGAATAAAATGAGCCAATCATGTGTAACGTGGCAGTGATTTTTTTAAATAATTTAACTATGTATATTCTAACATACTAATTATAAAACCGGAGGTTCGCGTAAGCAAGAGCTCAGCAAAATAAAAATTACATAGCTAAGCTTAAAAGCACCGGAAAATTTGAGGAGTATAAAAAGAAAAGAGCTGCTAGTACGAAACTTTACCGGCAAAAAAAGAAAAATGAAGATAATGAAATGCCGCAAACAACAATTAGTAGTGTTCTCGAAAAACGACGTGAGAACATTCGGCAAAGTGTACAGAAGTTTCGTGGAAAAAAGCGTACTGGGGAAAAACGGAGCAGATCATTTTTGAGTGACACTCAATCAACGGGGTATAACTGTTCACAAACATTCGGGAAGGCGGTGAGGAAAGCAGAACGCGCATTACCCCAATCACCAACTAAGCGGAAAGCTGTCCTGAGCAAAATTTTTAGTAACGTGCGTGAAGCCAACAAAATGGACATGGGGACTGGTATTCTACCACCACCGCCCCAAAAACAGATCCACCAAAATATCTTAATGCTTAAAAAAGCTATTATAGCTTTCTATGAGCGTGATGATATTTCGCGAGTCTCACCCAGAATTCGAGATGTGAAGGAATATCTGTCCGAAAGTGGCGAGAAAACATTGTTGCCCACTAGGCATATGGTACTAAGCTGCAGAGAAGCATGTGCACTATTTAATGAAGAACAAGGCAACTCGGGGAAAGGTAAGTACTGTGATATTTATTTACTGTTTAAGACCACTCCAATTTGTTAAGGAAAAACTAGGTTTACAATTTCCTTCCACTTCTATATAGATACGTGTGGAATTACTTTTTTCCTAAGGCATCGACCGGATCATGTCAAGCTTATAAAAGAATTGCCACACAATATGTGCTTATGCTCATACCATGCTAATTTCATGGATGCCGTCTCTGCTTTACATAAATTTGTTGCCCACGTTCCAGATTATGAAAATGGTTTTGTGTTGCAGTTCTTGTGTAATATACCTTCAACGGACTGCTGGTATGGAGAGTGCGTTAAATGTACTGGTATAACAGTACCGAAATTGACTGCCCTGGTGGGTGAAGCTGATCTCGATATGCAAGTATCATGGATGAAATGGACGAAAAATGATGGTGTCAATCGGACTGAAAGACGACAGAAAAGTGGAAAGCTAACTGATCTTGTTGCATATATCTGGCTTGTCGGCGCAATTTTTAGTACATAGTTTTAACAAAAGCGAGCAGTCCGAAGTATTTAATGTTCATGATCGCCCAAGAGCTCTTAGTGTGGATTATGCCGTAGAATGTCTCTTGCAAGTGGATTTTGCGAATAATTTCGTTTGCGAAAATCAAGATGAAGTCCAAAGTGCACACTGGAATCAGCGGCAGCTTTCAATTTTTACCAGTGGCTTATATTATAACGAAACCTTCACTGCCAAGGTGCTGGTATCAAATAATTTGTCACATACAAAAGACACTATTGTTCCATACTTGTATGTATTGTTTAAAAATTTGCCAAGTACAGTTCGAATTTTAAAAATGTGGAGTGACGAGCCGTCATCACAATTCAAAAACAAATATATTGCAGCTTTAATTCCTCACTTTGAAGAAATATTTGGAATGAAAATTGTTTGGAACTACTTTGCAACATCGCATGGCAGAGGTTGTGTAGACGGGATTGGCGCAACCATTAAAACAATCGTTCGAAAACATGTAAGAGCGCGTGATATAGTCGTTAACAATGCATCTGACTTTGTACAGGCAGTCCACATGACTCCATCAAAAATTGCTATTGAAGAAGTAACAAGCAATCAAATTGAAGTGATTAACGCTGAATTGCAAGTTGTAGAGCTGTTTTCAAGAGCAAAGCCCATAAAAAATATTTCCAGCGCCCATCAAATACAAGTTCGCGATAATAAAATAGCTACTTTTAATACATCCAGACAAGGATATTACTAATATACCTGTATAAATGTTTCTTTAAAATAAGATTTTATGTGTATAGGTACTTAGAATAGCTAACCTATACATTCAGAATAGTTTGAAAATTTTAAAAATTAATCATATAAAAAATCCGTTGTTGTTTCACTTTTATTACACCCTCCCATGAGCAAGTCCTATATATTCTAAAAGAGGAACTAAAAACAGAGTCTCATCCTGTCCTATAAAAAACCTAATGGAAATAAATGGAACCAATGTTACTCATACGCCCAGTGCTTATAACTTTGTTAGTTATATTTTTAGAACTTTTTGTGTATGCAGTTTCATAGCCCAATATATTTTAGTATAATTAAGTGAAAGTCGTTAGAAGTTATATATATTTTTGAGTATCTATTCACTTTCCGCAATAGGGTTTTCTCAAAAAATCATACGTGTAACGTCGCAGTGATATGTTGTAACGTGGCAGTGCTCAAAAATATACTTGTAACGTATGCTGTAATGAGCTTTTACGCAAACAGAAGGTGTCTACCTATGATTTCGTCAGATTCGTAGATTCGCAGATTTTTCACAAAACTTCCAATAACATCCAAAACCACTTCCGAAATTACGTAACGTGGCAGTGCAACTAAAACCGGCTTTACTATAAATTTATAATAGATATAAAGAAATGTCAATATAAATATAATGCTATTCATCGGTCTCTTTATACCTGCTTAGTAGATTATTCATTTAATATATACTTTGATAGTTATAAGCTTAAACAAAGTACGACTGTAACGTGGCAGTGGGAAATTTTGACCATATGTAGAGAAGGAGCGTTAGAAAAAGCTACTTTGCTAACTTACTAACTTTGTAACAACATATAATATTTAAAATAGTTGTATTGACTTTGAAATTTATTTTAATGGAATAAAACTTTTTCGCACTTGAAAATATACGTACATTGAAAACGGTTTTGCGGGTTATAGTATTTCGTGTTTCGGTAATAGGAAAAATCCCTGCCAACAATAAATAAGTCGTTTATCATACCAGTCCTGGCTTCTGGTGCAGACGCTGTGATACTGAGAACATCTGATGAGGCGGTTCTGGGATTATTCGAGAGAATGATTCTTCCAAAAATTTACGGAGCCTTACGCTTTGGCTACCCCTAGTACCGAAGAAGATTTAATGATGATCTGTATAAGCTGTATGCAGACACCGACATAGTCCAACGAGTTAAAACCCAACGTCTTCGTTGGCGAGGCCATGTTATGCGAATGAATGAAGATGTTTCGGCCCAGAAGGTATCCTTATCGGCACCTACCGGTGGTATCAGAGGAAGAGGGAGACCACCTCAAAATGGAGAGTTGCAAAAGCATTCCCACAAGAGCTGGTTATATCGTACCGGAATGACCCGGGTTTTTTTTAACTGGCCAAGGGCTGTTATTTCAGTGTAACCCTGTCTAACCTGTCAAGTCCCACCCTTAAATTGTCATCCTCGAAGCAAACCCTTGCAGCGGAGTTGCTCCATTGTCTCTTGTCAAGGGCTGGGGTCGAACTCAACCCTGGACCAAGAGATTGACCAGGTCTAACAACCCGAGCACCGTATCGATGGTGTCGGATAGGCTTAGTGATGTTCTGATACACGTAACAATGAGTATATAGTCGAGTACTCTGCTCAAGTACCGCGTTTTTTTGTAGTCGATTACCTCGTACCAGTAGAAGTACAGGTATCGACTACGTGGGCTCAGTATCGAACTCGCTTCCCGCCTTTTTTGCTTTGTTAATTCCAGAAAAATATTTGTAAGATTTGCTAAAGTTTTCCCCTTTTTGCGTTCCCTAAGAATCACCCAATTGGCGGATGTTCAAGAATATTGCGTCCCGCTCAAAAATGTGGATTCAGTTACCGCTTCCCTTCTTTTTTGCTTTGTTAATTCCAGGCAAATTTTTGTAACATCAAGGCAGTATTTTGTGTTCGTTTCATAGAAAGCAAGTGCATACAAGGCATGTTCACTTTTACAAAGTTGAGTGCAAGAATGTCCACCGTACAAGTATACTGTTTGAGTGACGTAAGCTGTAACTATTTCTTTCGTTTATTTCATTTTGATTGCATGCTATCGCGCGCTTGTACCTCAGAGCCACAAGTACTCGCCCCCAATTAATACATACAAGTTGTAACACGTACCCCGCACCCTCGTTCTATTTAGAATAAATAATTTAAACAATAAAAATAATAATTATATATTACTCAAACTTTTCCCCTATTCAACATGTGCTCCGCACTCCCGTTCTACTCTCTGAACAATTAATAAAATATACAAAAATTAACTCAAATAAGCTACTCGCCCTCCATAAAGATATAGATTGGGTCGACAAAAAGTTGAAAGTTTGCTCCTAAATTACAGCTTGAGAGAGTTTCAGGACAACTTTTTTTTCGTACAAAAACAGTCAAAATGGATTTTTTATTGTAACTTTGTTGTTTGACATCCGATTATTAAAATTGATATTTCAAATCATTAGGCTTGAGAATCTCTATATTTCCATCGAATGTCCTTTTCAGTTCTGAGTTCATTTTCAGATAGTTTCGTCATCTAAATTTAAGGACGTACAACTCGATTAGCTGAAGCAACTATGTGAAAACTATTTAAGAGCTCGGATCTCAAATAAAAAAGTTACTATAATAACAAATATGAACGCGCCTAAAAATATTCCACTTTCCTTGAGTTGACATATAAAATATATGTACCAAAGAATGTATAAAAGGAATAAGCAAGTGGTACACTACAGGAAAAGTGCATCGTAACGCTACAGGGCATCATAGCTTAGTTGTTAGAGTACTCTAACAGCGGCTTTGGTGCAGACACTTGGGTTCGTATCCCAGTGTCCGAGAAGGGGTCTGATGAGAAGTTGGGCACTTCGAAACATGTCATCCCATACCATCGCTGTGCATATCGTTGTAAGTTTTCCTCTAATATCAATTAACAAACAGACATAAAAATTCGAGCTTTGCTCCAACAACAAATCACAATAATATAATATAGTTAAAAAATAATTGTTCAAATTGCTTTCAGTTCTAACACTTACGTTGTTTATATGTGTCATCATTTTACTTTAAGTATGGTAAATCAAAAATTTTTATGAATTTCGTCATTACGTGTTAATAGCTTAACTTGCCTTCAACATAACATATAGCTCCCATACAATCGATTCTTCCGATAAATGGGGTTTGGGCTATAACTATTGCAGTTATTAGCGAGGAACACAAAATTTGACAGCTACAGCACTTATTACATATATGACAAGATTGGACCAATATATTGTACAGCCTCCATAAAACACATTTTTCCGATAAACAGAGTTTGCGTTATGTATCTTTAATTAACAGGGTAAGACCGTCGAATTTTACAGCGTTTGTATTTACTGTAAGGAAGGATCGGACACTTAAAACCGTGATTCCTATTCATGAAAGGCATAAAGCTTTCGGCACAGCCGAAGACAGCGCTTTCCTTACTCGTTTCTTTTGTATTAATAACACTGGTCTACAGCCAAAAACCGTATGTAAAACCACCCCCTGACGCGGAAAATCGAGGTTATTTTTCATTCTATGGTACCGTTTATGAGATATTTACGGTTTACCGTTATTTAAAAAAAAAAAGATGGCTCCACTTAATCATGTGTATCTCAAGAACAAAACGGTTTGAAAAACTTTAAAGCTAATAAAAGTTGCTATAAACAATGTATACAAAATTTTTCGCTAGGCCCTGTAGGTTAGAAGATAATGAACAATCAATACGGATTTTTACCTTTTTTTTCGTATATAAAAAAAATACTCCAGAGCCGCCTCATCAGATGCTGTTAGTGTCCACGCTTCTGCCCCATATAGCAAGACGGGTGCGATGAGTGACTTGTAGAGTGTCGAGAGAGGACTTTACTTTTCAATTGCCTACTCAGTCCGAAGTAGCATTTGTTTGCAAGAGTAATTCTTCGTCGGATTTCTAGGCTAACATTATTGTTGGTGTGAATGCTGGTTCCCAGGTAAACGAAGTCCTTTACTATTTCGAAATTATTGCTGCCAACAGTGACTTGGTTGCCAAGGCGCGAATGCGCTGACTCTTTGCATGATGACAGAAGGTACTTCGTTTTGCCCTCGTTCACCACCCATTTTCTCCGCTTCTTTTTCTAATTTGCAGTAAGCAGAAGTTACGGCGCGGTTGTTAAGGCCAATGATATCAATATCGTCAGCACATGCCAACAGTTGCACGCTTTCATAAAATATTGGCGCAGTTTGCAGGATCGCCCTTCTTGTGGATTGGGCAGAGAACACTTAGATTCCAATCTTCAGGCATGCATTCAGCCCACCATATTCTGCATAGAAGCTGATGCATGCGCCTTACCAGCTCCTCGCCTCCGTGCTTGAATAGCTCGGCAGGCAAACCATCAGTGCCAGGTGCTTTATTGTTATTCGCACCTCATTATATTCGGGTTGTGGAACGTCAATTCCATCATCTTCGATTGTGAGCTCGGGTTCGGCATCTTCTCTGGTTTCTTGCTCAGTTTCTCCGTTTAAAAAAGCAGAGATGTGATACCTCCACATTCTGAGTACTCCCTGAACATTGGCCACCAGGTCGCCGTTCTCATTCTTACAGGAGTTTGCCCGGGTTTAAAACCTTCTGCCATTCGCGGAATTTTTTGATAAAATTTTCGGGCATTATTCCCATTGGCTAGCATCTCAAGTTCCTTTATTTCACGCTTTTCTGCCTCTCTTTTTTTCGCCAGGAAAAGCCGCCTCGCTTTCCTTTTCACCTCACACATACTCCTCGTTGCATTCAATCTCAGCGTTGCCTTGCAGGCTTCGTCCTTTCTTTTCGTTGCAGCTCGGCTCGGTGTTCGCCGGAATCCAAGTACTTCTTCGGCTGCGGTATGGAGTGCTCCTGAGATATGAACCCTTAACTCTATGATCTTATTTTATATTTTAAAGGATCTTGTGGAGAATCGAACCCACTCACTCTGATTGCAAGCGCAGCCGCCTAAACAATAGGCTATGCTGCGCGTAGTTTTGCAAGCTGCTTAATGCAAGTTTTCCTCTAATTGTTGTTTGTATCTGCCAACGGTATACACAATATTTTAGACATTCTGTCTATATGTAAATCATGCTGGACAAAAGCAAAGCATTGAAAAACGGTCTTCAAAAATATCATGTTGGGTGTTTATTCGTAACAAATGGGGTACTTTAAGATTTTATCGTCAGCGGTATAAGTTGGAAGGAAAAAGTAAAAAGCCTTTTCTTTGAATTATTAAGCTATGGAACAGTGTTTTTACATTGGGAAGGTTTCTAAACAAATTATTCAATAACGTGTTCGAAAAATATTCTGTTGTGTTCTTTCTTCTGGTTGCTTTAAAAGTTAAATTAAACTAGGGAGACTTTGTCCTACCCAGATATAAATTCGCACCATACAAAATGTAGGGGAAAATAAAATTCTCTTTTCAGGAAATTTTATTGGGTACTCTCCTATTCTGGTCGGAGAACAATCTAAATTAGTGTCAATCATCGAAATCGGTGCAGGTGTTCTTGAAACGCTGGAACTAGCGTCACTTTCTTTCATATATATAGACTAAAAGTTTTGTTTCATTATTTGATTTTGTTGATGTTTTATATAGTAAAAATCGATTGAAAGTGAGATTTTTGGGTTTAAATATTGCTTTCGTTTTAAGTATGGAAAGAATTATTTTTTTGGCCAATCATACTACTATGGCAGTTCCGCTCATAAAACTTCCACCGTGCCATGTCCGTTGGTCATAACATTTTTTGCCATATTTATAAGCTCAGAAACTTAATACCAATTTGATTTTTTAGAAAAATAACCATTTAGTTTTTTCATAACTAAAAAAACAACATAAAAAGGAATATGTTTTTTAAAATCGTCTTTCAATACTTAGTTATGAAAATTTTACTAATAACCGATATCAAGTATTTAGGGGAACCACATTTTATGGGAACCATATTTTAAGCGATAACTTATTTATCGATAAAAATATCGAAATATAGAACAAATTAAATTAAAGCTGTTGCCTTGCACTTTCCTTTGACACCCATGTTGTATACAAATTTCAAGGTTTTAGGAGAACCACATTTTGACGGGTAACTCAGTTATCGATAAATATATTGAAATATAGCAAAGTCCAAATGTAACCTATGGCCTTGCCTTTTTGTTTGATACCGATACTGCATGCAAATTTCAAGGTTTTAGGGAAACACCATCTTGACCGGTAACTCATTTTACGATAAATATACTCGTATATTGAAATATATAAAGTCGAAATTAAAGTCGTGGCCTTGCCTTTTCGTTTGATACCGATATTGCACGCAAGTTTCAAGGTTTTATGTGAACCAAACTTTTACCGATAACTCATTTATCGATAAATATATCGAAATGTGGAGCAGTTCTAATGAAAGCTGTGGGCTTCCCCTTTCGTTTGGTACCCATATTGTTTGCAAATTTCTATACCTATATACCAAATACCATTAGAATAGGTCAAGTATACTCAGAGTTATATAGAATAAAAAAAAATCAAAAAGTAACGGTTCCTATGGGACCCGGAACCTCCAATTTTTCAAAAAGACATAGCCTATACCTCCTTCCAGACTATTAGCTATCTGCCTGCCAAATTTCATTTAAGTCCGTCAAAGCCGCTCTCCCGTGATTGATGGACAAAGCAAACCTCTGGACATCTTCGCATCTTCACATCCAAACATTCACCTTTATAATATTAATAGGATGTATTTTGGCCATTGAATTTGGTTTGCGCTATAACTCTAAATTTGTTAGCTACAGTACTTATTACATACGTATGTAATGTGTAGTGAAAATCATCAAGATTGTACCAATAAATCGTGTAGACCCAATACACCACATTTTGCCGATAGACAGGGTTTGAGCTATATATCTTTAAATTAGCAGGGTAAGACCCTCAAATTTTGCAGGGTTTGTACTTACTGTAAGAAAGGATAATGTTTTTCCTATTTGGCTGGAGCATGTATTGCTACGACTTTTTAATTTTTTTTCTCATTCTTCATTTTAATTCACTTGCAATACCCGGATTCTTCTTCCCTCATCCTGTTTTTTTTTTTTGTTTTTGATTCTTATAACTTAATTTGTTTTATTTTGTATAAAAATAATTCATTTGAATTGTTGTTTTTTCCGGCCTCTACATTTGCATAGCTATTAACGAGCAATTTTTTAATAATTATTTTTAACGGCCGCCATAGTTTTTCTAAAACATCCATTTCGGAAGCTGCTAGACTTCTTCATAGATAAATAAAATTAAATAAATAAAAAATAGAATCCATCGATACCTACATTTCTCATATTCAAAACCGTTTCAAGGAATATAAAACAATTTTTTAAAGTTTCGAAAAATCTTTCTCTAAATCCAATTTGATGAAAAAAATCCAAAGGCCTTTACAAATTTTATGAGGGAATATTGTACAGAGGGAATTGGTTCTACTGAGTACGAAACTCTTTACACTTTTTTCAGAAAGCTTCAGAAATTGTAGAATACAAAAATTTGCTGTGATTGCAGACAGAATTTATTTTATTGTATTTCATATAATCGAGTTTGTTGGTAGTATTGACTTGAAAGGATATTACATCTTGCGACGTTTACTATAGTGGTCATGCAGATAAGCTCGGACTTGTGGTAGGAGGGAGACTTCGTCGCGAAGTACTGTCATTCACACGTTCGGATGAGCGTCCCACCGCAAACCGCATAAAAGCAAAATTCTTCAGCTTCCCTTTTATTTGCGCACATGCGCTGACGGAAGAAAAGGACGCTGTGGAAAGGGATGTATTCTATATACAAGCGCTTTAAACGCACATACGAAAGCTGCCCAAATCACGATATCAAAGTCGTGCTTGGCGTATTCAACGTCAGGGTGGGTAAAGAGGGTTTGTCCGGCCTCAAAAACGGAAACTTCATTCTGCACGATGAGAGTTCGGCAAAAGATTTTGAGTTTAACAAAAATACTTCTCATGTTAAAAGAATGGCGTTCGTTACACCACTGATATGTTTATCAATATTTATAGGAGCGATCGTTTCAAATTTTAGCAAATAAGTCAAACTTAGATTCCATATTCTCCATAAAATCAAATCAGCACATGGTTGTACGTAATCAGTGATGCACCCAGTTTCATACAGTCAATGGCATACTTTAATTTCTAACTAAATTGCTCATCTGCAAACCATCTCTCGGTTTTATATGCAAGTTAACACGCTGCGGCACCCAACATATTGCATTCCCACACTCTACCAGTACACGCGCCGCTGAATCAGCATAATTGCAGTTATTCCATATTGCAACCCAACACCCTAATTCAAGGCCAATTGCATTTCACCATATCTACCTGTGGAAAAAAACCAAGGGCATGATTAGTACCACTTACTGATGCTTACGAAACAAGAATTAGACCAACAGAGCCATACAGTAGCGCACGCAAAATATGTTGTTCACGATTGTGAAATACTCGCACATACCTTCAGCCTATGTCAACCGTGGGAAGCTAGGGCCTAAGCCAGCGTACCAAAATACTGCGTGCTTGAAAGCAGCAGGGCGACAAACTCTATAAAAGTTGGCGCTTTAATTTTTTTAGTGTACCTTAACTGGCGCCCGAGCAGGGACCAGTAGTAAAGTGATAAATAAATTAAAAAAGCTATTAGCTAAATAAAAGCAATATATTAAAAAAAATAGCCAGCAGCTATAAAGTAAAGTGAAAAAGTTATTAACCATAAAGGCATATTAAGGATATAAACAGCCAGCGGCTATTAAAGTGATCAAGTGAACGACTCAATGATAATTGAGATTTTGTAAGTAGCCACTTTTTCGCTTGCATATTTTTTTCTTCGCTTTCCCAGATGGATTCACTTCAGAGTACAGTCACCAAATGAATGGTCTGGAGAAGCGGGTATCGTGCTTGGACACACTCCAAAGCCGGATCGCTTTGATAGAAGCTACATGTTCAACCCCGATCTCCAGTAACTGAGGCAGAATTAAGTGATACCTCGAGGCTTCCAGACTCCGTTAAGGAGCGACAGGTGTTCAATGGTAATCCAACGATGTTTGTGTCATGGGTGCACGCTATCGAAAGCATCCTTACTGATTTCGAGCCGGTAAAGGGTAAGCCAATCTATCATGCAATTTAGAGCACATTCGCCAAAAGATACGAGGGCCCTCTGATACTGCCCTCGTATCCTATTGTATTTTTGACACTTACCGGGCCGCGTGAAGGAATGTCTATCACTCCATTATGCGGACAAGCGTGACATTTGCATCTTGGAGTACCAACTCCACCAACTCTCTCAAAAGGATTCACGGCTTGACGGCTTCTACGGAGCCGTGAGTCACCAATTTGCTTTAATTATTAACAAACTGAAAACGGAGAAATATTCTCAGGAGACAGTGCGAGTACTGATAGACATGTACAGAAACCGTGTTCATCCGCGGGTTGAATGGGGATCTTTCGAAGATGCTCCTGGTACAGCGCCCAAAGAATCTACCCGAGGCATATTCAATGTGCATCGAAATACAGAATACGAACTTGAGGAATTACACAGTGCATACTACGCGATTTAATAATAATATCGTCGCACCAATTAACACCGTGCCAGAACGCATGCATGGCCTAGCGGGCAACAAGGCACCTTCGCTACAACCAAGGACAATATATCGTTCCCAAGAGCGACGATATCCCTTAGAAAAACGAGGTGGATACACTGTACCAAACGAGATCTTCCAACAACCTTTCAGCCACCCGTCGAGAAAATGGACATAGACCAATCTGTTCAGTCACATAAAGTTAATAACATGAACAGGCCAAATCCCTTTAAGCGGGGTGCAAAGTCAGACAATTTTCCGCGGAAACAGCAAACGCTGTTTAACATAGAGACAGAAAACCCTAACGCGAAGTGATTAACTAGTTGCGGGATGCACAAGATGCACAGGAGGAACATTTTTTATCCAACGTCCATCTAGCGTACCCTACATAGAGTACATACTCCCTGACGGCCGCACCTTACATTTTCTCATCGACGCTGGTGCCAATAAAAATTTCACCAGGCGAGCGCTCGTAAAGCAAGGCAACCCATTCGATAACCCCTTTCCTTAAGATCAGCTGGCGGAAATATTCTCATAACAGAATAAATTAATTTAAAATGTGATGACTCCGAGATAACCTTCTTTGTGCTTCCAGGGTTAACGTTATTTGATCCTAGGGGGAGACACGCTTAGGGATATAGGTGATAGGTTGATAGGAAATCGAACACCCTGCCCGTATATGAATACAAAATTCCATTGAAAGCTCGCGTATCCATGCAAGTGAATTATACGTTGCCTAAAGATCTCCCTCTTGAGACAGAAGGAAAAGGGTGTAAATTTATTAATAAGTTTAGCGATCTTGTCTTACCCATAATCGGGAAGGAATTAGTAGACACTTGCGTACGCGCAGAAATTAAGACATCAACTCCCGAACCAATTTATAGCAAAAGCTATCCCTATCCTTCTTGCATGAGAGAAGAGGTCGACCGACAAGTGAACAAGTTGCTAGAAGAAGAAGTTATGCGACCATCCAAGAGCCCATATAACTCTCCTATTTGGGTGGTTCCTCTAAAACCTAAGCCCAATGTGGAGAAACGCACCTACACCTACCCTATTCCTGACATAAACGCTACCTTGTGTAGCCTTGACAACTCTCGTTACTTCACAATCATTGATTTGACTTCTGGGTTCCACCTAATCCCTATGAACGGAAAGTATGAGTTTTTTAGGTGGCCTTTCGGCCTTAAAAAGGCACCAGCCATTTTTCAGCGTATAATCGACGACGTATTGAAACAATATATCGGCATTGAGGAATGTCGGAATGGTATTTTCTCAATTGCTGCAATCCAATCTTAAAATGAATTTAAAAAAAATATGTTTCCTGCAGACTGAATTTTTTGGATACATCATCACTCCCTAAGGAGTTCGTCCTTGTCCAAAAAAGGGTGAAGCCATGAACTCAATCTTGAAAGATCTAAAAAGTTTTTTGGGAATGACTTCCTACTATGGGAAGTTAATTCGTGATTATGCGAAAATAGCTAAGCCATTAACAAACCTAACGCGCAGGCAAAATGCACAAATAAGGGCCAATGCATCGAGGACGATGACAATACAACTTGACAGTGCGGCCTTGCAAGCCTTTACTGACTTGAAGGGTATGCTAACCTCCGCTGATATTCTGGCATTTCCTGATTCCGGCAAGTCTTTCAACCTAACCACTGACGCATCGAGCTACGCAATTGTTGCAGTTCTATCCCAAGGGGATATAGGAACGGACAAACCAATTGCATGTATTTCTCGTTCTCTAAACAAGGCTGAGGAAAACACGAATCGAAGAATATAACGGTGAAATAATTTATAAGCCAGGGAAGGCTAATGTGGTTGCTGATGCTCTTTCCCGTCTGAAGACCGAAGTTAACGCCTTAACAGATTCTGTGGTGGCTCAACCGTCAGGAAGCGAGGTAGGAAACAATGATGAGGATGCAGCTTCGGAAGCAACGATGCACTCCGCTGAACAAGATAATTCCGATCGTAGAGGTACCCACAAACGTCTTTAGGATTTAGGTGATATTTAGGATAGGTCAGGAATCTCGATGCCATGAGCAACCGCATCATAGCTACCGCAGATATTTTATTTCCTTACCAAACATCGACAGGTCGAATCTCATTCAAATTCTTAAGGAAAGCCTTAATCCTAATGTCATAAATGGCATAAAAACCCTTTGAGGAATTTATCCAACTATTGCAAAACGTGTACACTAATAATTTCCACAGGTATAAAATCAGGATAACTCATCGCCTAGTGGAAGATGTAACTATCTCAGACAGAATATTCAATATAATCGAGGAAGAGCATCGATATGTCAAAACAAATTAGGTATTATGTTAGGCAGTGCAAAGTCTGCAAACTTAACAAATATGACCGGCATCCGGCTAAGCCTCATCTCCAACCGACACCGAGTCCCAGCTACCCATGTGAGATAATCCACATTGATATTTCTGAAATTGAAAAACAGAGGTTCCTTAGTTGTGTAGACAAACTTTCGAAATTTGCAAAATTATTCCCTTTAAAGAATAAGGAAACTTACTGCTGTTTTACATTATTTTTCCGTGCCAAAAACTTTCGTCATGGATAATGAGAGGGATTCCTAACACTACTCGTCCTCAACTACATTAGGTCCCTCGGGATTGAAATTTACCAGACGCCTACACTACGCAGTGAAGCCAATGGCCAAGTAGAAATACTACATTCAACATTGATAAAAATTTATCGATGCTTGTCTAATGACTTTCCCAGAATTACTCCCAAGGAGAGGGTAGCTATAATCGTAGATAGATACAACAATACAATCATTCCATTACAAAAATTAAACCGGTAGATATATTCTTCAACAGAACAGCTGGGGTAAACTACAAAGGCCTAAGGGACTTTAGGGATAAAACTCACGAAGATATCAAGGCTCTCCTATTCCATGAACACGAGAGTAGAAATGCGAGAAATAACAAAGCTAGCTCGCCCCCTCGGAACTTTAATAGCGGCGATAAATTATTCATCGCCAACAAGCAAATAAAAGGCAAAAAAAAGGCACTTTATAAAAAAGTGGCAGTTGCCGAGAATAGAAATGTAACAATTACCACGCAAAGTGGAAAAAGTTCCACAAAGTGGACGTAAAGAACGTATAAGATAACATTGGTCAAAAGGTTAATAAGAAGCTTAAGATCCTCAGAACCCGGGGGTCCGGGGTGCGAGCGTTAACGCGCCTTTAACCATTGAAGTTAAAGTGGTTCAATTCCATTTTCCTCACTTGTGTGGGATAACTGATTCGGAGGGGTTTAATTCCCCCAAAATGATCTTCTGCTTACTTGCGTGAAGTCATCCGTGCCATGAGTAGGTCATTTGCAATTATAAACACTTATGACTATAAGGGATCAACGCCGACCTTCTATAGTCAAGTTAACACCTAGTATATTCCAATGCAAAAGTTGGAAACACAAAATTTTTTTTTTTTGCAAAAAATAAAACAATATGCGCCAAAAAATATAAATTGCAAAATAAATCCAAAAGTATGTTAAAAAAACGCAGAAGTAAATATAAGTTGCAAAAAAGCAATGCCCCAAAAAAAAGCCAAAAACAAAAAAAAAAGTTAAAAAAAAAAGGGAAAGGTGATTCTCTCTAAAAAATTAAATTTTCTTTGCATGAAATTTACTAACAAACTAACAATGCTTAAATTTTCCATAACCAATAACACTAATATTACCAACTACTTCACTACTGGGTTCCCAACTAATGTAAATAGAAAAACCTTTTTAACATAATAGACTTCATCAGCTTTTACTAATTCACCTTCCACTATGCAACTCAAACAAACTAAGATAAGTTCCTAGAATAAACGATAAGTTTGCATATTACTAAGAAATTTATGGTATGAATGAACGATTGTTTGAAATTTTATAGAATAGCTTAACAAAGTAGACATTAAGATGATAAAATTTCCATTAAACGGGTATTTGTAAGCAGATAATTTACTAACATTACCTTACTATAATTCATAGCATCTGCCTCTGCGCAACCGCGCACTCTTATAAGATATTTAAAATAGGCTCACCATTGGCTACTATACGAGACGGGTACGTTTGGATCATCGATGGACACTTTAAGCTCATCCACATAATAGATCTGGAGCGCTGTGACTTGGCACAAAATCAACTGGAGCGTTCATTAACCAATCTCAATGAAACAACAACAACCACGGAGGTACTACTGTTCCAACTAAACAGAATTCGCACACACTTGAATAAACTAAGAGAGCACAAACTTGCGAGATCGAGGCGATCCATTAATTGGATAGGGTTCGCCTGGAAATGAATAGTTGCTTCACCAGATGGCACTGAATGGGATAAGGTTATCAGCAACGAAGAAGCCCTTAATCAAAATAACAACCGACAATACGAGGTGAACAATGCAATTTTCAAGAAAACTAAAGAATTATTGCAGAAGCTAAACACCATTGTGACGATTACAAATGACGTCGTTGATCGGAGAAGCAGAGAAAGGCTCGAGTAGAATGTCCAAAATAAGATAACCATTCGGAAGGAAGAAGTGAACGAGCTGATACGCGCCTGCCAAAGGGCCAAGGCTGGCATTGTCAACAGCAATCTTTTAAGCAAGGAAGAAGTTAACCAACTTGTTGGCGAGATCGACGTCCTTCCATACAGTAATGCCATCGAAGCCATCGAGTACAGTAAGCCTTCGATCTACCCTAACAACACGCTATTGCTGTATGTGTTATCCCTGCCTAAAGTCACGGAGTAAAGATTCAACCATCTTATCACACGGACTAATATTCAGAAGGGCCATCGCATAGAATTGGCCTACAAAAGTATCCTTATAAACAAACGGGAGACGTATGGCATAAGGGAAGGTTGTTTGCACTTATCTTCTGCAATGGAATGCGAAAGGAAATCTTTGGACTTGTTGCCGAAGGCCCGTTGTTTGGCACGTCTCCTCAAGAGCGGAGAAACAAGTTGCTCTTACTTAACAAGCAACGAATTCACCATCGAAGTAATCAAAGAGGATACAATTTTCCTGGACAATTTCGTTGGCAACATAAGTTCAGGTAAAACCACTGCTGATCTTAACGGTTCCTATATTCTCCAGGTAGACAACGAGGCGGTAGTAATCAACAACCATACGCATTCATTACCACCTCGAACCACACCATGGCTTTAAACCTTGATCTGGTACATGGGATGGCAATTGACAACTTGAAAATATTGCAACACCTTAAGTCTAGGACGAATTGGTTCGTGCTATCCGAGGGATCAGGACTACTATTACTAATCTTACTAATTTGGTTTGTCTGCAGGAGACTCACAGCGAGGATCGATTTATCTGAAATAAGAATTGAGAACCGATTTAGTCGAAGGATCGAGAAACCTCCTTCGCCATCTAATCTGCGGGACGCAGATATTTAAATTGTATTTCCCCATGTCTACCTGTGGGAAACCAAGGGCATGATTAGTACCACTTACTAATGCTTACGCAATAACAATTAGACCAACAGAGCCAGACAGTAGCGCACGCAAATTATGTTTCACACGATTGTGAAATACTCGTACATACCCTCAGCGCATGCGAACCGTGGGAAGCTCGGGCCTGAGCCAGCGTAACAAAATACTGCGTGCTTGAAGACAGCAGGGCGACAAACTCTATAAAAGGAAGCAGCGCACATCGAAGATAACCTGATAGTTGTTCAGTTTCAATAAACGTGTAAAATCTAAATTATCTGTGTTTCATTCCAGGGCAAGTTAGTCCTTTAATTTTTTTAGTGTACCAGGACTTGCAGTCCTTAACTTGCATATGCACCAGTGATGTCGCGAATACTCGCATTCGCATTCCCAAAATTTCTGCGAATGTTTTGCGAATATGAAGATCAGAAGAAAGTAATTTGAAGATAATACCAGGTTAATAAGACTAAAATGCTTTTTATTTCCAACTTTTTTCTCCACCAGAGACGCGAATATAAAATTCGTATGTTATTTTTGATTCTATGGTTCCATTTAAAGATATTTACGCTTTATTTTCAAAAAATATCTCAAGAACAAATTGATCAATGCCAAAACGGTGTGAAAAATTTAAAAGCTAATAAAATTTGCTATAAACAGTGCATACAAAACTATTCACTAGGCCCTGTAGATTCGAAGATAATGAACAATCAATACGGATTTTTACCTTTTTTTTTGTAAAATTATAAAACATGAGTACTTTGCGAGGAAGGATATCGAAAACTTTTTATTTTTTCCCAGATATTTTTCCCCTGCAAATATTAGCATATGAACATATGAGACGGTAACAATGTGTGTAAGTTTTGTCTTAACTCTATGATCTTATTTTATACTTCAAAAAGTTATTTGTTTTGTTTTGGCGCTTACTTAGATTAGGATCGGTTACTCTTATGAGAAACCAACAGTAGTCACCCATCATTGCGACATCCCAGAATCCTCGATACCGGCCTTTAATTAACTTCGTTTACTGATGAAACCGTTCGCCATGCTCGTCACCAAGATTTTGCGGGAAAAAATTTAAATGGAGTGCTGAAAATAAATTTTTAAAGACATATTTACTCCTGAAAAAAAAAAAATAAGATAAATAAGTGACACATTTGTGTGTAATTTCCTTAGGCTGGATTCATCATTCAGTTCCGAACAAATTTTTTGATTTTTGTTGGAACGATTTTCCGTCATCCATTGTCAAGTTTGGTTTTGTGACAAACCGGTTTCGGCGTTCTGCCATTTTCAATGCCTAGTTTCGTTCTGGTCTGTTTCTATCCGTTGCGTTGTTTTTATAGTCCGTGGGTGCTGTGGCAGGTAACGTCAATCTATGTGTCCGTGGTAGGTAACGTTAATATGCGTGTGTGTGTTCGCGGTATTTATACGTAGGTAGGCTGTAGGTTGGGGTAGGTAGAAATCGGTGATTTTTGCAGTTCGGTTCATATTTGGTTTTTGCTTGTTCATAGTTACGTGTTTGGTTGCTGTACCTGCTGGCTTGTGCTGTTTTTTGTAAATTAGTTTTAAGGGTTCAAATATTTCGTCAGAGATAGTGGTGGTTTGTTCGTTTATGATTCTGCCGTCAAATGTTTTTAACTTGTATATCTCCATGTTCTCAAGTACATCGAGCCGCCGGCCTTTTCATTGGACGTGAAGTATTGGAGCCGTTGTTTTTATGTTAGCTGGGGTGCAGTTGTTCTCGAACATGTGGTTCGCCAAGTTAGATTCTGGTATTATGGTGGGGTTTCCTGTGTTTTTGTTGTAGTCCCTGATATGCTCTCGAGTCTCGGAGTCTATAGGCTTACTTGGGAATGTCAATACAGCTACATAGGACAAACTGGAAGAAAAATAAGCACAAGATTCCGAAAGCATATCAGGGAATACAACAAAAAAACACGAAACCCCACCATAATACCAGAATCTAACTTCGCGACCCACATGTTCGAGAACAACTGCACCCCAGCTAACATAAAAACAACGGCTCGAATACTTCACGTACAAGGAAAAGGCCGGCGGCTCAATGTACTTGAGAACATGGAGATATGCAAGTTAAAAACATTTGACGGCAGGATCATAAACGAACAAACCAACACTATCTCTGACGAAATATTTGAACCCTTAAAACTAGTTTACAAAAAACAGCACAAGCCAGCAGGTACAGCAACCAAACACGTAACAATGAACAAGCAAAAACGAAATATGAACCAAACTTCAAAAATCACCAATTTCTACCTACCTCAACCTACCGCTTAGCTAACAAGCGGTATGTCTACATACCTACAAAAACAACCCTTGGGACAGATAACAATTCGGACGTATCAATACCGCGAACACGCACACGCATATTAACGTTACCTACCACGGACACATAGATTGACGTTACCTGCCACAGCACCCACGGACTATAAAAGCAACGCAACGGATAGACACAGACCAGAACGAAACTAGGCATTGAAAATGGCAGAACGCCGAAACCGGTTTGTCACAAAACCAAACTTGACAATGGATACCGGAAAATCGTTCCAACAAAAATCAGCTTACTACCCTGTCAGAAGCTCAACACAACAAAATAAAACAAATTTTTTGTTTACATTTTACTCGTTCGTTTTCCACTTCTCTGGTACAGAATGACAAGGAAACGAGCAAAATGTGAACAAAAAATTTGTTCGGAACTGAACGATGAATTCAGCTTTAGGGCCGTTTTCTTATGTAAACCTCAAAATTTTCATACAAATTTTTTGATTACCGGGCAGATAGGTTTTAAAGTTTACTTTAGAAAACGGCCTTATATATGTTTTTTTATTTACCCATTTTCGCATCGTTCGCTATCATCTCGTAGTTAGGGCTTTTTCGTTTGCCTAAAAAAGAAACAACGACCTTTTCAAAAGAATCCCACGCTGCTGCATCCACTGGTGACAATAGTTCTTAGAATTGTTTATTGTTAAGCATCTGCCTTCCCTTATCTTGGCTTCTAAAATCTCTGGAAAGATGGTTTTTAAATGACGGAAAGCTTCGCCTTCCTTATCCAAAGCCTTAATAAAGTTTTTGATAAGGACGAGCTTGATGTGAAGCGGGGGTAAAATAATTTTTTCTTTCTTTATAAGAGGGGAGTATTTTATGTTATCCACACCAACTTTAAATTCGATTCGGTCTGACCAATCCTTTATGATGTTATGGTCTTGACGAGCTCGGCTATCCCATTTGCAGAGAATGCAACAGTATTTTGTGTACCCACTTTGTAGACCGCATAGCATTCCAACGACTTTAAGATCGGCACATATTTTCCATTCATGCTCTTCAAATTTGATAAGTTCAAGTAATTTTTTGCATTATTTCGTACGTTTCCTTCGTATTTACTGCATGCGCGATCGGGATAGGCGGTCTTTGGTTGGCAATATGTAATAATACGGCATTTAAATAGTTTAGTTTATTGCCGTCTATGAACAATCGCCACTCTGTGGAATCAATGGGTCAACAAACTGTTTGAATAAGCCAGCAATGTCTTTGCAATAACAACCACTGTCCTCCTTCGTATAGAAAAATGGTTCGTGACGAGTTCTATAATATATTACCTCGGATGAAAGGAATTTAAATTGTTGCATACGAGAGGCGTGTAGCTCGGTCTTTACCTTGGACAATTCCAAATCTCTTATCCAATCTTTGAGCTGTGCTTGTGACAAAGCGTTTGTTTCGTTTTCTGTGGGAAGTTCAGTACATTTTGATGCTGAATAATCAGATGGTGCTGTTGACAATGGAACCCGCAACTAAAGTTGAATGTGGCAATGGCAATGTAGTTAGATAAGCAACTTCCGTTGAATTTGGTACTGGCAATGACGCTGGCATACTTTACTTTTCTTGACTTTCCAACCCCAAATACTTCTGTTGTACAAATATAGTAGTTCTTCGAAACGAAAGTTGGTTCCCTCCACTTCATTGGTCTATTAAATTTCATATGTTGCCTAAGTAGATAGTTTCAGAAATTAGTCAGATATGCATTAAAGGGTAGCAAATTCCTAAATTTTACTACGCACCTTTTTGTTCCGGATTCCGAATGAATCAATTCGAGTCGACATGTGGTGCACACACACAGTATTCGGTCTCCATGATTTTCCAGTGTTTCTAGGCTGAATGCCAAAATACCTATAATATGTAACTTTCAAATGATTTGAAAACACACGTCCCATCCTTTTAATTTTTACACTCAAACTCTCGCGCCCTTTTATTCATATTATTTTTTTAAGTAAATGACGGGTTATAAAATGCACTTATAGACTGAACAGTATCCGGTGAGCCTTGCAGATATTATAAAGGAACAATTTGCATTTACTCCTATTTATACTCAGATCAAGTAGAAATCAAAGCCTACCTAGACAAAAAGGTTCCTTAGTTATACAAAGAAAACACTACCTGGTTCAAAAAATTTTGCTCTTGCTTCAAATGTACCTGGGTTTGAAATTTAAAGTTTACGTACTTGAAAAAACGGCATTAACAGTTATAACTAATATATGAATACTAATAACTTTTGTATTAGTCCATCGATTTTATTGGAGGAAAACTTATTTATTTTTGTTATAAAACAGAGCTTACAGGGGAAAAACAACTGAGAAAAAAAAAAGTTTTCGATATCCTTCCTCGCAAAGTACACATTTTTTTATAATTTTACAAAAAAAAAGGTAAAAATCCGTATTGATTGTTCATTACCTTACAAACCACTGCTAACCACATTTTCCAAAAATACCAATACATATGAATTTTTAGTTTCCCAAATTTCCAATATATTGGAATGATTTCGTCAACCTTAAGCGATCAAAAAAAAATTGTTCTGAGTTATATTGAAATATGTGCCAATAAGTTCCAAATGTCTATTCTAGGGTTAATATGCATAAAGTTTGTGAAAAAGAGAAAACCTTGCTGATTTTATAACATTCATTATTTTATGAGTGCGATCGGAACAGCATGACTTTTGTTAAAATATCCCAAAATTCAAATTTTAACGCCATTTGTAAAAAAAAATGTCAATTATTTTCAAATCTTGAAATAAAATTATGGAAACATTTTTAAGCAAAACAAAAAAAAATTAATAAAATTGCGGAAAGATTTTTCATAAAACACCAAACAATAACCGGCAGCAAAAAAGGGTAAGTAAATAAGTTTTTAACATTTATTTTATATTTCGCCACAAATTTTGGATACAGATCAAATTACCATTTGGTAATTTTCTGCTACAACTTCAGCCAAGTCCAAAATGTCGGGAGCGCGTTTTGAACTAGGCATCAATAATCCAAAATTGGAAAATGAATTTTATATTTACCTATGTTAAGATATATTTACAATGAAAGTATTCCTTTGCAGGCCGTCTTTCTGCATAAACAGCCTTCGGCACAGCTTCCACTCCAGCTATCATCCACAGTTTTTCTGGGCAGAACACACTTTTTGCACTTTCGGTAAAAATGATCTGTATTAAAGAGCATCGCAAGATGTTGACCAGGCAATTCCTGTTCAACTGCTGCAAACCGCATCACCCGAACAGGCGTCTACTCAACAAAAATCTGCATCGCAGGAGAATAAGGACACATTTTCTATGATATGACACTAGGTAAGTGGGACTTATTTTACCCAATTTTTCAAATAAACAGCCTAGCGGGTAATTGTTTCCTTTAGGAGACAACTGCCAAAACACGTCCGAAATTATCGGGAAAGGTATCAAAAGACGCGTTTTGACCTCGGTAACTATTTATAATGTGGAAGCGGATTTTCGAGTTTTTTTTTCAGTGAAGAGAAATTAGCAAGCAAAGTTGAAAATTTTCTGTCATTTTCATGTGCTTATTGTAATCACAATTAGAGTGTACCGAAAATGCAAAGTGTGTTCTGCGCAGAAATACTGTGGACCGCGTAGCCGATGTTGGAACGGCTAAGGATTATTTTTTTGAAGCGCGGCCTACGCAGAAAGGTGTTCTGCACATAAATACCCTGGATCAAACCCCCTATTTGGAATTAGACCTGGGTAATTTTTTAGGTTATTTGCGAATAACTTTTCACTGAAACAAAAAATTGGAAATCCGCTTTCGGATTGTTGATACCGAAGTCAAAGCGCGTTGTTTGATACCCCTCCCGATATTTTTGGGCGTATTTTAGCAGTTGTCTCCTAAAGGAAACAATTACCGCCTAGCGTATTCGAAAATGTATTATCTTCGGCACTTATAAATTTTCGGCGTTGAACTCCTTACTTTATAAATTGCTTTGGGCTAAGATTAAAAAAAATAACATGAAAAAAGCTTTTACAATTTAATATTTTTTTCTTCTAATAATTTATCCCACTTTTTATTAGGAAAAGGTACAATTTGGTGGTAAAACTTTACATCCAACGTCAACTGTAAAAACTGCACTAAAAATGTCGATATTCAATTCATTTCAGGGACTAAAAGTATTGGGTTTCATCCACCAGATTATGGTACCTGGGAACGTAACGCATCTCTGGGTACCAATATCGACATTTTTAGTGCAGTTGTTACAGTTGACGTTGGATGCAAAGTATTACCAATTTGGTTAAAAACAATTTACAACAATACAACAGGCAAACTCGCATAATAAAGCATTGGTAATTCTATACGACAGCACATAACTGATAGACCATGTCCGAAAATATCAAAAAATGGCTCAAAAGACTTGTTTACCTCTTTATAAATCAACACTAATGGGAGGCGTTAACCACGGTATTTATATACACTATCTCTTCGGACATGTTTTAGCAGTTAGGCGCTGTCGTATAGAATTACCTTAATACAATTAATGAACAAAAATCGTTCTTGAGCCGAATGTTCAGTGTCTCTTAAAAACTTTTCCAACGCTTGCAGCAAATCAAAACAAAGTCATCAAATCAAACAGCTGTTTGTTATGTGATGGAATGTGTTTATCGATCTGTCGAAAAGGTATCGATAACGCCTGCTAATTAGTCGGATTTATGCACTAGTTATGTAAGACTAGATACACACTACAGCATAAAATGCCTGTTTTCGTATAAAACCCTTCACATAATACAAGTGCGTTCATATCTGCGATTCTTGTTTTCACATGACAGCGATCTAGCAACCCTATGGGACTATTTAACTTAATTAATTAAAGAACAGCTATACGTGAGTTAGGTAATACTTTACATTCAATGACAACTGCTAAAACACGTCCGAAAATGTCGGCAGCTATGTAAAAAGACGGGTTTTGACCTCAGCATCCAGCATGCTTTGCCTCGAAAATGAAAATTAGCTCCAAAACACGTCAATGTATACATACTATAACGTCCCTCATATGTCAACTGCTAAAACACCTCAAACCTATATACGAATAAACATTTCATTAAAGCATAAACATAATTTCATTCTATTACAGAACACGATCCACAGAATACGATCCACCATTGCATTTGGACGACACTTTCCACTGAAATTAAGTATTCGTTCCTTTAAGTATGAGTAAACGAACGTTGTCCAATCTACTTAGCAAAGAAAACATGAAATACAAGGAAAATATAGCGAAATTTCGCAAATTAAATTTGTCTGAAGATGTTTCCCTGGCAAGTAGATTAGAAAACGACGATATTCCGTCTACAAGCAGAGCGGTATTGGGGTATTCTGATGTACATAGGTTAGACGATGATGATGTTCCATCTACAAGTAGAGCAGCATCAGAATATTCCTGTGCAGAGCAATGCGATTCGAGTGACGGGGAGGATGATCGTTTTCTATTCGATGATTTTGAAGTAGAAAATGATGAAGGTGAAGGGGTTTTAATTAATGTTGACAAGTTTGCGAAGGTAAAGGCTTTTGCTCTAAGGCACAAGCTTTCACAAGCTGACATAACAGATTTGCTTAAAATAATGCGCGAGTAGAGAAAAAGTTGAATTAAAATTAATTCCAGGTGGCGAATTCCTCTACATCTATTTATTTTGTTATCCATTCCAGCTCAACATACTCCTTAAAATGAATGGAGCAAAGGGTTCCGTGAAGGATGTTTTTAAATGCATATTAGCGGACCCTTTGACCTTCCACTACAACTATGAAGAGAGAGGGAAGAAGGCAGCATTACTGGGGTTGAGGATTATGGACTTAGTCTTCGGTAAGTATTTATAAGTACAGCTTTTATGCAAATTATAATGTTATATTTTCCTTACAGATGCTTTTGCTAGTACGCCTAAAAACGTACTAATCGACGACATACGGAAGTTTGTCGCCCTTAGCCATAACCGGCATAAGCAGGTTGTTTTAAAAAAGAAAAGAATGCAGTCGTAAAGTGATTATTACGTATGCATTTTAAGACTGCATTCTTTTCATTTTTATAGTGAGTCAAACTCTATCGAGTGGGCCCCGAAATACTACTTTGTCAATCTTGTATATCTTTTAGCGAATACTTGAAATATTGGATGTTGACATCAATGCTCCAAATATTTTTTTGGATAGAATTTTTAGTGACTTATTTTTTTTATAAGTCGTTGAAAAATTTTTTTAGAAACTGTTTTGGGACATGTATATTAACAACTGAGATTGCAAATATCCGCTAAAGGATATACAACATCGACAAAGTAGTATTTAGTCACCCACTTTATAGTGTTTGACCAAATAATGTATATAGTTTCCTATATAATTATCTTAAACTAGTTTTATAAATACTTATTATATTATCCTGAATTGACAATAAAATATGTACATTGTAAATAGTACCACTTTTGTAAATAATTCTTGAAATAATTAACTGTTAAAAAAGATGCATTGTAAATAATATATCTTTAAGTTTTATTGCATTGCAAATAACAGATTTTTACTTTTTACATGACAATAAAATATGTATATTGTAAATACTACCACTTTTGTAAATAATCCTTGAAATAATTAACTGGTAAAAAAGATGCATTGTAAATAATATCTATCTATCTATGGCGCGATATACAACAGGTATATCATCATAAACCTCCTAAGAGATTTTTGCGCCAAGCTTCTCTTCCAATTTGTGGTGTGCCGATTTGAATTTTCCCTACAAATTGGTGGGACCTACAGTTTTTTGCCGACTCCAAACGGCATCTACAAAGGAGACGAATTTTTTGCTGAGAAGCCTGTCATGGCAGAAATACACTCGGAGAGTTTGCCAAACCACTGCCGAGGGGCGACCCCGTTTTGAAAAACTTTTTTCAAATCACTTTTGATGTTACCTGTACCAGGGCTCGAACCATGGACTTTCGGTGTGGTAGGCCGGCAACACTACCTTCACACCACGGCGGCCGCCGTTTTTACTTTTTTTAGTACAATGAACGACAATAAAATATGAATAATGTAAATGGTACCGCTTTTGTAAATAAATCTAGTAATGATAATGGATTTAAAATATTGTAAATATTATCTTCTATTATATTTAAAAAGCATAATACAATTTTAGCAATGTTTTTAATCCAAAATAAACAAAAAATTTATTACTAAATACTTAGGGTCCTATCCTTTTCTACTCTAAATTAATGTTTATATACTTTACAAATGTAAATAAATACTAGTTATGATATCCTCATGGTACTCTAAATTAATTTTTATAAACTCCAACAATGTAAATAAGTCTTAGTCTTATTAATAATCGAATAACACTACTTAAATACAAAATTATAATACAGTTTTAATATTAATAGTGGTAAAATAAAATACTATTTATTATTTATAACAATTTTAATAATAACCTACTTGTTTTTACTTACTTTTTCCCACAAACTATTCAAATTTGTAAAATATTGAAAAATTTAGTTTTAATATGATTTATTCGAATGTATTAAAAAATAATTTCAATAAAATATATAAATATTTAATAAAAATGATGCATTTTTGTGCAATTTATTTGGAAAAAATGTGTAGGTATCTCCATTTGACAATAAACACTATAACTGGTATTTCAATGATGAATTGGTTAAGCTAATAAAATTAACCATATGTTAGCTACTTTGGTAACCGATTCAGCCAATAATTTTCACCACATGTTAGCCAAAACAATAACCAACTGAACGAATATTTTTCACCACAATTTAGCCAAAACAAAAACCAATTGAGGAAATATTTTTAACTACATGTTAGCCAAAACATTAACTGGTTTTGAAAAGGGAAATTTTTTAAGACTGGAAGTATTGAAAAGTACAGCTATAGTTTTTGTCAATGGGAGAATTCTATGTGTGCAAGGGAGATGCGAAGTCACACATATGGTTAAAATCTTCACGCCTGAACAAAAATAGCCACTTCGTAGACCATATGAGAAATTAATGAAACCAATTATTTAGCTACATTGGTAACCGGTATCTGGTTTGTAGGGTATCTTCGAATCTACAGGGCCTAGTGAATAGTTTTGTATGCATTGCTTATATCAAATTTTATTAGCTTTTAAATTTGTCAAACCGGTTTGTTCTTGAGGTACACATGATTAAATAGAACCATTTTTAATTTTTTTTTAAATAACGGTAAGCCGTAAATATCTCAAAAAGGGTACCATAACCAAGATTTTCGGAATCAGGGGGTGGTTTTACATACGAATTTCATATTCGCATCTCTGGTGGAGAAAAAAATTCGAATTTATAGACCAGTGTAATTATAAGATGCATAACATATACTCGTAGGTAGGCAAAGTCTTTACTGAACTCATTATTTATGTACTATAATTGTAATTATAAATATAATTATCACTGTTCATACATATTCTAATTATTTCTGAGAAAAAATGCGTTTACCTTAATCTAAAGTTTTTATATGTTTAGGATTAGTTTTTACACGTTTTTGAATGAGTATGATACCAGTAGTTATCAAGTATTTTCCGTCGACACTTTTTTGGGACCGATTCCTTCTCCCGAAAGCGCACTGACGGAAATCAAAATGCCTCCCTAGCTTGGGCAACCCAAATGCTCGGCTCTAGATAAGAGCGCGATGTAGGAAGAAGCGGCGGGAAGAAGGACCACCCCAGGACCAAGCCAAAGGCACTAGCCTCTAATAGGCAACGTTCTCAGGAAAGCATCACGAGTGAATGCAAGAGTCATAGACCTTTGGTTGGAGCCCATTTAGTGGCCAAAGGGCACCTCACCTCGAGGTACTGGACAAGGGACCCGTACGCCGACATTACTCTAGATAACTGGAAGACGGTGTTGATAGGATTGTGCAGGGTGTACGAAAAAGTCCTCGATACACATCTGGGCCCTGCACCGGCGAATTAAGATGGTCTCTTGCGCCAACTAGGGCTGCGCTAAGCTTCTTAAGGGAGCAATTTCCGCGTTAGGCGAGCTCAGGTCTGAGGCAGACCTGGTAGCGGTGCACAGAGAGAGATGCCTTGCAGCTTCGAGCCTGGGTCTGGATACCGGCAGCCGAGCCGTCGATGCCAGAGTCCATTCTGAAAATCATCCAGAACGGATTGGATCGTAGTGAGGGATAGTGAGGTCAGGGATACACAACGCTATGTGACCTTGGTAGCTAGAGAAGAACCTCTCCCTACTGCTTTAACACCATCACCCTGCGGATTCAGGGAAAGAGTGAATTAGTCATGGATGTGGGCACAACGGAACCTGAAAGGGAGGAACCAGGAAACACCTCGAGTGGACCAGGGCCCTCCAAGAAATCTAGCGGAGATGGAAGATCATCCGACAACACCTTGTGCGGAGCGGGTGATGCCTCCACCGTCTCACAAACGGCTTTAGGTGGTGATGATCCCACAGCCAGCACCCTGACCGAACCTGTTGGGGGCGCACTAACTGGTCGGATACGACACCGCGAACGACTGCGAGAGCGATACGGTCTAGGTGTCGAGCTACGTTGGGTCGACCTTCGGACCGTGGGCGTACCAGTCCGAGAGCCAGCCACTGGACCACGAAGCGGAGGAAGCAGCTTACAGTCATAGCTTAGTGACGCATCAGCCTAGAACTGGGGGGTAGTGAAATTTGGCTCATTACAGCCTATATGGCGCATGACGCCCAACAATTTCCAACCAGCTGCTTCAATAACGCAGTGAAGGAGGCAAACACACGGAAGCTGCCGATAATAATAGAAGTAGACGCCAATTCACACAACGTAGTATGGGTTCTACGGACACTAACCCTAAAGTTGAGTGCCTTTTGACTTTATTCTATCTAACAACCTAAGTAAAAGTAACTCTGGTAATGAACCAACATTTATTACCGCAAACAGAAAGGAAGACCTTGAGTACACATACTAGTCTCTTGCCCGCTACTAGGTCAAATAGAGGACTCGCACGTTTCAAGGGACAACTCCTTTTCAGACCACAGATACATATGTTTCTGTCTGCTCGTGAGGCCACCTACTCTTGCAACGTACATTAACAAAAAGCAAAACGGATTGAAATGTCTAGGAGAATGTTCTGTCGCATTGGCTTCATAAGCACGCTTCTCACGGTAGGCTTACCCCCACCGCTAAAATCTGATGAAGAGCAGATATATTCTGAAAACGAGTCAGCTTCAATCGGTGAGCTTGACTCATCGTCTAAAATTGACTTGATCACAGAGTGCTGTAACGCTACTTTCAACACCTCCTGCTGCCACAATAGTGCAACTCCGAAATTTCCCGGCTCAGGAAAGACAGTAGGAGACTTTTAAATCAAACTAAGCGGACCGGTCCTTGGCACGAAGATATTATCATTCTATGGGGAAGTTAATTAACCCTCAAAATATCTTCCCAATGAACTTCAAATGGCGAGCGGCATTCTCTGTCCTGTTCCCTCTTTAGTCTATACAGAATGGCTTTGCCACGTTGCACAGAAATGGACCGAGGCGAAGATAGCCTTCATACCTAAAGGAGGTGGACCTTCACACTCGAGGCCAATGGACTTCAGGCCTATAAGCCTTACGTGGTCTTTTCTCAAGGTCTTGCAAAGAATATTGGATGCACACATTAGAAATAATCTGCGTTCACAAGACTTCTCGAAGGTCAAGACAAGTCCGAGGAAACACCACTACATGCTATTACCACGAATTATTGCCACGAATATAGAAAAAGGAATTGTCTTCAAGAACTTCACACTTCACTAGGTATCTTTCTCGACATTAAAGGAACCTTCAGTAACGTACATCCGCAAGCCGTATTCGAGTCCCTTCTACGAATGGGACTGGAGCACCCGCTGGAATTCCTTAGGCAACTCCTGACAAAGAGAACTACCCAAGCTAATCTAGGAGGGGCCTCAATAGTGCGATACGAATCTAGCGTCACTCCTCAAGGAGGAGTTCTATTCCCTCTACTGTGGAACCTAAAGGTTAACACCCTACTTCTTAATCTGGAAACACCCGCCTATCGCTTAGACATCGCTCTTACGTCGACTGGTAAGCATATTCAGACCATAAGCGAGCTACTCCAAATCCCTCAAGCCTCGTGGAGGACTTGACACTGGAAAGCGGCCTTAATGTAAGTCCCTCTAAAATGGAAATGGTCTTTTCCACCAGGAAGTACAATTTACCAGCATTTATACCACCACCCCTAAATGGAGTTAGCCTCACACTTTCTCAAAAGGTCAAGTACCTCGGCGTTGTCTTAGACAGTAAACTCAATTGGAGCAAGCATGGTGCGGGCAAACCCATTGATGGCTCAAAGCTCAACGGAAAGGTGGCTGTTTACGCGACATCAGTAGCCAAAAACATAATATTCATTATATACATATTTCATGAATTGTTCATAAAGTAATACTCATTATAAATATTTCCTCATGAATTGTACATAATCTTCATTATAATGCATGTGTTACATTATATTATATTATACTCGTAGTGTCTAAAATTAACTCACCACAACGTATGAATTCACGTGTGGCAACCATTCGTAAATCACCCCACACCAATTCGCCGCACAGCTGACAGCTGGTCGGCCATCATTTTTATATTTCTTATTATTATTGTTCTCTTTTTTGCAAACACCGGCTTTTTCAATTTTTTATTTTTATATATAAGTGATCATTTAAATAGTGCTAATAAATAAACTAATCCTAAAGTAAACATTGTGGTAATTATCTCTAAATCAGTTTGTGAAAACTAGCCTTTGTAACATTCTGCCAATACCTCATTTGCGTTTGTACTATTGCTGTATATGAATATTGTCAAATATTTAAAAAACTCTTAAGGAAAAATTGAAAACTTACAAAATAAAACTCGTATCAATATATTTAAACCTAATTAAATCAGTTTTAAACGAAAGTGCGGTGTACCTATCCACAACATCAGAGGCAGTTTCTGTCAGCCATTGGCGCGATTAAACGGAGAAAACAAGATTGGTTGACAAATTGCAGCTAAGTGCACCTTTCTGTTAACGAGTGCGATTGCAAGAACAAAAAAGGCGAAAATCGTGAGTATTACCCAAATTAACTACCCCAATTAACTAGTGGCTAGAGTCTACTCGGAGAATCTATCACTCTCCTTAAGGGTACATTTGTAGTATAATTGCAAGTACTTAGCGGTAAAATTGGGGTACTAAGTTATCCTTTTCTTGGGAAGGTAAAATACATATCCTCTGGGTCTGGCCGAAATCAGCGCCATGTAGCGGCAGGCTTGCGGATCCTTTTCTCCTCTTTTTTTTTCTTTTTATGGCGCGATATACAACAGGTATATCATCGTAAGCCTCCTAAGAGATTTTTGCGCCAAGCTTCTCTTCCAATTTGTGGTGTGCCGATTTGAATTTTCCCTACAAATCCTTTTCTCTTCCTTTATATAATAAATACATGCCCCTGTACTATCTTACAAGTCATTTTGAACTCTTCAGCATTATCATCTGTGTCTAAGCTTTATGGAGGGCGAGTAGTTTTTTTGAGTTATTTTTTTGTATATTATTTTATTATTTGTTCAGAGAGTAGAACGGGGGGTGCGGAGCACATGTTGCATAAGGGCCAACCTTTGAGTAATATTTATTTAATTATTTTATTTATATATTATGATTTGTTCTATATAGAAGTGGGGTGCGTTGCACCTGTTACACCTTGTATTTATTAATTGGGGGCGAGCACTGTTGGCTCTGAGGCATTGCGCGGGATTGGCTTCCTCATTTTCGTTGTGAAAAAGCCCGACTTGGGATCGCAAAGCATAAACTATATCTTTCGAATATTTCATTAGCTGATTGCGAATTTCATGCAATACAAATGAAATAAACGAAAGAAATGACTACAGCTTATGTCGCTTAAACATACTCCCCCCCTAGACGGCTTAGTCGTCTAGTGAGATTCATAAGTCGCCGGTTCGAATCCGGCTCGAAGGACCATGTCTAAGCTTTATGGAGGGCGAGTAGTTTTTTTGAGTTATTTTTTTGTATATTATTTTATTATTTGTTCAGAGAGTAGAACGGGGGGTGCGCAGCACATGTTGCATAAGGGGCAACTTTTGAGTAATATTTATTTAATTATTTTATTTATATATTATGATTTGTTCTATATAGAAGTGGGGTGCGTTGCACCTGTTACACCTTGTATTTATTAATTGGGGGCGAGCACTGTTGGCTCTGAGGCATTGCGCGGGATTGGCTTCCTCATTTTCGTTGTGAAAAACCCCGACTTGGGATCGCAAAGCATAAACTATATCTTTCGAATATTTCATTAGCTGATTGCGAATTTCATGCAATACAAATGAAATAAACGAAAGAAATGACTACAGCTTATGTCGCTTAAACAATCTGGTATGTCGCTTGTTGTTGTTGTTCTTGTCGTTAACTGTACTTTGCCCTACTCTTAAAATGCTGTATGTGAATGAAATCGTTCCACACATAAAAATATTTTTGCAGATGCCCCACATAGGTGAAATGTTTTTGTTCGGAATAGTAGTGTCAACTATATTCTCAGTGAACTCCAAGTTTCAAATCTGCACCTCATTGGAAACAGTGTTTTAAAATGTAAAAATTCCTGACAAACACAAAAGTAAGTTAAAAAGAAGTAACGAAGTCTAAGTTCGGGTGGAACCGAACCCAGCTGTGTAAAAGTGGTCGTAGTGAATTGGTAAATTGTTGTCGATTATGACTTATGGAGGATTTAAACTTTTTCTAACACCATGTGGGCAATCTTATAAATAACAAGTAAGGAAGTCTAAGTTCGGGCGGAACTGAACATTATATACCTAGTAGTGATATATTATGGCATCCCAATTTACGCAGGTCTATTTTAATACGTTCAGTTCGTATTTCCGTTGAAACAAACAGACGGACAGACAGATAGACGTATCGAGAGACGGACATTGCTACATTTCATGTTCATGAAAGGTATGAAAATAAAAAAAGATATACAACTTCGCTTTTGCACTGGGGTATTAACTACTTGCCCGCATGTTTTACTTTTCCTTCTGATATACATTAATAAATATATATCCCGATTTGTTTATGACGAATGAGGTAATATACCTTGTGTGCGTAACAAAAATAGATATAAAATATGTGTGTCTTTTATAGGCGCCAAAGAACTCAACCGATCTTTATGAAATTTTCACAATGTATACTTGGGCTCACTGGGTGCAGCATAGACAATATATAGTTTTGGAAAAGTCGCTGCGCCACGCCACCAGGCTATAAAAAAATTCAATTCGTCATAACTCCAAAGTTTTTTGGTCTAAATTAATGATATTGGGATATATGTGTCACTTAGTCAATATATACATAATTTTGGAAAAGTGGCACCGCCCGCCCACATATTTTGTATTTTGTTTTTGCTCTTGAACTTTCACGATAGGTTAAGGAGTTCGCTGGGCACGACACAGTCTGTATATTGCTTTTGGAAAAGCCCCAAGTTATACAAAACTGCAGTTCGGTATAGCTAGTAGTTTATTTGGTTCAAGTTAGTGACATTTTATTTATAAATGCATTCTATGTATCAAAACGTCAAAACAACGTCTACCGGGTTTGCTAGTATATTATAAAACAACGAACTTCAGAATTCTTTTGTAAAACTGAGAGACTACTTTGCGTTCAAATAGACAGACGGACAGACAGACAGACGGACGGAGAGACGGACATGGCTAAATCGACTACGCTCATCGTGTTGATCATTTAAGTGAACTTTTCTCTTCTTCTTCTTCTCATACTTACATACATTTAATATTTATGAAAGGTATGAAAATCAAAAAAGATATATAACTTCGCTTTTATAGTGGACTATTAACTACGTGCCTGAATATTTCGCTTATGTGTTTTCCGATTTGGCTAATTTTCAGGAGGAGTATAATACATACTACTGAGATGCAGCTGACCACTTTTCACTGATATATCCATATTGGGTTATAAGAGATTGCCTTTGAAAATAGCAGAAATTTTATGCTGAAAAGTAGTCGGCGCCACGCCTACTTCTTCAAAAGCTTATTATCTACGCAAAATCTAATTGATACAACTTGCTTGGTTGTAGACATATCGCCTTTTAAATTTTCCAAAAAAACTTTTCAGAGCTATGTTAAAAAACTGGTCGTGGACATTAACCGATTTCGCCCATTTCTACAACAAACAGTTACCTTTATGTATAGAACGTTATCATAAATTTTCGTTTCGACAAATAAATTTTTGGCGGAGCTATGGCATAGAAAGTTAAGTGTAATAATCCACCATAGAAGGGGCGGGGCCACAGCCATTTTCGAAAATTTTATTTTTTGGATGTCTTAGTTTACGGAATGTTTAAAAATGAAATATAAATGATGTAAAGCTATCTGATCCAGACTTATTACCTATTTAATATTTATATCTAAGGTCCTCTTCAAAATCTTTCATATAAAAGTGGGCGTGGACCTTAACTGATTTCACCAATTTGTTTCTCGAACATTTCGTGCACACCTGGAAACCTGCGTGCTAAATTTCGTTTCGATATCTTGAACGGTGTTGGATTTGTGAGTAATAACATTTCTAAATTTGACTTAATCAAAAGTGCGCGGAGCCACACCCATTTATACAAATTTCTGGCTTGGCTATCGTCCGATTTCGCCCATTTTAAATAGCGCTCGGGGATGAGTGCCAAGGAACTAGCATGCCAAATTTCATTAAGATATCTCAAATTTACTCAAGTTATCGTGTTTGCAGACGGACGGACGGAACATGGCTTAATCAATTTCTCTTTTCGTCCTGAACATTTTGATGTATATAAGTCAATATATATCTCGATCCGTTTATGCCGTTAATTACTGCCGTTAGGCGACTAGGTATAAAAATTAATGTACAGGGTGGCTGATGAATTTTGCTACATTAAGAAACTCAAATAATTTTTTTTTTCAGTGTATAGAATTAATTTTTCTTTTATTCATGTTAAAGCTCATTAAATTTTATTAAATATAGCTTAATTCGTTTTAAAAATAATGGAATTTAAATGCCCCCCCCGCTCGTCGATGCATGTGCGGCATCTTACCAAAAAGTTGTTCATTACTGCTTGGAGAGTTGAGACAGGAATAGCCGCAATTGTTTCTCGAATGGATTGCCTTAGTTCATTCAAATTTGTTGGTTTTGCTTTGAAGACTTCCTGTTCGCAATAACCCCACAAGAAAAAGTCAGGTGCAGTAAGGTCAGGCGACCTGGGTGGCCAACGGAATGTGGAGTTTCTGGATATCAGCTTATTGGGAAATTTTCGTCGCAATTCTGTCATAACAGGTTGGGCTATATGAGGAGCTGCACCATCTTGCTGAAACCACACAGAGTTGAAAGAAACTCTCATTCGGCGTAATTCTGGATAGAAAAACTCTCTCAACATGCTCAAGTAACGGTCTCCAGTAACCGTAACGGTGTGACCGTTTTCTTCGAAGAAGTAGGGCCCGACAATGCAGCGTGATGAAACTGCACACCACACTGTGACACGAAGTGGATGCAATTCCGTCTCATGGAGTATCTGTGGGTTGGAAGCACTCCATATTCGACAATTTTGTTTGTTTATGTTGCCGTTTAAATCGAAATGGGCCTCGTCAGACATGAAAAGACAGTTCAACATGTTTCCATTCTCTTCCACCATTTGAAGCATCTTCTGGCAAAATTCCAAGCGAATCGGCAAGTCTGCAGCGTTCAGTTTGTTGGCCATTTGAATTTTATATGGGAATAAGTCCAAATCTTTGTGCATAATTGACTGTAATGACTGTCTGCTTACACCCATTTGAGCAGATAAGCTTCTTGTCGAAACACGTGCATTGTTTTGTATGGCAGCAGCTACAGCAGCGATTGTTTCCTCCGTTCGAACTGAAGGGTTTCGATGGTAAGGTCTTCTGTTGACTGTCCCATGCTCGGCAAAATTGTTTACAAGTCTTATTATGGTCCATCTACTCGGAGGATTGCCGCCAAACGTGCGCCTATACTCTCTTTGAACCGATAGCGGCGGACAATCCAAATTCTTGTTTCAGTGTCCCAGTTATCCATTTTTGTTAAATGTAAAAGTCAATCAGCAAAATAAAAAAAAGTTATTTAATTTTTTTTTGGTAGCGGCTTTCATTAGCCACCCTGTATGTCGGTGTGTCTGGCATCCAAAGTAATCCACCGATCGTTATGAAATTTTCACAGTCGATTTTCGGGTGCACCGGTTAAGAATAGGCTAAGTATACATAATTTTGGAAAAGTGATCGGTGATACGCCCCCATGCTAACCTTTAACCATTTCACCTTGCATAGGCTTCGAAGGTACTGAAATTTGACAATTTGTTCATGCATATGCAGGCGGTCGCACGCCCATTTTCCAAAATTTACAAAAAACCATTAATAAGATCATCAGGTTATTGTAACTACGAAATTCTAGCATTCTATCTGCATCAGTGAAGCATCATGTTCCGGGTTCCTACCTCTCTTTTAGAAAACTTTAGTCAATAAGGGGGCGTGGTCGTGAACCGATTTTACTTATTTTCCGTAGGCGTACCCTACATATCTATAGTGTACCTCGTATCAAGCTTCGTGATTCTATTTTATACCGTTCTGAAGTTACTAAAAGTCGAATTTGATATTTGCTTGACTCAGAAGTGGGCGGTGCCACGCCCACTTTCCAAGAATCGTATAAAGAATAAGAAAATTAAGGCAACCGCTAAATTATTTCATTTTGCCTGTATCAGTCAATGAGATATGGACAGTTAAGTATTTCTAACTCCTTTTCAGATAACTTTTAAGAAAAAGTAGACGTGGTCGAAAGGCGATTTCGCTTATTTTCTATGGGTGTATTTACCACAGCCATAGTATATATCCTACCAAATTTCGTTAATCTAGCATTAACGGTTCTGTAATTATTAACAGCCGAAGTTTGAAAATTTGTTCAATCATATCTGGGCGGTGTCACAGCCCTTTTCTAAAAATTTGGAAAAATCGTCAATAGGAGAACCCACTTAATGAATCTACCAAATTTCATTATTTAGCTGGTTTTATTATTGAATTATCTCATTTTAAACATGTTTCGATATCGAGGAGTAAAATAACTGCGCTATAACACCCTCAACAAAGCTGTCAAGATTATTTTACTATGGTTTGCTTAAGAATGAACCAACTCATCATTTAGTATCAACTAAACCGAGAAAAACTTTAGCGCTCACAAGTTATTGTCACCAAAGACAAAATATGAGATCCTGAAAAATTTCAAATTTGCCACTTAGTAAGACCACCAAGTACGGGATGGATTTCTATAAACTTCTGACTGCTTCTGCCCAATTTTGATCCGTACGAGATAACAACGAAATTTTAAAGAAAAAGTGTTACACAAAAATTAATAAATTTACACGCCTGTTAAAACCTCAATGATTTCATACGAAGACGCTTTTCGATATTACCTGTATGTGTGTGTGAGCAACCTATAAAACAGGTTAAAATTAAATTTTAGCTGCCAAGCTATCGTATTAAGGGTTGATCAAGAGAAATCGACGAAAGGAAATAAACAACCATGCTATAACAAATATCTGCGAGTACAAATCACATTATTTAAATTATGATCTTCGATATGAAATCAGCGATTTGAGGATCCCGGCGAAAACAGGAAATATCTAACATTGCTCAATAAATGCAATTGCTGCATTACCAATAACCATTTCGGAATAATCTGACTGTGGTTGTAGATCAGCTGATTGCTTGTTTTTTTACTCGAAAATTCTATATTTGAAATTACAATCATTGACTCTCTATGATTTAATGTTAGACAAACAATATTACGTTGACAATATTTATTTCATTATATTTCTTAAAGAACTTAAGCAAGAGTGCTAACTTTTGCTATCAATCATTTATTTACCTAATATAGATGCATTTCGGCAAGTACGTGCTAAGTAAGAAAACAATGAACACCATGGCAAACAGTGTCTTTGTGTATAGAACTATTAATTCGCCGTATACAGCACAAATTTATTTGTTCGATCTTTTGGGCAATGACCATGTGTTGACGTTGATATATTGCGTTCGCAGGGTGCATTAATTCTTTAGTTCATGATTAAAACAATTTCACTATTTGTGCTCAGAGTATTGTCAAGTCGGTTAATGTGGTTACTTTGGTTTCGCACTATCCCTTTATCGTTTTTACACAGTCTAACCAGTAATAAAACTCAGAACCAACAAGCTAATTATAATCACCTCCAGGACGAGATTGGGCTTGCAGTCAACGCTTTTCGGACATTTCAGGGTGTTGTGTTGCAAATTTAATTAGGTGAATAAATTATTTTAAAGAGGAGAAGTTATTAAAATTACATTCTGTTAAACAAACATCAAGCTGTCTAGTTGTGTTTTTATTTTGCTCTGTGTTTTTCTTAAATAATTAAATCATATCTTGATATTGTAAATATTCTAAGTTATAATTGAAGTTAAAAGAGTTTAAATAGTTAATGGGCTTCACTACTTGGTGTGAAAATTGTTAAAATTTTTTGAATAGTGATAAATCATTATAAATTCGTACTTTTGAATTTGTGTGTGACGAGTTTTTTGCATATATCATTTGTTTTATTTGTTGCTTTTGAAAGGCTTATATTTTGTATTGCGATTGTTGTTGTGTGCTGACTTGGTTTTCTGACTTCTTTTTCATTACAGCTGTTTGCGTGGTTTGCTGAACGTCACATACAGTGTGTTTAAAACTGATCGCTCAGCACAGTGCCATTTAAACTGCCAGGGTTGTTTTTTCCATCTGCTAAATTCTTTACCTTATAGTTTTTTCTAAATTTATTAAAGAATTTATTTATACAAAAATGTCGTGCATGATAGCAAACTGCCAAATAGTGATTCCGAACGCTTTGCAGCATGCTGGCTGTGTGATAGACTTGTGCACGCTAAGTACACTGCGTTAACCGGTAGAATAGCTGACCTGCTTAATGAAGGGAAAGGCCTGCGCTGGTTTTGTACCAAATGCCGATCGACGGAATTTAATCTCTGTAAAATTTTAAGGCTTATCAGAAACAGGGTTTCTGAAATCAGCAAAGATTTTGCAATGCTGACCGAAAAATTCAAAAAATATGAAAATATTTTCAAAACCTTGGAAACTTTAAATAATTCGCCTCATTTGGAATGCCCTGAAAATAGTGGAAACAAGCGCAGACGTACGGATGATCTCCCTACTACCTCAGCAGTGCCGAACTTGCCTCACGCCCTTGAAGTTATCGATTTGGCTTCTCCAATTCCTAGTACGGTTGTTCGAGCAACATCCAAGAACTCTCTCTCTCTATGGCGCGATATACAACAGGTATATCATCATAAACCTCCTAAGAGATTTTTGCGCCAAGCTTCTCTTCCAATTTGTGGTGTGCCGATTTGAATTTTCCCTACAAATTGGTGGGACCTACAGTTTTTTGCCGACTCCGAACGGCATCTACAAAGGAGACGAATTTTTGCTGAGAAGCCTTTCATGGCAGAAATACACTCGGAGAGTTTGCCAAACCACTGCCGAGGGGCGACCCCGTTTTGAAAAACTTTTTTCAAATCACTTTTGATGTTACCTGTACCAGGGCTCGAACCATGGACCTTCGGTGTGGTAGGCCGGCAACACTACCTTCACACCAAGAACTCCTCTTCAAAAATATCCACTATGAAAAACCCGGAACCACCAACTATTGCAAACGAGTCTGAACCAATCGTTAGTAAGCTGGTTGTGGGCCCTCGGAATAAATATATTTTTGTGTCTGGCTTCCAACCAGACACTATCGAGGATGATTTGATGTACCATATTTCTTCTAAAGTTAAAGATCAAAGCGTAACTGATAGAAAATTTAATTTCACATATCATAGAAGTATGTCTTCGTTTAAAATTGATGTATCTGGGAAAGGTTTCGATACTCTTTTGGACAGCTCTGTTTGGCCTCGCGGGATCTTGTGCGGGAGTTTGAATGCAGATCAAATAGGATGTTCAAAATATAGCGAACAGTTCTCGTGATAACGTTGAGTCAAAAAAATGAGCACTAAATCCGTGAATATCTTTTATCAGAATATCAGAGATTTAAATATCAAATTAACTGATCTCTTTTTGAAATCTTTTCATTCTAATGAATATCAACTATATAGAAATGATCGATTTAATAAAGTCGGAGGTGGTGTTCTACTTGCCCTTCAGAAGAGGTTAATATACCTAACATCGATTTCATTGAGTTCAAATGCATCCGCATTTAATTAGAGAACGCCTCTATGTACGAATATTTTTGCTACATCACTACAGCATCAGATTGTTCAGTCTACATGCAACATGTCTCTTTGCTCAAAACTGTTAACTTTTTGACTAAAGCTTCAGATTCAATGATCTGCAATGACTGTTTAGATGGAATTTTCGATCTCTGCTTTGATCAAATAAATGATACCGTTAACAAGTTTGGGAAAGGCTTAGATTTAGTGTATGTTGATGATATAAACAAATTTTCTGTAAATCGTTGTGATCCGTTGGTTTTACCAGAAGACCTTTCCCACCCTTCTATTATAATAATCTACGAAACCATAAGTAATAACCAAGGTACTTAATGCTACTTAAATAGTAGCTTCGATTTTAACTTTTCCAAAGCCAACTACAAGAAATTAAATAAAGAACTGTCTAAATTAACTCGGCCTGAATTTAGCAGTGATATCGATCTAAACGTCTCACATTTTAATCAAACTATTTACTGCCTATTTGAGAAGTTCATTCCTAAACGCAAATTAACTTATGATCATCCTACGCCAGCTTGGTTTACTAAATAGCTTAAGGCTCTGAAAAATAGGAACACATGATCATTTAATTTATATAAGAAATCCGGATTAAACAAACATTACTTATTTTATTTTGTTTTGTTGTTTTTCCGACAGGGAGAAAAATTGATGGTTATTGGAACGATTTTTCGTCATCCCTTGTCAAATTTGGTTTTGATGCAAACCGGTTTCGGCGTTGTGCCATCATCAGTGTCGATTTTCGTTCTGCTCTGTTGTTGTCCTTTGTCTTGTATTTATAGTAGGTAGCAGGTAACGTCAGCATGGGTGTCTGTTTGTGTACGTGTGTGCATGTGTTGTGTGTGTACATTCAGAAACGCGGGTGGTTTGCATCGATCGGTTTTTGTGTGGTTGACTGAGGCAGGTAAAAGTTGGTGATTTTTGATGTATATTGGAACGATTTTTCGTCATCCCTTGTCAAATTTGGTTTTGAGACAAACCGGTTTCGGCGTTGTGCCATCATCAGTGTCGATTTTCGTTCTGATCTGTTGTGGTCGTTTGTCTTGTATTTATAGTAGGTAGCAGGTAACGTCAGCATGGGTGTCTGTTTGTGTACGTGTGTGCATGTGTTGTGTGTGTACATTCAGAAACGCGGGTGGTTTGCATCGATCGGTTTTTTTGTGGTTGACTGAGGCAGGTAAAAGTTGGTGATTTTTGTTGTTTGACCTTTTTTGCTTGTTTGTTGTTTTTGATCTTTTGCTGTTTTATGCTTATTTGTCGGTGCGTGTGTGTTTGTTGTACCTGAGTGGTTGCTTTGTTTTTTGTAAACCAATTTTAAAGGTTCGAATATTGTGTCGGAAACAGTGTTTGTCTGTTCGTTTATTATTCTACCGTCGAATGTTTTTTGTTTGTAGATTTCCATGTTTTCGAGTACGTTCAGACGTCTGCCTTTTGCTTGTACATGTAGGGCCTTGACTGTTTTTTTTATGTTTCAGGGGGGGCATTTATTCTCCGCCATGTGATTCGCAAAGTTGGACTCTGGTATGATGGTTGGATTCCGTATCTTTTTGTTGTAATCTCTAATGTGTTCTCTGAACCTCGTTCTTACTTGTCGTCCGGTTTGTCCTATGTAACTGTGCTGGCATTCACAAGTGAGCTTGTATACACCATGGCTGCTAAGCGGATCTTCTGAGTTAGTTTTGGTTCTTAGCTTCCGTCCTAAATTGTTCGATGTTTTGAACGCTGTGTTGATTTTGTATTTTCTAAGGAAATTTGCTTATTTATATGTTGCCCTTCCAGTATATGTCATTGTCGTCCAGGTTTGTGTACTTTCTTCTCCATTGTTTCTTTTTTGTTCTCTAAGGTCTCTCCTGAGTTTATCTACTAGTGCTTTTTTATATCCGTTGCTTGTAGCGATGTTAAATATTATTTCAAGCTCTCTTCTATATGCTTCTTGTGTAAGAGGTGTTCTTTCCAATCTTTGTACTAAGTGCCTTAGCGCTGCATTTTTATGTTGTTGTGGGTGGTTCGAGGTTTATGTATTATTGTGTCGGTGGCCGTTGGTTTCCTATATATGTCGTAGTTGAATTTATTGCTAGCTTTATCAATACTTATTGTGAGGTCCAGATAATTGATTCCTCCGTCTTTTTCGGTTTCCATTGTGAATTTTATGTTCCCGTGCTGCTTGTTGAATTACTCCAGTACTTGCTCTTCGTTGTTGGTAGTTAAAACGCATATGATATCATCCACGTACCTTGCGTAAAATAACACTCCTAATTTGGAATTTAATTCCTGTATATACTCGTTTTCCAGGTTTTGCATAAACGCTTCCATAAGAATAGCCGATGTTGGGTTTCCCATCGCAAGTCCCTTTGTTTGTCTGTATATTTTATTGTTGAATTGAAAATAGTTTTGACGTATTGTGGTTCTTACCGTGTTCGTGATTTGCGTACTTTTTACTTTATCTTTTGTTTTACGTAGTATTATAGAGTTTACTATGTTCAATGTCTCTGCTAGTGGTATTGATGTGTATAGATCTTTTATGTCGAAAGATACCACTTTGCTGTCCTTTGTCACTTCAACGGTCCTAAGTTTGTCAATTAGTTCAGATGTATTAGTTATGGTGTGTTCGTTGCTAAGTTCCAGCGTATCCTTCAATATCGTTTTTAAATATTTAGATAGCTTATAGCATGGTGCCAATTTAAAATTAATAATTGATCTCATTGGATTGCCTGGCTTGTGGATTTTTGGTAGCGCAATCAGTGGTGGAGTTGACGGGTTCATTTGGACTAATGTATATGCCGAGTTGGTATCTATTATATTTGTTGCAGTTTTTACAGCCACATTGATTTCTTTCTGGTATTCATCCGTGGGGATATGAAATGTCGTAGAATAAGAGTGAACCTCATCCGTGGTATCTGAAAGAAATCAAAAAGGCTATAAAAACTGCAACAAATATAATATATACAAACTCGGCATATACATTAGTCCAAATGAACCCGTCAACTCCACCACTGATTGCGCTACCAAAAATCCACAAGCCAGGCAATCCAATGAGATCTATCTATCTATGGCGCGATATACAACAGGTATATCATCATAAACCTCCTAAGAGATTTTTGCGCCAAGCTTCTCCTCCAATTTGTGGTGTGCCGATTTGAATTTTTCCCTACAAATTGGTGGGACCTACAGTTTTTTGCCGACTCCGAACGGCATCTACAAAGGAGACGAATTTTTTGCTGAGAAGCCTGTCATGGCAGAAATGCACTCGGAGAGTTTGCCAAACCACTGCCGAGGGGCGACCTCGTTTTGAAAAACTTTTTTCAAATCACTTTTGATGTTACCTGTACCAGGGCTCGAACCATGGACCTTCGGTGTGGTAGGCCGGCAACACTACCTTCACACCACGGCGGCCGCCAATGAGATCAATTATTAATTTTAAATTGGCACCATGCTATAAGCTATCTAAATATTAAAAACGATATTGAAGGATACGCTGGAACTTAGCAACGAACACACCATAACTAATACATCTGAACTAATTGACAAACTTAGGACCGTTGAAGTGACAAAAGACAGCAAAGTGGTATCTTTCGACATAAAAGATCTATACACATCAATACCACTAGCAGAGACATTGAACATAGTAAACTCTATAATACTACGTAAAACAAAAGGTAAAGTAAAAAGTACGCAAATCACGAACACGGTAAGAACCACTCTACGTCAAAACTATTTTCAATTCAACAATAGAATATATAGACAAACAAACAGGCTTGCGATGGGAAACCCAACATCGGTTATTCTTATGGAAGCGTTTATGCAAAACCTGGAAAAAGAGTATATACAGGAATTGAATTCCAAATTAGGAGTGTTATTTTACGTTAGGTACGTGGATGATATCATATGCGTTTTAACTACCAACAACGAAGAGCAAGTACTGGAGTACCTCAACAAGCAGCCCGGGAACATACAATTCACAATGGAAACCTAAAAAGACGGAGGAATCAATTATCTGGACCTCACAATAACGGCCACCGACACAATAATACATAATACCTCGAACCACCCACAACAACATAAAAATGCAGCGCTAAGTCACTTAGTACAAAGATTGGAAAGAACACCTCTTACACAAGAAGCATATAGAAGATAGCTTGGAATAATATATAACACCGCTACAAACAACGGATATAAAAAAGCACTAGTAGATCAACTCAGGGGAGACCTTAGAGAACAAAAAAGAAACAAGGGAGAGGAATGTACACAAACCTGGACGACAATGACATATACTTTAAGTGCAACACATAAATTAGCAAATTTACTTAGAAAATACAACATCAACACAGCGTTCAAAACATCGAACAATTTAGGACGGAAGCTAAGAACCAAAACTAACTCAGAAGATCCGCTTAGCAGCCATGGTGTATACAAGCTCACTTGTGAATGCCAGCACAGTTACATAGGACAAACAGGACGACAAGTAAGAACGAGGTTCAGAGAACACACTAGAGATTACAACAAAAAGATACGGAATCCAACCATCATACCAGAGTCCAACTTTGCGAATCACATGGTGGAGAATAAATGCCCCCCCAGGAAACATAAAAAAAAACGGTCAAGGTCCTACATGTACAAGCAAAAATCCGACGTCTGAACATATTCGAAAACATGGAAATCTACAAACAAAAAACATTCGACGGTAGAATAATAAACGAACAGACAAACACTGTTTCCGACACAATATTCGAACCTTTAAAATTGGTTTACAAAAAACAAAGCAACTACTCAGGTACAACAAACTCACACTCACCGACACATAAACACAAAACAGCAAAAGATCAAAAACAACAAACAAGCAAAAAAGGTCAAACAACAAAAATCACCAACTTTTACCTGCCTCAGTTAACCACACAAAAACCGATCGATGCAAACCAGCCCCGTTTCTGAATGTACACACACAACACATGCACACACGTACACAAACAGACTCCCATGCTGACGTTACCTGCTACCTACTATAAATACAAGACAAACGACCACAACAGATCAGAACGAAAATCGACACTGATGATGGCACAACGCCGAAACCGGTTTGTCTCAAAACCAAATTTGACAAGGGATGACGAAAAATCGTTCCAATATACATCAAACATTACTTACTGTATTCCATTCTTACCCAGAAGTACATAGATTTAAATAAAAAGTGCTATAAAGCTTATATCTCTTAAATAAAAAGAGACATTATTCTCAATCCAAAGTCATTTTATGGTTTCGTGAATTGTAAACGTAAAATATCGGGGTTTCCCTCAGCTATGAAATATCAAGACATTATATCTAGTGATAATCAAGATATCGCAAATTTCTTTTCTCAATTTTTCAGTTCTAACTATTCTGCCGTCACGAACTCAAGTTTTCAAAATTATCCTTATAAGCTAGACAGGAAGAATTTAATTAATTCACCAATCATATGCGCCATATATGTTCTAATTTACCTTAAAACCTTAAGAGAATCTTTTAAATACGGTCCTGATAGGATGCCTACATGTTTCTTGAAAAAGTGTGCGAACCATATTTACCAACTCATTACCAATTTGTTCAATCTATCACTAAAGTGTGGTGTTTTTCCAACTGCGAGGAAAGAATCGTTTCTTCTACCGCTGCATAATAGCGGTAGTAAGTCTTCTATAGAGAACTATTGTGGCATAGCAAACCTTTCTGTCATCCCAAAATTATTTGAAGCTATTGTTACAAATCAACTTACGGGTCCGATCTCCACTTTAAGAGCTGACTGCCAACACGGGCTCAGTAAGGGAAGTCGACACTTATGAATTTACTTGAGTTTACCAGTCATGTCTCAAATGGCTTTAGAAAAAATCTGCACACCGACGTTATTTATACGCCTTAAAGCTTTTTAATAATAATTCCCAAACGGATTACCCACCATATCCCGCCCGACCGGCGCGAGGGGCGCATCCGCATAACGCGCGGATTATTCGTTCGTGCCGAGTCGTTGAAAGGCTTTGGTTTGTTAATCGTCGAGATCTAAAACTATTCAGCTACAGAGAAAATCTCATCAGCTAAGTAAAGTAGATATAAGAGAGATTTTACATTAAGAACTAACTAGTTAACAGAATAAAATTATTGTTAGAAGTTAATATGGAAGTCAAGGAATAAGAAACAATTAGTAGCTATGTATTTAGGATAGAAAGAACTGATTTTTTATGCTGAAAATCGAGTCTGAAATATAAAATCTACCAGAAAGAGAGTTATAATCTTGACACAAACAGCGAAAAGGCTCATTTAACAGAAAATTGATTCGGCACTGTTTTAAGACTAAAGGTTTAAAATGCCTGGAAGGACGAGACGGTACATAGAAGTTCACTTGACTTAGAAGAAATGCGCTGGAGAGTGAACATAGGAATCATGCATCAAATGTCGAGCATATGGAAATTTTTGAAAATTTGTCTGGTAGTGTTACTTGTAATGTGAGTTTCGGAATTTTCTGAAAAATATAACAAAAAATCTTTTCGTAATAATTATAACTGAGAAATATTTTTTTGAGTCATCCGTAACTATTATATTGATATTTTGTTTTTTAAAAAAAATAATAATAATTTTTATTTTGATATTTTTCTTTAAAAATTATAATTAATTATAATAACTTTTTTTTTTTTGTCTTCTAAGACTTTTTCTTTGAGACTTTTAAAATAAAAGTCTTTCGATATATAGTTATAGACATTTTTTATTTAAGAAAAAATCCTTTGGTAATGTATATATTAATAGGCTAAAATTTTTTCCAAACAATCAATTGCCAGGCAGTATCTACGAGTATATCTAAACTTGCATAAATTGCTATTGTTCGCAAGGGTCACGAGTGGTGCATAGGAGTACTATATTTAACAAATAATGCTTCATTTATTTGTAATAATCAATTAAAGTTTTCTGCATAAAACCATAGCGCTTAAGTACAGTAATTGACTGGTACGTTATACATATAGCAATAGCGCAGGTGGTAAGCATCAAGGTTCGAGAACAGGTTCCGGTCAACTGATTTTATCTTTTTATTAAACTTTTTTAAATATATGAATACTTCTTATATTTACTTTTTTTCTTTTATTCAATTTTTAATTAAATTCTAAGCTTTTTTCCTATTTGTAACCTCTATCTTGGAGTGAAAAATTCAAGTTTTTGCAAAAACCGTCTGAAAATGATTCAAATATACCAAAACTCAAAAACGTACATTGTTTTATGAATTTATTTAAGAAATTAACTTTTTTCTGAATAATATAGGACCTAAGGTAAGCACAAACTCGAACCTTAAATAGAGGCAAATTAAATTTGACCCGTTATGGTGGGAAACTTCTTTAAAAATCAATATGAGATGGCTTCTTTATTATGTCCAAGTTGTGGTTAAGGAAAAAATGCCAGAAAACCGTCAAATCTTGAATACATGTGTAACTTTCTTCCGCAAAATGGATTTCAATACAGCCAGATCCGGTTAAATTAACAAATAAAATTCCAAAATGGTAACTGAGAAATACGCGGAACTTCATAATTAACGTCTTATGCATTTTCAAAAAACATATGCATATATGTGTATACTCCTACTGAGGAAATATTTTCAACAAGCCATACCGCTTAAGTAAAGTATTTAACAGCGTCTTAGTAGATATAGGAGCAGCGCAGCTGGTAAGCGTCTCGGGTAAGACGCATGTGTTCCAGGTTCCGACAACAATTCATTTTTTTTTCGACAAAAAATTTACCAAAACAAAATATACATACTTTTATGAATTTTTTTAAGAAATTAACTTTTCTCTGAATAATATAGGAGTTAGGGTAAACTTATATGCACACATATATGAAATATTAAGTTCAGGTTAATTCAATTAATTACTTCATTAGTTGAACTGAAGTCATAACTTTTATTAACTTAGCCACTTACTACATTTTTAGTGAAAAGAAAGATATGAAAAAAAAGAACTAAATTATTTGTTAAGGGGGCTCTCGTAGCAAAGCACGGTTATACATAGGTTAAAAACGAATCCAAAGGTAAGTGGTGCTCAAGAGGAAAATTTTAAATTACAGATGTTTTACAGCCTCCCGAACAATTAAAGTCCGCTTTTTTGGGACATACTGTAGGACTCACCGAAATAAAACAAACCATATATCTTATTTGACAGTCACATTTATTCTTTTCAATTCAAGTCTTGAGTATCCTCCGTTCTAACGATGATATTTATGTATGAACAAGGTGGCGCAAAAGTAATCCTCCTATCAGAAAATGCTATAAATTTTGCGATTGGCCCCTAAAGTCAGTTCTGTTTTGACATTTGTGTAGTAAACACATGCGAAATACACATTAATAAACAATGTTACGCTACACTGCTCCAGAACACGGAATATTGCTGACTATTTATTTGACCAATAATCGGTCGGTGAAAAACGGTTACTGTGAATGGTGAGCGCTACAAAGCAATGATCAACGAGTTCTTTTTGCCGCAACTTGATGAATTGGGATTGGAAAACATGTGGTTCCAACAAGACGGTGCAACAGCACACACTGCACGTGCCACAACCGATATGCTGAACATCGGAAGCTTACTTTTGCGCCACCTTGTATATTCTATGCAACAGATGGTTGCTCGCAAAATCTTTGTTCGACAGTATTTATGTGTTCGTTCGGCAATACGAATTTTTGTGTACATTCCTTGGGGGGAAAATCGCTAGTTCTGAACTGGTGCGCATCTAGTGCGTTTCGAACCGCAAGTAGTTCGCCTTCAACCTCTTTCACATGTAATCAACTGGCGAATTTAACATGGCAATGCCCTAGGCGGTGGAAATTGTCCCCAGCTGCATAACCTTTTCGACAGTTCCGAACTAGTTAAAAATTCGACAGTTGGGATGTATTTGGTTTATTGCTACTATTGCTATAGTTCTGTACTATTTCCAAATTCTGCAGTTTGGATGTAGTTAGTTTAGAATTAAAAAAAAAAACAGTAAAGAAGTCTAAGTTTCGGGTGGAACCGAACATTATATACCTAGTAGTGATCTATTTTGTCATCCCAATTTACGCAGGTCTATTTTAATACTTTCAGTTGTATTTGCGTTCAAATAGACAGACGGACAGACAGATAGACGTATCGAGAGACGGACATGGCTACATCGACTCAGCTCATCCTCCTGATCATTTCAGTATACGTACAAACATTTCATGTTCACGAAAGGTATGAATATCAAAAAAGATATACAACTTCGCTTTTGCAGTAGGGTATTAACTACTTCCCCGGATATTTTACTTTTCATCCTGAACGTTTGATATACATTAATAAATATATATCCCGATTTGTTTATGCCGAATGGAGTACCTTGTGTGCGTAACAAAAATAGATATAAAAAATTTATGTCTTTTATAGGCGCCAAAGAACTCACCCGATCTTTATGAAATTTTTACAATGTATACTTGGGCTCACTGGGTACAGCATAGACAATATATAGTTTTGCAAAAGTAGGCGGAGCCTACTCTGAACTTTTTGGGCTAAATTAATGAAATTGGGATATATGTGTCACTTAGGCAATATCTACATAATTTTACAAAAGTGGGCGATCCCACGCCCACATATTTTCTGTTTTGTTTTGCTCTTGAACTTTCACGATAGGTTCAGGAGTTCGCTGGGCAAGACACAGTCCGTATATAGCTGTTGGAAAAGCTCCCTGGTTATGTAAAGCTGCAGTTCGGTATAGCTGGGAGTTTATTTGGTTCAAGTTAATGACATTGTATATATAGATGTGTTCTATATATCAAAACGTCAAAACAACGTCTACCGGCTTTGCTAGTACATTATAAAATAGCGAAAGCAAACAACGAATTTCAGCATTCAGACTAGTTTGCGTTCAGACTAGTTTGCGTTCAAATAGACAGAACTACAGACAGACAGACGGAGAAACGGGCATGGCTAAATCGACTCCGCTCATCGTGCTGATCATTTTAGTGAACTTTTCTCTTCTTGTTCTCATACTTACATACATTTAGGGCCGATTTCACCAGGTCGACTTAACTAAGTTCAGTCGAGTTTTTCACTTTTTCAGTTTCACCATCTAACTTAAATAAGTCACAACTTAGTCAGCCTCCCAGCTGACTTATTCTTGACTTAGTCAGTGTTGCTGTGGTTCAAAACCTAAATGTCAGTAATGCTCCTAATTTGTTTTGTACAATGTCCCAGCCGGAAAATTCGTCAAGCATGACTTTAACGGCGTATGCGTAGATGCATGTGAACGCTTGTTTTCTAGCATGCAACCATTACGAAACTATCGTTTTTAATTAAACGCTAAATTTACTACCTTCCAACTAAAGAGAGATGGGTGAAAGGTCAATACATTCCTTCGTGTATGGCCATACATGTCAATTTCGCACTGGGGTATTGGGATACGCAGAGTTGTCTGGTATGAAAAAATACTAATATGCATAAAACAGCTGATCGGGTTGTTGTGTTCAAAATTATTAAAGTCGCTCAGCTGGTGAGACCCAAAATTAAGTTAGTCTAGAATCTGTGCTAACTTAAGTCATGACTTAGTTTTAGTCTTAGTGGCGTTGATGAAACCGGCCCTTAATGTTTATGAAAGGCATGGAAATCAAAAAAGAATTATAACTTCGCTATTGCAGAGGGCTATTAACTACGTGCCCGAATATTTTGCTTGTGTGTTCCCCGATTTGGCTAATTTTCAGGAGGAGTATAATGCATACTACTGAAAAGCAGCTGACGAATTTTCATTGAAATATCATGATTGAATTATAAGCGATTTGCCTTTGAAATATTTTATGCTGAAAAGTGGGCGGCGCCACGCCTACTTCTTCAAAATTTACAAAACTTTTTTGCGGCCGAGTTTTTCTTAAAAAGGTTATTGTGCGTGCAAAACCCGATTGATATAACTTGCTTGGTTGTAGAAATATCGCTTTTTAAATTTTACAAAAAATTTTTCAGAACTATGTTAAAAAAACTGGGCGTGGACATTAACCGATTTCGCCCATTTTTACAGCAAACAATAAAATTTTATATATTGAACATTATCACCAAATTTCTTTTCGACAAATCAATTTTTGGCGGTGTTATGGCATCAAATGTGTTGTGGAATAGTCTCCACTATAAAAGGGGCGGGGCCACGCCCATTTTCGAAAATTTTAAGTTTTTGGATTTCTTTGTTTACGGAAACTTTAAAAGTGAAATATAAATGATGTAAAATTATTTTACGCAAAGGTATTGCCTATTTAATATATCTACGATCCTCTTCAAAATCTTTCATACAAAAGTGGGCGTAGACCTTAACCGATCCTGCCCATTTTTTCCTGGAACATTCCTTGCATACCTGGATAACTGCGTGCTTAATTTCCTTTCGATATCTTGAACGGTTTTTGATTTATTATTATTATTATTTCTAAATTTGATTTAATCAAAATCGGGCGGTGCCACCCCCATTTTCAAAAATTTCTTGAAAATTGTATTTTATGCCTCAATGTCAATGTATTCACCAAATTGTATCCTATAAGGATACGGACGGACATGGATTAATCAATTTCTCTTTTCGTCGCGAACATTTTGATATATATAAGTCAATATCTATCTCGATCCGTATATGCCATTACGTACTGCCGTTAGGCGACTAAAGTTAATATACTTTGTGTGCGTAGCACTACCAGGTATAAAAATATTTGGAGAATCCTTCCATGGTAGAACTACGAGGTGTGTTCAAAAAGTATCGCGAATTTTGAATTTTCGCTGGTTACGTATATTCGAATTTCGAATTTTTTGTGGCGTTATGTTGGTACTCATGTCTCTCAGTTATGCCGACAAGCTCGGCCATTTTGAATGTTCAGTTAATTGTTGACAGCTGCTTTGCTTGCACGTGTTTTGGATCGTCTTCGATTTTTACCTATTTTTTTACAAAAATTGCTCAATTGTGACCAAAAACAGCATCGCATGAACATTGCTAATGAGATGCTAAACTCTGTCCGCGACGACCCAAATTTGCTCCAGAGGGTCATAACTGGTGACGAATCGTGGGTTTATGGTTATGACGTGGAAACCAAAGCTCAATCATCTCAATGGAAGCTGCCGCACGAACCAAGACCGAAAAAAGCGCGCCAAGTTCGGTCGAATGTGAAAGTTTTGCTGACAGTTTTCTTCGATTGCAGGGGCGTGGTGCATCATGAGTTCTTGCCACAGGGAAGAACGGTCAATAAGGAATATTACCTGCAAGTTATGCGCAATTTGCGCGAAGCAATCCGCCAGAAACGCCCGGATTTGTGGAAGAACAAAAATTGGCTTTTGCACCACGATAACGCCCCTGGTCACGCATCGTTGCTTGTGCGCGACTTTTTGGCCAAAAACAACACACTAATGATGCCGCAGCCACCGTATTCCCGAGATCTGGCCCCCTGTGACTTTTTCTTGTTCCCTAAACTGAAGAGGCCCATGAAAGGACGACGTTACGCTTCTCTTGACGAGATAAAGACGGCATCGAAGGAGGAGCTGAACAAGATACAAAAAAATGATTTTTTGAAGTGCTTCGAAGATTGGAAAAACCGTTGGCACAAGTGTATAATATCTCATGGGGATTACTTTGAAGGGGACAAAACAGATATTCAGGAATAAATAAATAATTTTTGAAAAAACACAAAATTCGCGATACTTTTTGAACACACCTCGTATACTCGGAGACTTTTGCTAAATGACTGCCTACGGTCGCGACACGGTTTTGAAAAACTTTTTCAAACCACTTTTGATGTTACCTTTCCCAGGACTCGAACCTTGGACCTTCGATGTGATAGTCCAGCAACACTACCGCCACACCATTCCGGTTAGTTTATGCGCGGCTAATTATTTGAGCCTAAATTTAAAACATTCTATCAAAATGTATGCATATGTAACCTTTTCTCACACTATTGATGCGTGCGCCGTAGCTGAGTGGGTAGAGCACTGGACTCTGATGCGGCACGCGTCGGATCGAATTCTACCAACTAGTTCATTTTTTATCTTTTTTTATATATGATTTCAAATTTTAACCTTTCTTTAAAGAACGTTACTGGAACAAAACCTTTTTCCAAGTACGAATCTAAATTTTATTAAATTTTATTGATTACACAACTTCCGGTTTCGAACTATTGAAAATTTAGTTACTATCGCACTAGTTCTTATTAGCCACTTTATCTCTAGTACTGAACCAGAAATTATTCTCACTTATTACCAACTTCCGCACAGGATTTATATTCGTATACGCGTATGTGCATTACTTATATTCTTACACGCTAGGAAAAGGGGAACATTATTAAGCGTACATACTCGTACATAGCAACAGGTGATTGCCATAGCAATCGGCGCATGTGGTGGTATTCGTGCTCGCTAGTACTGGAATTATTTTCGAATAATATTCGAATAAATACTATTCGAATAAACGATAGTAATATTCGTTTTAACAAATTCGAATAGTATTTATTCGAATAACTTATCCGTTTATTCGAATAGTGGTATTCGAAAAGTTGTAATGAAATGCGAGAGATGTTGGAAGCGAACTTCACTGTCGCCATCGCTTGTACCTGTGAGCATGCATTCACGTTTTGTACTTGTTGTCGGCTCGCGTTGATGAAAATCAAAAATGTTTGATTCTTTCGTGGCAACTTGGTTTATTTGTTGTTAGCGCCTACATTTTACAACAACACCAGCTCAGTCGCGTCGCGGGTCTCATGACGAACCCATGTACGGATAGAAAAAATTTAAACGGTTTAATCCATTAAGGCCAAGAAATGCAATATGAAATAAGCATTTGTTCTTATTTTAATGCCCTTAAAATTAATAAACATTAAAGATTTTCGAGTAATTAAGGAATAATAATAAAGTATATGAACAAAAACATTGTTCGGTAGGGAAATTCCTACAACCTATTGCTTGGAAGGGTGGGACCGTGTGTAGAAGTCCACGCAAACGGGGAAAGTTTCTGATCGCCATTCACCTGGCAGCGCCTGATCACCATATGGTGTGGCTGCAAGCGGCTCATTATACAAAGGTGTAACTAGATTCAAACTCCCGCGAAACGGGTTGTGCGTTGGGTTTGAGACCCACTTCATAAAACAACGTTCCAATGAAAACTAACCAAGTTTTGGATATGAGAACCCCTTTTGTAGATGACAACACCCACAAACGAAATAAGGATTGTGAGTTAAGGGCATACAACTGGAATGTCCGGTCCCTTAATGGGGAAGGTGGCGATGCTTGGCTGGTTGAAGTACTGAGGAAAGCAAAAGCTGACATAACCGCCATATAAGAGATGCGATGGACGGGGCAAGGAAACACGAATAACACACCTTGCAACATCTACTGGAGTGGGCATGAAGACAATCGCAGATTCGGCCTGATACTTGTGGTGGGAGAGAGACTCCGTCACCGAGTACTGTTGTTTACACCCGTGAACGAGCGTTTCGCCACAATTCGCATAAAAGTACGATTTTTCACCGTATCGTTTATATGCCTTTGTTCTTATTTTAATGCCCTTAAAATTAATAAACATTAAAGATTTTCGAGTAATTAAGGATTAATAATAAAGTATATGAACAAAAACATTGTTCGGTAGGGAAATTCCTACAACCTATTGCTTGGAAGGGTGGGACCGTGTGTAGAAGTCCACGCAAACGGGGAAAGTTTCTGATCGCCATTCACCTGGCAGCGCCTGATCACCATATGGTGTGGCTGCAAGCGGCTCATTATACAAAGGTGTAACTAGATTCAAACTCCCGCGAAACGGGTTGTGCGTTGGGTTTGAGACCCACTTCATAAAACAACGTTCCAATGAAAACTAACCAAGTTTTGGATATGAGAACCCTTTTTGTAGATGACAACACCCACAAACGAAATAAGGATTATGAGTTAAGGGCATACATCTGGAATGTCCGGTCCCTTAATGGGGAAGGTGGCGATGCTTGGCTGGTTGAAGTACTGAGGAAAGCAAAAGCTTACATAACCGCCATATAAGAGATGCGATGGACGGGGCAAGGAAACACGAATAACACACCTTGCAACATCTACTGGAGTGGGCATGAAGACAATCGCAGATTCGGCCTGATACTTGTGGTGGGAGAGAGACTCCGTTCACACCCGTGAACGAGCGTCTCGCCGCAATTCGCATAAAAGTACGATTTTTCACCATATCGTTTATATGCGCTCATGCACCGACGTGGAAAATGATGCATTCTACGAGCGCCTGGGAAATGGATACTAGCGGTGCCCCCGTCATGATATCAAAGTCGTGCTTGGCGACTTTAACGACACCCTGTCAGTAAGGAGGGTGTTTTCGGCGAAGTTCATTCTTCACAATCAGACTTCGCCAAATGGATATAGGTTTGACGACTTCGCCGGTGCCCGAAACATGGTCTTATCCAGCACTAGGTTTGTGAACAAGAATATCCATCAGGCATCATTTCTGTCCCCCGATCGAAAAACACGCAACCAGGTCGACCAGGTTGTGATAAACGGACGGCATCATTCCAGCGTTTTAAATGTTCGCACAATACGAGGACCTAACATTGACTCTGATCACAACCTAATAGCAGCCGAGATTCGTTCCCGCCTCTGTACGACAAACCAGGCTCCACAAGAAACATAGCAAAAGCTTTACGTTGAAAAGCTGCAATCGCAACCGACCGCCAAATATTTTGCAGATCGCCTCTCACATCTGCTCTCCGAGAGTACAATTCAACCTAGTAGAATGCATGAGCCGTGGGTTCATATCTCAGGAGCACTCCGTACCGCAGCCGAAGAAGTAAATGGATTCCGGCGAACGCGAAGAAACAACAAATGATGATGAAGAGTGCCACGCTTCAACGGAAGGAAAGGACGAAGCCTACAAGGCAACGCTGGGATCGAATGCAAGAAGGAGTGTGTATACACTACCGCGAGTTGAAGAAGGAAGCGAGGCGGCTTTTCCAGGCAAAAAAAAAGAGGCGGAAAAGCGTGAAATAAATGAGCTTGAGATGCTGGCCAACGGGAATAATGCCCGAAAATTCTATCAAAAAATTCGGCGAATGACAGAAGGTTTTAAACCCGGAGCAAATTCCTGTGAGAATAAGAACGGCGACCTGGTGGCCAATGTTCAGGGAGGACTCAGAATATGGAGGGATCACTTCTCTGCCCTTTTAAACGGAGCAAGAAACCAGAGAAGGTGCCGAACACGAGCCCACAATCGAAGATGTTGGAATTGACGTTCCACAACCCGAATATAATTAGGTGCGAATAGCAATATCATGATTGAAAAGCAATAAAGCACCTGGCGCTGATGGTTTGCCTGCTGAGCTATTCAAACATGGAGGCGAGGAGCTGGTAAATTGCATGCATCAGCTTCTATGCAGAATGTGGTCGGATGAATGCATGCCTGAAGATTGGAATCTAAGTGTTCTATGCCCAAACCACAAGAAGGGCGATTCTGCAAACTGCGTCAACTATCCTGGAATCAGCATTTTGAATATCGCATGTAAGGTCCTATAAAGCGTATTGTGCGAAAGACTGAAGCCTGATGTGAACAGACTGAATGGACCTTATCAGGGTGGCTTCAGACCTGGTAAATCTACCATCGAGCAGATTTTTACAATACGCTAAATCTTGAAAATACCCTTGAGAAAAGAATCGACCCTCATCATCCCTTTGTTGATTTTAAAGCCGCTTTCGATAGCACGAAAAGGAGCTGCCTATATGCAGCTATGTCTGAATTTGGTTTCCCCGCAAAACTTAGGTTAGATTAGGTGGTAGCTGTCCCACTAGGAGGGCAGCTCACTTGGACACTTATAAGGTTCGTTGTGATACCACGTTCTAAACGGTGACACTAACTTAAGATTGCTTAGCAAATCACTGCGTAGCGGCAATAAAACTCCGGATTTGGCACACATCGATCTTCAACACGTCTTCCGGAGACCTAACAACATCCGAAACGAGATACTTGCACCTGGTCCTAGCAAACGCTGGACAACTGAGCATGAAATGATTTGATGATTCCACCTTGTTGTCCTCCATGCAGCTCACGCAGCTCGGGTTATCAAGTATATTTATCCACACCGCATGGACCCCTATCGGACAGTGCCCAGTCAACCCTCCAATTAACATGGAAAGATGTACCTTGGAGAACCCTATTAATTCCATTGAACGCCTGGAGTCAACCACTGGCCAGAAGGACTTCGACACCTGACATGAGGTGGGGTGAGCCCAGCGTTTGCTTAGCTGATCCGAAGCCCACCTGCCCGGAAGCAACATACAGGTGGTAAGGGGAATACCCAGTGTTCTGGAGGCCGCCACATCTGTTTCACGAGTGGCCGCTCTGGCCAAGAGATCCGCATGCCAATTGCCGGGAATGTCACAGTGGCCTGGCACCGCAAAACTTATACGGCTACGCAAAATAACCTTGAGTAATACCGCCAGCTCGGTCAGAATTGGGAAGCACCTCTCCGAGCCGTTTGAAACTAAACGATGTTTTAGACAGGGTGACCCCTTATCGTGCGATTTCTTTAATTTAATGCTGGAGAAAATAATACAAGCTGCAGAACTTAACCACGCTGGAACAATATTTTATAAAAGCGTGCAACTGTTGGCATGTGCTGACGATATTGATATCATTGGCCTTAACAACCGCGCCGCAACTTCTGCTTACTCCACATTAGAAAAAGAAGCGGAGAAAATGGGATTGTTGGTGAACGAGGGCAAAACGAAGTACCTTCTGTCATCATGCAAATAGTCAGCGCATTCGCGCCTTGGCAACCAAGCCACTGTTGGCAGCAATAATTTCGAAATAGTAAAAGACTTCGTTTACCTGGGAACCAGCATTAACACCAACAATAATGTTAGCCTAGAAATCCGACGAAGAATTACTCTTGCAAACAAAATAATCGCACCCGTCCTGCTATATGGTGCAGAAGCGTGGATACTAACAACATCTGATGAGGCGGCTCTGGGAGTATTCGAGAGAAAGGCTCTTCGAAAGATTTGTGGACCTCTACGCGAACACCTACTCCTCGCTCGCTTTGGTGTAGAATACTCCAAGGAGTAATCTTTTGCAGCATTTCGAAAGTACCTTCCTGTAGGTGCTCTATAGAGTAATCAGAAGCAAAGTAAAGGGTACTCCGAGATCCAAATAGCGGACATCGCCATATAAATTGGACCACCTTTTTTATAAGAATGAGGATAAGTGTACTCTGATACTCCATAGTTTTTTACAGGGCTGAGCCGACTATGAACTTGCGCACATAGAAACGCCACAAGCCAAATTGGCTGAAGCAATAGCCCATGACGCCAATATACGCATTTACAAAGTACATCTGACCAAAAATACAGTACACGTCGCTATGGCAGATCCTTACTTTACAGTATGCACTGCAGTGGAGACTGCTATTATACGTACTTATAACAAACAATGCTTTTCAAATTACTTATTTTATAAGCAACCAAGTTACGGGACTAGGCTTCATGACACCATTTAAAGTACAATTGCAAGTGTATAATGCTAATGTGTCTTTTTAATTTATTTAATTGCAAATAAAGGACTACGCGATGTTATATTGTACGAAAATCCTTGGACGGTTCATTGATAAGACAATTGCAGGACATGTTGTGGGAATGTAATATAGTCTTTTAAAGCGGTAGCTGATCGTGCTCTCCAAAACGTCCCAGATTTCAGTGTTGTTATCCATTCGAACATCGTGGCCGTTCTAATGCTCAAAGGTTTGTTCGGGAATGATCAAAAACAGGGCACAGGGGCAAAAATTGTATGTAGCTAGAGTGGTTTTGAGTAAATCGCGTTTATCTTGTGTTTCATAGAGCAAAAATTCTACTAATATTTTATACACAAATTTTTTTAAATTTTTGTCCAATAAAAAATAGTTATAGCCATTGTATGCAACATTAATTTTTATGGAAATGAGTAAGTAAATGCTCGTGTGTAATTTTTATAAGACTGGCGCTATCTTGACCAGCCAGTCACCAATAAAGTGCTACCCTTTTGCAAAATTTACTAAGGTGTAATTTTGCATATTTTATTCTGCATTAACAAAAATTTTTTTCATACTTTCAAGAAATCTTACAAATTGCACATGCTAAGCCAATCTTCGCAAACAATTGTCATACTTGCATGTCTATTGTTGTTTTTGTTATAGTTCAGCATTGCAGTTACATTTGTTGTGTTAGTGGGTTTGTCTGAAGGCAAATGCTCTAGCGTTAATGATAACAAGAAAATTCTAATTGACATTTTATGCAAAAACAATCACGGGTTAAATGTGGTACCTTTTAATGCCCGTAGCCTTAGCCAAGACAAGCTAGACTATGTTAGGTATGTCTTTGAAGGGTCTGCGGTTGATGTTATTTGCGTTACTGATACATGGTTTCATAAAGACCTCACTGACTTCATTCTCTGTTAATGGGTATAATTTGTTAAGGCATGATCGTATGCTTAAAAAAGGGGAAGGTGTTGCAGTGAACTATAAACAAAACCTCAAATGCAAAGTGCTAGCTACATCAAAGACCTGTGGCACTGAGTATTTCTGTATTGAAATATCTGATGGTTTAAGCAAAATATTAATATCTTTTGTTTATAATCCTAATAAAGGAACTTCCCTAGATCCACTTTTTGTCACCTTGTCTGAACTTGTGTTAGATTATGAGCGTATTTTGATTTGTGGAGATTTTAATGTCAATCTGTTAGCTATTGCTTTATACTCTAATAAGTTATACGACCAGTTATCAGCAGCTGGGCTCTTTATTGTTAACGAAACGGTTCCAACAAGGTATGCCTGCAATTCCCCACCAAGTCTTCTTGATTAATTTTTCACCTGTGATCCCATGCATGTCCTTAAGTTTGACCAAGTTGACTTACTTTCTGACTACGACTCAATATTTTGTACCTTAGATGTTGTGATGAGTAGACCTGATGTGGGTGATGCTATTGTGTACCGCCATTTCAAATCTTTGAACACTAGATGTTTATACCTAGTCATGAATAAGATAAACTGGAATGTTTGTTGGTATCTTGACACTGTTGACAAAAAGCTAGACTATCTAGTCAAAACTTGACCATGTTGTATAATTTGCATGTGCCTCTTCGTTCATTTAATGTTGTAAACAGCTCGTGTCCCTGGTAAAATGGTAAAGTTTGTTCTGCCATTAAGAAACGCAATTGATTTTAATCAAAATGAAAAAAAAACTTAACTGACTTTTCTTGGCACCGATATAAAGAGGCTCGCAATAACACTATTAAAATAATCAGAGAAGCAAAACGGCTATACAGTTTCTCAAAACTTAATCCCTCACTTCCTTCCAAAGAACTATGAAACAACTTGAAAAAATTTAATATACATGGAAGAGAAAGAAATGAATGTGAAATTGACTTAGATGAACTTAATGATTTCTTTGCTAGTACGAACAACAATACTTGCAGTAATGTCGATCTTTTTCGATTTTGATGATCTCCCATATTTCGTTGGTCCAAAAGAGGAGTTTCAGTTTAAGTCAGTTACCAAGAATGAGGTTCTGAAGTCTCTTCTAAACGTTACGTCAAATGCCATAGGGGATGACGGGATATCGCTGAAATTCTGTAAAATTGTGTTAGAGTATATAATAAGCCCTTTAATTCATATCATAAACCACTGTTTTACGAGTTCCTGTTTTCCTCCAGCGTGGAAAAGTGCCATTATTTCCACAGTTGCTAAGAAGTCAAACCCAATCTGCTGTGGTGACTATAGGCCAATTAGCATATAGCCTGCCGTTTCTAAAACTTTTGATTGTTTGATGGCGACGCAAATTACAACCTTTATGCAAAAAACAGGTTAATCTCTCCACTTCAATTCGGCTTTAGAAAAAATCACAGTTATTAAATCCTCTGTTCATATTTTTTCCAGCACTGTCTAGAGGCTGAAATATTTGAGAAATTTTTGTTACTGAAATTAATTATACATAGTTGAGTAATTTGGCGCCGCTGTCATAAAAGTCGGTTCACACTAAACAGCGGGTAATTTGACAACTAACCGAAAAAATGCAGTCCATTAAATACCGGTAATAATTAAGAGGAGATGGCAAAAACAGTCCTTAGGAATGTTTGAAAGTCCATAATCAGAGACATCACTCCTTCAGATTCGGTCAATATTTCAATAAAAACACTTGGATTTGATGGACATATACCAACACTATAGTTAGACTTATAATATATATAATGATAACTTTAACTCAATGTGCTCAGTGAGTGAAAATATGACCACCGCTTTGACATGGTTGCCAAATTGTAATTTTATGGTAATTAGTATACAGGCAGTCCTTTTTGTAATCCATTTACCGGGAGAAAATTACAAATTCAATTTACCAATTCCGACTCTAGGACGCACCTTCCTATTTTGATTCTGCTTTCTTTTTGATCTGAAATTTTGAATTATAAGGCGGCCATGGCTGGTTTGGAGTCCCGTTTTAATATTGGAGCTTTATGAACAGTAAAAGTTTACATTTTATTATAAACACTTAGGTTTTTCAGGATGCATCTAAATACAAGACCGAAAATAGAGGCCATGAATACCCTTTGATCTCATTTTAATTATGGAATTAAAAAAAAAAAGTAGGGGTTTTATTGCGTATAAAAAAAATGTTTCAATTATATGAACAGGGGTGTTTTTGAACCTCATTTTTAAAATGGAGTAAACATTTTAATTTTGAACTATTGTTTGCAACACGCAAAGATATGTGAGATATGTTAAAAGCAAATTGGTATTTTTTTAAAGATTTTGATAAAGTTCAGTATGGGGAGGCCAACTCTCGCTCAAAATCAAATTGGACAGACGCGCCGACGCCGGTGTATACTTTAACGCAATTTGCGTAATGAGTAAGAGAATGAAAATATTTCTACCTTTTGGAGAGCAAATGAAATATGATTTGGACGCACCGACGCCACTACTTTAACTCAATATGCTCAATGAGTGAGAGAATATACATATTTTGATTGAAAATGAATTCAGCGGTTTTTTTGAAGTTCCTTAAATTTCTAAATATGAGCTGATGCCGGTTTCCATTTTGGTTTTTTCGTTTTGGATATACAGATAGTGCTGTCAATTTAGCAGTTTTCCTTTAGATCTGGCTTTTTTGAAACCCATTTAGCGGGGGAAAATTACAACTTCAATATATTGTTTTCTGGTTTTTTTCCTTAACCACAATTAATACATGTATAAAGACATTTCATATTGACTTTTGTAGCATTTCAATGATATTTTGTGATTCATATGTATATGACCTGAACTTATTATTTCTTATGGCTGTGCGTTACGTTTACCTTAAGCCTATATCAATCAGAAAAAAGTGAATTCTTTAAAAAAAAAATTTTAAAACTACGTAACTATTTAAGTATTTATCTTACATATTTTCTTATGGTAAATTTTTAGTAATTTTCTTACGGTTTTTTTCGCAAAAAATTGGTTTTAAGAAAAGACTGCTTTAAAAACTTTACCAATTTATGTCAAGGTAAAAAATTAAATTTTATTAAAAAAAAAATTATTGTCCGGAACCTGGCCAACGCGTCTCACCCGAGACTCTTATGCCTGCTTCAGAAAATATTTCCGCCATTAGTACACATACATATCCATATCGCTTTTGAAAATGAATGAAACGTTCATTTGGAAGTTCCACAAATTTCTCAATACGAGTACTAGCGTGACGCCGGTTTCCATATTGTTTTTTTTTTTTATATATATAGACATATTTAAAACACATTTCATGTTCATTTTTAAGGAAGGTTATCATCTTAACTGGTCAAATTTAGTCTGCATATGTAAGGGTTCGGATTATATATCTGCCCTTTGACAAATTAAAATATTTGAAGAAGAAATTGTGGATGTACTCAGGAAAATTAACACGATTTCTAACCACTTCATAAATAGAAAATTGAAGAAGCTACAAGCTGTGTTTTCGCCTTTTTGTATTTTGAGTATAATGTGTATCAGCCATTCTGTCTTATCGGAAAACCCCGATAGAAATAATGAAAATTATCAAAATTCTCTACTGAGTTTCTCGTTCCGACGGAATTGGGTTGTGATACATAAAATTATTATAATATTATTACAAATTGGCTACATATATGTTTACCTTAAGTCAAATATTATTGAGAAAACATTTTTTTTAATTATTTTGTTTTGATAAACTGGAAACATTTTCTGGCGTTTTTTTTTTGCAAAAATTAAATTTTTTCACTACAAGATAGAGGTCATACACAGAAAATATTGGGTTGAAAATATAATAAATTAAAAAAAATCATGCTAAGAAGTTTTCATATACCAGTATATACACAGGGGCTGCTTGCTTCTCTTGAACATTATTTTTATAATAAAATTCTATAAAAAATAAAGCTTTTAATTTGTTTTCTCTAAAATTTTAATTTTGAATTACTGCATGCTTGTAATACAACGCGCGAGATATGTTGAAACAAATTTGAATTTTTATTTTAAGATTTTGGTACAGATCAGCATAGAGGGGGCAACTCTAAATCAAATTAGACAGACGCGCCAAAGCTGCAGTAAACTTCAACTCAATTTGCTCAATGAGTAAGAGAATGAAAATATAGAGCAAATCGAATATGAGTTGACCGAACCGACGCTACTCAATGTGCTCAATGGGAGAGTACAAATATTTTTTTTTTTGAAATGAATTTAGCGTTTATTTTGAAGTTCCTCAATATGAGCATGATGCCGGTTTCCTTATCGTTTTTTTTTATATGCAAACAGTGCTGGTTTTTTTGGCGGGGGGAAATTGCAACTTCGGAATATGATGGTTTTCTGCTTTTTTCCTAAACCCTAATTAAGACATATTTAGCCATTTCATATTGCCTTTTATAGCATTTCAATAATATTTTGTGATATATATATAACCTAAACTTATTATTTATCATATAAGTATACCCTAAGTCCTATATCCATCCAAATATAAAGGCAGTAAAAAATCAAACTCCTTAAAAACCCATCAAATTTTGTAAGTATTTACCTTACATATTTTGTTATGGTAAATTTTAGTAATTTTCTTGCGTTTTTTTGCATACAATTTGTTTTAGGAAAATATTGCTTTAAAATCTTAATAAATTCTAAAGTCAAGATAAGAAGAAAATATATTAAAAAGAACAATGATTGTCCGGAACCTGGGCTCGAGTACAGAACGCACGCGTTCCACTGCAAATGCGTACACCTGCGCTGTTCCGATACACACACATGTGCTGTCAAATACCTTACCTATGCGCTATAGCCACAGAAAAATTTCCACCGTTGGGAGTATACCTACATACATACATATCCATATGGCTTTTGAAAAAAATTAAGCCTTCATTTTGAAGTTGCGCAAATTTCTCAACATTATCCTGACGCCAGTTTTCATATCGGTTTTTTTTTTATATACAGGCAGTTTTCGCAATTTTTCCTTCAAGTCAGGATTTTATTACAACTTCAACATATGATAGTTTTCTGGCCTTTTTCCCCAACCACAACTTGTACCCAACATAACGAGTCAAATTTAGTCTACATATATGCAAGGGCTCAAATTAAAATATTTGAAAAAGAAAACAATCGATATATTTAGCAAAATTAAAACAATTTCTAACCCTTTTCAAATATAAATTTGAAGCAGCTATGAACTGTGTTTTCTCTTTTTGTATTTTATATATAGGGTCTATCTCATCGGAGAACCCCGATAGAAATAATGAGCTTCGATAAATTTCGAGATTGCTATAAAGTTTCTCGGTCCGACTCTAAGATAGAGGTCATGAACAGAAAAATACTGGGCTAAGAATATAATAAATTAAAAAAAAAACCAACATAAGAAGTTTTCATATATTTAAAGACAAATTAAAAAAAAAAAAAGTTGCCGCAATCTGCCCTCGAACCTTGGAACGTACGCGTCCTAACCGAGACGCTTATCACCTGCGACACTGCTGCAATGTGCAATGATACTGTAGTTAACAGCTATGGCCAGTGGAAACCAAGAAAAAACTTGTACTACAACTAATTATGCCCCTCATCTCCTACTCACAGGTAGTATAAACCAAATTGGATTCCGTGTCTTGTCACAAGCTTAATGTTGTGTTCAATAATTCAACCCGATATGTGTACGGAATCGGTAGCTATAAGCATGTTTCGGTCTGGAAAACCAAGATTCTGGGCTGCTCTCTTGAGAAATAATTGCTCTCGAGGAATTGTACAAGGTGGCGCAAAAGTAAGCTTCCGATGTTCAGCATATCGGTTGTGGCACGTGCAGTGTGTGCTGTTGCACCGTCTTGTTGGAACCACATGTTTTCCAATCCCAATTCTTCAAGTTGCGGCAAAAAGAACTCGTTGATCATTGCTCTGTAGCGCTCACCGTTCACAGTAACCGTTTGGCCCCGACCGATTATTGGTCAAATAAATAGTCAGCAATATTTCGCGTTCTGGAGCAGTGTAGCGTAACATTGCTTATTAACGTGTATTTCGCATGTGTTTACTACACAAATGTCAAAACAGAACTGACTTTAGGGGCCAATCGCAAAATTTATAGCATTTTCTGATAGGAGGATTACTTTTGCGCCACCTTGTATATTCCTATACAGACTTAGTACGCGGAAAATGCAAGCCTATTTATATGAAACGCTCATACCAGTGAGGTCACGAATACACCATAGTTTCATTGTTCCAAAGTATAAATATTTGAAATCATCTAGACTGTTTTTGATTAACGCGGCAAGATCTAGGAATTCAATACACGCGACTGTTAAGGATGAACTGACTATTTCTCCACATTGTAAGCGTACGTTATCAGGGCATAAAATCTATCTTAATTCTAATTATTTTCTATAATATTCTCACAAAATCTGTAGCTATTCCAAGAAAAACTGCATTGATATAGTTTTTAAGTACCTAATAAACAAAATTAATAGTTGATAAATTTATAAAACATTGACTACTCTCATAAATTAAATAAATAAATAATATTTAGTTTTTAACGGTTAACTGCCGCACAAGTAGTAGTTTTATCAGAACTGTCCCTGCACCGGTTAATTTTCTGACACCAATTAGTTTAAGTAATGTAGTTCATTAACGTTTATTGTATGTATTATAGTTCACTTATAATCAGGGTTTCGAAAATATTCGCTGTAGTTCACTCGAATTCGCGAACGTGAGCATTAAAAAAAAAATAAGAATACATATAAAATCGGTATCGTTCGCGTTGGCGACGAAGAATGCGTAACAAAATATAAACCTTTCACGTTCGCGAATGCGTTCAATCAAAGTAAGAAATTTCTTCTTGTCGTTCATCGTCACGAACGAATGTACATGTGGCGTAGGACCGCTCTTCCTGTCATTCATCTTCAGAAATTAATACATACGTTCCGTGGAATATTCGCAGACTGGTAAAGTAATAAAATTGAATAATGTTACCGCTGGAATATCGCAGTTTTCATTTAGCTCTATCGTCGCGGAGGATAACATTAAATTTAAGTCACTAGTGAGGAATATAAAATAATACTACTGTCTTACATTTAAAACTGGGTATTTTCAAAAATTTCGTAAAGGCTTTGAAGAAAAGTGGCAACAATCGCGCAATTGATCATCTGAAGTCAACGTTTTCTCATTTATCAGATGCCAAAACAATAGGTGTGTTTGTGAGCCCGAAAATTAAAATACTTTTTAAAAACGCCAGTTTTCATTCTGCTCTACCGGTGGACGAGTTTATGGCAAATGGTCGTTTTTGCGAATTTTCTAAGAACATTAGAAGTCTAAATACAAAGAAATTATCGATGATTTGCTCATAAACTTTGAGAAAATAGATATAGGCAAACCTTCATTTATTGTTTTCATTGCATATGCAAATATCGTATTTCTTCCCAGGTGTAAATATGTCGTTAAAAATTTATTTCATCCTTTCTCATTTGGACTTCTTCTCTGACAACCTGGGTGATGAAAACGATGGGCACGGTGAGCGGTCCAGCAAAAAATAAAATAAATAGAATTGCGATACCAGGGACATTCGAACTAAGCTATGGTGGTCGACTTTTGCTCGTTCCTTGTTCGAGAAGAACAAAATGTCCCAAATCGGTTATCAACTTTTAAAGTAGGGATTTATTATGGCATCTCATCTATTTTAATACTTTCAGTTCGTATTGCGTTCAAATAGACAGACGGACAGGCAGATAGACGTATCGAGAGTCGGACATGGCTACATCGACTCAGCCCCTCCTCTTGATCATTTCAGTATACTTTTTGATGGGACTATCTCTTTTTCTTCTCATACGTACAAACCTTTCTTGTTCATGAAAGGTATGAAAATCAAAAAAGATATCCAACTTCGCTTTTGCAGTGGGGTATTAACTACTTGCCCAGATATGTTACTTTTCATCCTGAACGTTTCGATATACTTAATAAATATATATCTCGATTCGTTTATGCCGAATGAAGTAATATACCTTGTGTGTGTAGCAAAAATAGATGTAAAAAAGGATGCCCTTTATAGGCGCCATTGATTTGATACTTGGGTTCACTGGGTACAGCATAGGCAATATTTAGTTTTGGGAAACTTTGGGCGGAGCCCAGCCCCCAGGCTATATAAAAATTCAATTGGTGCTACGCACACAAGGTATATTAACTTAAGTCAAGTAACGGCATAAACGTATCGAGATAGATATATCAAAATATTGGGGACGAAAAGAGAAATTGATTAAGCCATGTCCGTCCGTCCGTCTGTGAAGACGATAACTTGAGTAAATTTTGAGATATCTTAATGAAATTTAGTGTGCAGGTTCCTTGGCACTCATCTCCGAGCGCTATTTAAAATGGTCGAAATCGGATGATAGCCCCGCCCACTTTTTATAAATAAAATATTTTCGAAAACACAAAAAAGTGACTACGCAGTACATAATGCACCTATAAGGATACAATTGGGTATGTTCGGCCGGGGTGCGTCTCTAACCGGCAGTGGGTGGGCACACCGAGGTCGGTCTGGACAGGAGTAGTGGGAGAGAAAGAAAACGAAACAAATTTCTCGTTATAATCTGGTTTAATTCGGTATATGGTTAATAACATGGAGTGTAGAAATTACCTTTCCTAATGCTGTGAAGGCTCGGAATCGCTGGCTGATGTTGACGGGTTGACTGCTGGATCAAGAAGAAGCCTGCATGTCGTAGGGGACCGTTCACCGGGAACAAAAGCTCCGGTTTTTTTGGAGGGGAAAACACACTCACACTGTGGCAGCGACGTGTATGTGCAAAGCGCTTACAAACTGCACACATACGGACCCTACATTAGGGTGGTCCGAAACCTTTGAAGATTTAGGCATCGGGCCTAAACATGCCGGCCCCTTTGCGACCCGCAACAACTTAAGAATCAGCCATGGATTCCTGACCGCCATGCGTGCGGAAACAACTTAAAACTAGATTTAAAACTATAAGCTATGAGCGCCGGTAAGTGCGTCGAATTACGCGTGGTCTGGTCGTCCGCCACTCCGTATTGATTACGCCACCTAGAGCTAAACGTGGGGTGAGAAGAAGTGGATAAGCGAAAGTGTTCATATTTCTTGCCATTTTATTATAATTTTCAGAATATTCTTATTTAAGCGTGATCTTATACTAGGGTGTAAATATGAAAAAGAAGTCATATCAATATGTCGCTTGGTGTCGACCTAAATTGCTCTAGGCCTTAGTGGTGCCCGAGAGAACCCAACCGAATATGGTACTCTGAGCCAACAAGGGGCCAAAGGTGCTGGGGAGGATTCCGGGCATTATGATGTCCGCGTAGACGGCGGTACCTAGGATGAGGCGAATTGGCGCCGACGCATAAAATTTTGGATCAGCCAGCCGAATGTGTGCGTATGGCACCGCAATGGTTGAGTCGACGCTGTTGCTGGGTGCCAACCGATAGAAGTTGGGCGCCACGGTGGCATGCGTCGATAATGTTTTTGTTTGCCCGAGCTTCCCTCGGATGCGGAGCAGGCATCCCTTCCGGCCGTTGACGTTGCTGACGGGTAAGTGCAACTCCGCGACGAGGCCCTCGGCGATAATGGTTGTGGGCGGACAGACGTCAATCAGGGCGCGTACGGAGTGCAGGCGGCCTCCGGTTTCCACGATAATCATCGCTGTCGGGGTGATCGCTACCATAGGGTTGAATGCCATAATGTGGTTCGATTGATGTGACAAGAGTCCTGTTCTAAATGACAGTGGCTTCTGCGTTAGAGGCTTCAGTTGGCGGTCAGGTTCGCGGCTTACCTCCTGTCGTAGTTGTCGTCGTGGCAGGCGAAGAGGCCTTGTCTCCGCTCTACGCTCGTTCAGGCGTCGCTGTTGTCGGTGGTTAGTTGCAGTCGGTGCCGTTCATGTTGCAATAGGGGTCGGAACGTCCGTCTGTCCGAGGGTCGGGTAGTGGCCGGGCGGAGAGGCCGTGCCTCCGCTCCGGACTCCTGTTCAATTGATTCGTTCATTGCTGGACGAAGAGACCTAGTCCCGTTCCAGCGTCGGAGGCGTACAGCGAAATCGCGTCGTCGGGGTTGTCTTGGAGCTCCTCTTCTTCCTCCTGCACCTGCTGGCTCCATGGCTTGCTGCGGGCTTCACGGAACAGTTGTTCTTCTTCGTCGACGTCCCTCATGTGAAGCGTTGTGTGGTGTTTTTCGCCGCACCGTCGGCATCTTCCGTCGCTGGTGCACGCTGCCGTTTGGTGGTTCATGGCCAAGCAGTTGCCGCAAAAGCGTCCTAGCAGCGCTTCATAAAGACGCTGTTCCGGGGTTTTGGCCCGATAGACCGGGCATAACCGGATCGGGTGCTGTTTGGAGCACAGCCGACACTCGATGGTGTAGCGCGCGGCGTTAGAGGCTGCACTCCGTTGGATGGCGGCGAAACGACCCATGTTTACCTAAAAGACGGGACATTTGTTGAATATGGTGAAGTGCGGGTCTTTGTGCGAGTGGGGTGGCGAGATGGAGATCACAGTGTTTGGTTGGGTGGATTACGCTTCAACTGACATTTTATGTATTTGACGCAACATCTTGGGGCGCGTCTTGGGAATTTGGAGACTTTGACGGTATTCAATGGTTGCTAGATGGCGCTAAATTCGGTACTGGAACCCACCAAAATTTAGTTGAATTTATTCAATATACTCCCCCACCACGAAAAACCATGATTTCAGAGAATGGTGAAAAATGTGGTTTGCGAACGAACTATTCCAATTATTCGACTCAGCTCATTGAACGAACGACCAGCTTCGTTCAAAAATTTTCAACCTAGTTCAGTAAATGGCAACTTTGGTGTGAAACCCCGCTTATTTTGTTCACCCTTCTTATGATCCATGCGTACCACAAAACCTGACACACAGGAACAAAGGTGTATTGAACGGCTAAACGAACTGAACGAAGTCGCCCAACGATAGCCAAAAAATACTTATCCTTTATACTGAAGTTGTATTGACCCGTGTTCTTTAACGTAAAGTCGCTATCCAATTATCGGTCGCATGCGATTAATGTGAACACCGCCTAGTTTTGTCACTGGTTGTCACTAGTATTTTCATTGATTAGGCATAATAATGTAATGTATAGCTGGCTTTTACAATTGCAAAGTAGTACGTTTTTTCAGAAAATCACTGTGTTTTAATTATATTCCTGAAAGAAATATATTCTATTTCAATATAATACAATGACGGACTATCAATTCAGTGAACGCGCTTATGCCAAAACCATTTTCCATGCTGCCAAATATCCACACATGGCCGTGAACGGTTTGCTTTTAGCTGAGAAGCAACTCAAAGGGAACACAGTACAGATAGTAGATGCGATACCCTTATTCCACCAATGCCTTAATCTGACACCAATGGCGGAGATAGCTCTAACACAGGTTGATGTATTTGCAGAAACCGAAAATTTAGTTATAGCTGGTTATTATGTATCACAAGAAAATTTTTACGACAACAGCATAGAGAAGGCACCCGCAGCAAAGATAGCAGACAAAATATTGGAAAACTATAAAAATGCCTGCTTTGTAATAATAGATAATAAGTTAATGAGCTTAAATCATACGAAACCAGTATTCAAATTATTCAACTCTAATGGCGAGGCAGCACGTTGGACAAAGGCCAGCTATACATTAGCGCATTCGAAGAGCACATTGGAAGCAGTGACGGAATTGTTGCAGCGTGGCGCTATGCGCGAGTTGGTAGACTTTGATAATCATTTAGATAATCCCGAAAAAGATTGGACCAATACACATTTCAACCGCGACTTGAAACAGATAATGACCATGTACTAATTGGATGAGGAGGTATTAAGTTGAAAAGAGAGAGAGAGACGGAGGTGAAGGTGTGCAATTATATTTCTTGTTTTCTTGTAGTCAACTATGCTTTTAAGTTTTAAACGTATTTATATACATATTTGTGTAAAGAACTATTGTAATAAGTACCATCACCGGGTCTTTAGTTAAAATACAATGCGGTAGTAAAGTGCAAATTGGTAGGTAAATCGTAATATGCTAATTTTTTACATCGTTTTTTCACCCGGAACTCCAATTTACCCTTTTCTTTCAGATTACGGACAATGTGGGGGCACACCCAGCTGCTGATTCTTACCTAGTTTGACGAAGAAGCAGCTTCTTCTCAAGACATAGGACAATTCCGAAGTTTCTTCATTTCACTCCAATAGGTTCGTTTGCATCATTATGGATACTGATTGCTATCTTCTAAGTGGAACCAATCTATTGTAGGTACCTAATCGCTATCATCACTTTTGTCGGTTGAAGGTGTGGCAACCTGGTGGCTATTTTGTAGCACTATTCTAGATGCAAATAAAGTTATGCGACGTTTGCGTCAATCAGCAACTCCCCGTGGCAATGAACTTTTCAAATATCAATTGCACTTAGAGGGCGTAGTTGATTGTCAACAATTTTTAGTACGCTTCCGCCATGGTTTGAAATTAGCGCGTAAACTACATTTGCCGATTATTCCAAGGATTCTGTGGGCAAGGGTCGAGTACTTTTGCAACGCATGCGTGATTTGGGGGCAGTGGAACGTAGACAAGCTATCAAAGTCGGAATGAGAAGCTACGACACCACGTATGAGCATTCCGCAAGTGCAAGAGTACATGGAGAATCTAAGCTCAACGTAAGTTTTTTATTCATCCATGTCTTCAACCCTATAACTATACTAATGTCAGGGTTTACAAAATATTTTGAATGAATTATTATTTTTCCATAAACGAACAAAGTGTATATACCCGATATTACCAGAGTGAGCCAGTGTCCAGTAGGCGCTTGCCAACTCAATTGTGGTTCGGAAAATAAATCTTGTTAATTATTAGTAATACAGATGTGTAGACATACATTTTATATTCGCATAATTGACTGCGCTTAGAAAAGGTTGTAGAAAACATTGATTGTTTGTGTTGTCTGCAGTACCCGTGTCAATTTGGCACATTAACCAATACAGTTTTTCCTTTACCTGATGAGGCATGGCTCAATTGATAGACTGCCCGTCCAATGGTTGTGGTCTTTGTGGCACATTATTGGCGTGGTCCGATCTGGATCTGTTAGGCCTGGAATCGCTACTTCATTATAAAAGAAACTACATGCATGTGGTTGTCTGTTTATAATGAAACGTGTCATGTTAGTAATCCTCTGTTTCGAGGTCCTCTCCCTTCGCCCTCTTTCTTATTGGCTGGGTTTTTCATATACAACATCTGAGCTCTTGACCGGTATCATTCTCCGCTTAGGGCGTATGATTCCTGCTACGGATTAGAGTCTTTTGATACCCATTCCAACAGTTTTGGACGTCTTTTCGCCTTCGGTAGCTGTATTAAACAATTACCTAATGTCATACAAACTTAATCACAGTGTTTGGATAACCAAAAACGGAAGTTGCGATCGAGGGGAGCAAGGCGCATTGCCATACGTACTGTAGTGGGCAGGGTTTCTTGAAAAAAATAAAGAACTAATCTCTGAAACTACACATGCTTAACTCTAACCGATGCCTTGGACTGAAAGTCCTGGTGACATGTTTTATGGTGAAAAGCACAAATTGACCAGAATTTTATTAACATTTGCCTTTTACTTTGAGTAAAATGATTGCGACGTCTTCTCTGGCAGTCTAACCCAACGCTCACTTGATAATGACTCAGTTAAAAACTGGCCAAGCTGTGATAGTGCTGGTTTTAAGAGGGTTTTCCTTTCATTTGGTTTTTGAACGTTGGAAGACATGCTTGTTGGGTTGTAGGTGGCTATATTGGTAGATTGAAATGGGGTATGTATTTGAGGGGGGAACCCTCTGTTACTGGCTGGCAGTGGCAGATGGATCGATTTTTCCGTATCAGATGGGTTCGCCCATCTGCGTTAGGTTTTCGGCAGCCTCGTTCGCGAGTGCATTTGTCTATGGTACATGGGTTCGCCCATCTGGGTTAAACTTTTATAAACATTATGATGCTCGCTATGGGTCTTACGAGTAGAGTGGGGATATCCTGATGGATTTGAAGCTAAAATTCAGTAATCGACATTGTTGTTCCAACATATTCGGTAGGACGTAAGCGGTTTTACTTTGTGTCACAACTTAAGTTGCTTTCCCGTCAATTTGGAACAACTCAAATTGTCTTAACTGATTCGTTTGGTAACACTTAAGTTGGGCTCCCTGCGTTTGGAACGACTTTAGTCGTTTTCCCCTTGCTCTTGAGCAACTTAAGTTGTTCTTCTCCACACGCGGAGACGCGTAAGTGTTTTTTTTTTGAGCCACTTAATAGTTGATGAGTTTACTAATAATCAAACTAAACTTATTAATTAACAGGTTAATAGTGGATAGTAGTAGACTGGTTTTCTTGGGGGTAGATACCAACTTGGCCGCCGGGTTTGACCACGGCGTTCCTCCCGCACGCACCTCCGCCACGCATGACCTCATCTCCGAGCTTCGGTTAGGACCCGTCCCCCATGGGAAACTCTGGATGAGCCCGGGGAGGTGTATTTGATAAGAAGTGTTAGTTTTAAGAGCTATGAAAAATCCTTCCAAGGAGACTCACGATGAGCTTTGGGAGTGTAATAATAGAATAGTGTTAGTTGTAAGTCGAATCTTCCAGGGAGAATCACGATGAGCCTTGGGAGTGCAATAATAGAAAAGTGTTAGTTTTAAGAGATTTGAAAAATCCTTCCAAGGAGACTCACGATGAGCCTTGGGAGTGTAATAATACAAAATGGTTACAACAAAAATATGTTCGGATTCGGGGTGTAAGCCTCTTTTTTGTTAGCTTTGAAGCGCGGAGGGAAGGTCATGCTGTCAGAGATGTGGGTGCTGAGGTATCTTTTGGGGAATTCTTCAAATCTAAAGAGGGGGGGGAGAGCAGAGAGGGCGAAGATGAGACTGCTGGCCTAACACCATCTGTTTCTTCTGCGGGTAGCAGGATCAGTTTGACCAGCGATCTCCTGACCTGCCCCTTTTCAGTCATGATGTCAACGACACGTACTCGGTCATCTTCGCCGGGGTGAACGTTGACTACTCTACCCATCCTCCATTCATTGGGGGCTAAATTATCTTCTTTGAGGATGACCAAATCTCCCACCTTTATATTTTGTTTGAATGCTTCCATTTTACTCTTTTTTGAAGTTCGGATAGATATTCCACCTTCCAACGATGGCAGAAGGTATGGTGCAGTGCCTTGAGCTTCTGCCACCTGTTGATCATGGAGGCCGGACTCTCACTCACATCCGGTTCAGGTGGAGCCATGAGATGGCCTCCGGTGAGGAAATGACCTGGCGTTAGTGGCTCCAGGTCAGTGGGCTCGTTAGAGGATGGACTGAGTGGTCGTGAATTTAGGCACGCCTCAATCTTGCACAGAAGGGTGAGGAACTCTTCAAAGGTGAATTTGTGGGATAAGGCCACCTTTTTAAAATGGCTCTTGAAGCTTTTTACACCCGCTTCCCACAGCCCTCCCATGTGTGGGGCGGCGGCAGGAATGAAATGCCACGTCATTGCTTGGTGACTATACTTTGATACCGTTGTCTCTCGGGCGTCTGCGAGAAAGGCCTTAAATTCTGACCGTAAAGATCGCGAAGCTCCGACAAAGTTCGTGCCATTGTCGGGGTACATTCTTTGGGGGCATCCTCGTCTAGCGATGAATCGTGAAAAAGCGGCCAAGAAAGAGGGGGTAGTCAGATCGCTAGTCGCTTCAAGATGGATCGCTTTGGTGGTAAAACACACAAAAAGGCAAACGTAGCCTTTTGAAATTCGGCAGCCCCTACCACGATAGTTCTTGATCTCGAAAGGTCCTGCAAAATCAACTCCTGTATTCGTAAACGCACGGCTAAAGGTAGTGCGTTCACGGGGAAGGTTGCCCATAAGTTGGGTCTCTGCTCGTTTCCGATAAATTGTGTAAACTTTGCAATTATGTATGACGGCCCTTATCATGTTTTTTACGTTCGGGATCCAATATTGGGTGCGGATCAGACGCAGCATAAGCTGATTTTCCCCGTGCAGTGTTATGTTGTGAATCAAGACAACTAAAATACGTGAAAGCCTGCAGTTATAAGGGAGGATAATGGGATGTCTTTCACTATATGCTAAGTCCTGATAGGCCCCCAGACGTCCACCCGTCCTAATAAGATCATCTTTGTCTATGAAGGGGTTCAATGAAAGTATTTCGCTCTTTCCATCAATGGGTTTTCCCCTCCCCTAACTGTTTACGTTCTTCGCCATAATTCCGACTTTGACATACTTTTACCAAGAGTTTAGTCGCTGCCTTAATTTCCTCGGATGAGATGGCCAACGACTTAGCTTGGAATGCATCTTTGTTTGTTGGGTGTGTTCTTCGATAGAATCGCATGACGTACGATACCACTCTTAAGGCCCTTGGTAAATCTGAGAATCGGTCGAGAATATTCGTCACGAATTGGGTCACGCTAGTTGCGTACGATTGGACTCTCTTTTCTTCTACTGCTGTGTGGTAATCAGATTCTTGTATTGGCCATTGGGGTTTGTCTTCTTGCAGCCAAGAAGGCCCCTGCCACCACAAGGAACTTTCCACCAACTCAGATGCAGGTAATCTTCGGCTGCCTAGATCTGCGGGGTTCGATTCCGAATTTACGTGTAGCCAATCCTTGTTTCCGACCGTGTCGATAATCTTCGTGACTCTATGTGCCACGAACGTTGACCAAGAACAGGGCGGCTTCCTGATCCATGCGAGCACGATTGTTGAGTCCGTCCATAGATGTTGTTTCACGCGTCCTAACCTGATACTCCGATTAATTGATTCCATCATTTCGGCCAACAGTACTGCTCCGCAGAGCTCTAATCGGGGGAGTGAGATGGTTTTCACTGGAGCAACTCGCGTTTTCGCAAGTAGAAGGTTGACGTTGACTTGATTTTCACTTTTGACACGCATATAGACCGCCGCGGCATAGGCCTTCTCTGATGCGTCACAAAACCCATGGAGTTCGATGTCGTCTTCTGGTGAATAGTGGACCCATCGGGGTATCCTGATGTTGTCGATTGCATGATAGTGTAGGGTGAAGTCTTTCCATCGTTCCAACGTGTGGTGCGAGACTGGTTCATCCCAGTCGGTACCTTCTAACCAGATACTCTGCATCAGTATCTTCGCCACTATGACCAATGGTGCGAGCCATCCTAGAGGGTCAAAAAGTTTGGCAATGGCGGATAGTATCGCCCTTTTTGTAGTGTTGTCGCAAGTTTCCAGCGTACCTGCTTTGAAATAAAATAGGCCCGAGTGAGCGTTCCAGCGTATTCCCAACGCTTTCACTGTGCTGGTATCTTCAAATGCCAGAAAATCCTCGCTGAGCAGATCCGTTTTCGGGATGTCTTTGAGAATCTCCTCCGCATTACCTGTCCATTTTCGAAGTGGAAATCCCGCTGAGTGTAAGACCTGGCGAAGTTCATCCCTCGGCGCCATGGTTGACTGAATAGTGTGCCCTCCAGATAGTACGTCGTCTACATACATGCATTCCCGCAGTATGGTAGCTGCAGTTGGATGGGTACTCTCGACATCTTCCGCCAGTTGCAAAAGCGTTCTGATCGCGAGATACGGAGCACAATTCACCCCGAACGTGACGGTCTTTAACTCGAACAGGCTAATGGGTTTGTTGGGAGATGTTTGATAAACAATTGTTTGATATTTGGTATGATCGTCATTCATCCAAATTTGCCTATACATTTTCTCGATGTCGCTATTGAACACGAATCGGTATAACCTCCAACGTAAAATCAGTATGGGCAAGTCTGATTGGAGTACAGGGCCGGGGTGGAGGATGTCATTAAGGCTGATGCCATTGGCAGTATGGCTGGAGGCATTGAAGACGACGCGCACTTTAGTTGTGGTACTCTCTGACTTTATTACGGCGTGATGGGGAAGGAAATAATTTTCAGACTCGTCGGCTGACACGTTGCTTTTAATCTTTCGCATGTGCCCGAGTGTTTCATACTCGGATAGTACCCTGGTATATTCTTTTCCTAGCTCTGGGCTTTTTTGAATCGTGTCTCATTCCGAAAGAACTGAGAGCACGCGCGTTTAAGGGATCCTCCTAACTTGAGATTTTCAGGGTAATCTTTTCGAAAAGCTAGAAGTGTGTTTAGCACATTCTTTCGAAGACCGCTGAGGATTATTTGGGGGTATATGTCTCCGCCAATTATTAGGTCGACGTCTTCGTTGGCGTAAACCCTCTAGTCTGCTAGGACCAGATCGGGAAAGGCCTGCATAACCATTGAGCTGATATGGCAGGACGGTAACTTTCCAGTTAGTTTTGATAAAATCAGGACCGTCGTCGTCAGGCGGAAACAGGGATCAACAGGTGAACGTAGTTCAATGTCTGATGCCTCCTTGACTTGAGCGGTCACTGCGTCTGCGATACCTGATACTTGGGCATGCATTTTCCTCGCCGGTATATTGATTCTGCGTTTTAGTCTTTCAGTCATAAAGGAGCATTCAGACCCAGAGTCAATTAGTGCCCGCGCAGAGAAATTTTCACCATTGTGGTGTATGTATATATGGGCGGCCCCCAGTAACACGCCTGTATCTGTGTTGACGTGACAGGATGTGAAGTTCTGGTTCCCGATCGAACCAGTTTTGCCCGCGTCCCGTCTGGCAAGTGCCTGGGTGGATGTAGAAGGAGCATTGTCCGACGGGTCTTTGAACGGGTTGTGCCTTTGAGTCTGCGGCTGCGTATCCGCATGCAGGAGCGAATGGTGACGAGAGTGGCACGTATTGCAGTTGTACGAACTGGTGCACTTCGTCACTGTGTGTCCTGGGGATAGGCAGTTTAGGCAGCCATTTATAGACTTAATGAATTTGATTCTATCCGCTGGGGATAGATCGGAGAAGCGGGGACAGTTGCGTAATCTGTGCTCACTGGCTCTGCACATATTGCAGAGGGCTTTTGGTTGCCGGGACACATTTGTTTGAAAGGCGCCAAGCCTTTTTGTAGGGGATTCTATTGTCTGCCGTGTCGCGATTGGCTTTTGTATTTTCGTAGTCGCATTCGCTACAAAACCTGACACTGTTTCCAATGTCTGAAAACGGTTGGACAGGAACTTGTCCATGTCCTCCCACTTAGATATATCCATTTTTTGGTCGACACTTTGTTCCCATAGTGCCAAAGTACTTTCTGGCAGCTTCGTCGAGCACAGATATGTGAGAATTGCGTCCCAGTTTGAGGTGTCAATTCGGTGACTTCTCAGGGACGACAGGCAGATATTAATATCGCTCTGTAACTTTTTGATAGAGCTGCCACACTCATTGTCCACCTTTTTCAAATTGAATAAAATTTGCAACTGTGTGTTAACCAAGATACGCTTATTCTAATATCTTTCACACAAGTTCTTCCAGGCCATCTCGAAGCCTTCGTTGGTGAGTGGGCATTTCTTTACTATGTCCCTCGCCTCCCCCTGCGTCTTGTTGTTCAGGTGAAACAACTTCTCAACCGGGGTCAGGCGCTTGTTGAGAATATAAATTGCCGTGAACATGTCACGAAACGTTCGCCAGGATAAATAGTCGCCTTTGAATACTTCAGTATCACAAGGTGGGAGGCGGATACTGTGCTCCAGCGCGGTTTCGTCTGACTCACCTTTTTCTGGCTTTTTAAACTTTTCTGCCTCGGCAGCAATTGTGGACATGCATCGCATGTATGCTGAAAAATACGTCTTATGTTTCTTCTTTATTGCCAAGACATCATTAGGTGACAGGTCTTCCGAGCCCATGTGAGAGTCGTAAACTGCTTTGGCCTTCTTCCACAGTGACCTTAATTCCTCTTGCTGTATAGCAAGGGTGTGTTTATTGTGGTCTTGTGGTAGAATGCTGTTATATTCAGACTCAAATTCTGAAATGGGCTCAGCGGAACGTATATACGATTCCATTGCGAATTAAAATGGAATATTCTCTCGAAATTAATTTAATAAAAAACTACCAAGCCAAAAATCTACAATTTCCCGTCACTAATTTCCCCAAGGGTGTTTATGTAAAACAATAACACTTTTGCAGTAATTCTTTATTTTGTTCTGCCTTAGTTTGCAGCTGATTTGTATGGCGTGCACCAAAATGTATAACCAAAAGGGTAACTCAACTCGCCACCCACACAATATCAACAGTGCTTTATTTATGTTATGTTTTATCGTGACCGCGCGGTGTGTATTTTTTCGAAAAGTGTATATTTTTGTAAAATAAGTGCAAATCGAATCACAAACGTTTCTTTGCCTTCACGATCGCGTGTTTAGTGGCAAAAATATAATTCTTTATAAGAAATGTAAATTGAACACAATTTCTTTACCAGTGAAGTGAATTTTAATGTTATGAAAGTGAGGTTATGTCCTCTTTGCCTTACGATCTGCTGTTTGGATGGCCAAACTCGCTGGTCACAAGGGCGGCTTAAATTTGTTTGGAAATGAAAACTTCCCTGGCATTGGGTTTTCACTTTGCACGTTTTTATTTAATTTTATTTTTAAAAATTACACTTTTCGCGATTGCTACCGTATGTGCGCGGTCAAAAAGTTATTATAACCAAAAAAAAACAAAAGTGGCAAGAAAATATGAAACACTTACTTAAGCTCGCTGCAAACTGTAGATATGGTGTTGGTGTTGATTGTAGTTGTGTGGCTTTTTTAATGTGGCAAGGTTCCCCAAGTTTGTTGCAGAAATATCACGATAAATATGGTTTTTTAAATTGAATGAAGGCTCTCCTTGTTTTTAGTAGTGGACTGTAATTGATAATAAACGCTGGTTCAGCCTTGGCGAGTAAGGACCATGTTCGGCCGGGGTGCGTCTCTAACCGGCAGTGGGTGGGCACACCGAGGTCCGTCTCGGACAGGAGTAGTGGGAGAGAAAGAAAACGAAACAAATTTCTCGTTATAATCTGGTTTAATTCGGTATATGGTTAATAACATGGAGTGTAGAAATTACCTTTCCTAATGCTGTGACGCTCGGAATCGCTGGCTGATGTTGACGGGTTGACTGCTGGATCAAGAAGAAGCCTGCATGTCGTAGGGGACCGTTCACCGGGAACAAAAGCTCCGGTTTTTTTGGAGGGGAAAACACACTCACACTGTGGCACCGACGTGTATGTGCAAAGCGCTTACAAACTGCACACATATGCGTGCGTCTAAGTGTGTGTGCAATTATTCGCGACTGGAATGAATACGGACCTTACATTAGGGTGATCCGAAACCTTTGAAGATTTAGGCATCGGGCCTAAACAGTGTATAAAAGATTAAGAATTAAGATTGAGGTATAAAATCAAATTTTCAATAAATTTTTGAAAATGGGGGCGGCACTGCTCAATTTTGATCAAATTTAGAAATGTTATTAATCATAATTCAAAAACCGTTCAAGATATCGAAACGAAATTCAGCACGCAGGTTTCCAGGTATGCAGGGAATGTTCCATAATGGGCGGGATCGGTTAAGGTCCACGCCCACTTTTTTATGAAAGATTTTGAAGAGGATCGTAGATATGTTAAATAGGCAATGAATTTTCGTAAAACAGCTTTACATCACTTATATTTCACTTTTAAACTTTCCGTAAAATAAGAAATCCAAAAAATATAAATTCTCGAAAATGTCATAACTCCGCCAAAAATTGATTTGTCGAAACGACATTTGGCGATAATGTTCTATACATAAAGGTAACTGTTTGCTGTAAAAATGGGCGAAATCGGTTAAATTTTTTTGTAAAATTTAAAAAGCGATATTTCTACAATTAAACAAGTTATATCAATCAGATTTTGCACACATAATAAACTTTTTAAGAAAAACTCGGCCGCAAAAAAATTTTGTAAATTTTGAAGAAGTAGGCGTGACGCCGCCAACTTTTCAGCATAAAATTTCTGCTATTTTCAAAGGCAATCGCTTATAATTCAATCTTCATACTTCAATGAAAATTCGTCAGCTGCTTCTCAGCGGAGCCACGCCCCCAGGCTATATAAAGTTTCAATTCGTCATAGCTACGAACTTTTTTGGTCTAAATAAATGAAATTTGGATATATGTGTCACTTAGTCAATATATACATAATTTTGGAAAAGTGGCACCGCCCGCCCACATATTTTGTGTTTTGTTTTTGCTCTTGAACTTTCACGATAGGTTCAGGAGTTCGCTGGGTACGACACAGTTTTTATATAGCTTTTGGAAAAGCCCCCAGGTTATACAAACCTGCAGTTCGGTATAACTAGCTAGGAATTAATTTGGTTCAAGCTAACGACATTTTATATATAGGTGTGCTCTAAGTTCTAAGCAAACAACGAATTTCAGCATTCTTTTGAAAAACTGAGAGAATAGTTTGGGTCAAATAGACAGATGGACAGGCAGACAGATGGACGGAGAGACGGACATGGCTATTTTAGTGAACTTTTCTCTTCTTCTTCTCATACTTAATACATTTAATGTTTATGAAAGCAAAACTGCAAAACTGATATTTTAAAGATACATAGTCGAAACCCTATTTATCGAAACAATAGATTATATGGGTTCTAGATGTTACGTAGGGCCGATCTGGCTGATTTTCACTACACATATTACGTGTATTATAAGTACCAAACGTGCAAAGTTTTACGTTCCTATCTTTTTAACTGCAAAATTTATAGCCCAAAATCCATTTATAGAAACTATCGATTGTATGGGAGCTATGCGTTGTATTGCTCCGATCTTGCTGATTCCGACGAGTGATTAATCTGATGCAAGATGGCGGCTTCACACCAAATTTCATTGAGATATCTCAAAAACGGAGGGACTAGTTTGCGTACAAACAGACAGACGGACAGACGGACGTACCCGTCCTGATCATTTCGGTATACTTATTGGTGGGTCTATCTCTTCTTCTTCTCATACTTACAAACATCGGACCAAATTAATAATACCATTTCATGTTCATGAAAGGTATAACAAGTAAGGAGACAAACCGGTTTCGGCGTTGTACCATCATCAGTGTCGATTTTCGAGAACCAAATTTGACAAGGGATGACGAAAAATCGTTCCAATATACATCAATCGTTCACCCTGTCGGAAAAACAACAAAACAAAATAAAACAGATATCATTGGCCGAAACAACCGCGCCGTAACTTCTGTTTACTACAAATTAGAAAAAGAAGGGGAGAAAATGGGATTGGTGGTGAACGAGGGCAAAACGAAGTACCTTCTGTTATCATGCAAAGAGTCAGCGTTTTCGCGCCTTGGCAACCAAGCCACTGTTGGCAGCAATAATTTGGCAATAGTAAAGGATTTCGTTTACCTGGGAACCAGCATTAACACCAACAATAATGTTAGCCTAGCAATCCGACGAAGAATTACTCTTGCAAACAAATGCTACTTCGGATTGAGTAGGCAATTGAAAAGTAAAGTCCTCTCTCGACGAACGAATATAGAACTCTACAAGTCACTCATCGCACCCGTCCTGCTATATGGTGCAGAAGCGTGGACACTAACAACATCTGACGAGGCGGCTCTGGGAGTATTAGAAAGAAAGGTTCTTCGAAAGATTTGTGGACCTCTACGCGTTGGCGACGGCGAGTACCGAAGAAGATTTAATGATGAGCTGTATGAACTTTAAAACATAGCGCCATCGCTGGATAGTGTAGGGTTATACACTTGCGTTTAATATTACGTTATTAATTTTTAAAATTGTTTTTGGTTCACTGTTTTTAAATGTTAATTATCAAAATGAAAATATGTTACTAAATTTTTGTATTCTTAATATAAAAAATATAAATATTTATTAATTAAAATATATATATATCCAAAACGTGCTATTCACCTATATTTTATGTGCATAATAGTTTTAATTTATACAATTTGTGGACATTCAACTAATTTATTTGTGCTTAAAAGGAAGGATTAATTTCCAATTAATATAATCAACGCTGCATCTGCGATTCTAACTAGATTGCAATTGATTTTATATATTAACGCCGAAGAAACCTGTACAATTAGATAAATTGCAGGTCACTTAAATCAATTCCACAGCAGTTATTACATCAAAGCTATTAAAAATTTGTGTTGACATCATTAATCGTGATTCGTTAAAATTTTTAGTTTGTCTCTACAATCAAAAAAAAAAGCAATTTAAATTGCTTTATCTACAATCAAGGCAATTCTTCGGTGAGCTGTATTGTTAATATTCTATATTAATATTGAATTACATTTATCTAATTAAATATCCATACACATTTAAATATTTATCAAATTTTAAACATAATATTACATTTCATTCAATAAAAGTTTGTTTCTTAAATCTTTCGTTCAATTTATATAAATTCAAAAACATAAAAATAAATTATTTTATTACGAATAATTAATAAAATTATTAAAATCAAAAGCCATTAATTGTATTTTATAATAAACTTTTCCAAATTATAATCTATTTTAACATATTTTAATTAATTTTCTTATTAAATTGTTAATTTAATATTTATTTTTATTAATATTAATATTTAAATTTTTATTATGGTGTACACTCTTTCTCCAGTTAACTAAAATGATTCGATCACCTATTCATACAAGAAGTTTCACAGCAACAGAAACTCAAAACGAAAGCAACAACTCAATTCAATTCAATTCAATTCAATTCAATTCAATTCATTTATTAAGTCAATGGCAAAAACCTTACTGACTAGATTTACAGATTCCTTAAACTTAAACTTAAAACCAATGAAATATTAAATCAATGGCGGATTATCTCGGTAGTAAGATTCAATATCTGCCTTGAAATGGGACCTTGACATTGCGAAATCGAGATCAATAATTCTACAGATGCGATTTAACTCGTTGAGCCCTCTAATAAGTGGGGCAAATTTGAGATAATTCGATCTCAGAATACCAATATAAAAAATATTAGTAGAGCGTAGAGCTCTATTGGGGATATTAAAACATATATGTCCAAGAAGAGCTGAACAATCAATGGCACCGGAAATTAAGTCAAAGATGAACATTACATTTTGAACAGCTCGCCTAATATCGAGCGGCTGAGCATTAATTAGCATACACCTGGCAGAATAGGGTGGCAGAGGACTAATAAAATTGAGAGGTTGAACAGCAAATCGTGTGAATTTACGTTGAACTCTTTCAATTCTAACAGATTGTGTTTTATACATGGGATTCCATATAATTGAGCCATACTCTAATTTTGATCGCACTAAAGAATTAAACAAAATTTTCCTAGTATAGGGGTCCTTCGCATAGCGTCGAAGAAAGGCCAAGTTAGAATATGCTTTCGGTATAATATGGTTGCCATGGTTAACAAAAGTGAAGGAAGAGTCAAAAATTACTCCTAAATCACGAAATTCTCGAACCGATGCAAGAGCTACATTAGAAACCAAATATGTAGACGCACGCGCATTCATAGACTTGGAGAACGTTATGTGGCAGCACTTACTACCATTGAGGCACAATTTATTTTGAATGGCCCAAGCGTTAAGTGCATTCAGATCCTCCTGCAAGAGCAGGGCGTCCGATTCAGAAGAGATCCTGCTAAACAGTTTTAAATCATCTGCATACAATAGATAGTTTGTATGCTTTAGGTGCAAGCCAACATCATTGATGAAAATTATAAATAAGATGGGACCAAGAATACTACCTTGTGGCACACCCGAGGTTGCAAGAAAGTTGTAAGACTTCACAGACTCAATTTAGACGAAAGAGATTCTATCAGTGAGATACGACTTAAGCCAAACCAAAAAAATGGAGTGGAAACCTAAGTTTTCAAGTTTTGACAACAGTATTTTGTGGGATACTGTGTCAAACGCTTTAGAGAAATCAGTGTAAATTGTATCAACTTGACAACCGTCTTTAAAAGCAGAAACACAGTAATGAGAGAATACAGCAAGATTAGTGACAGTCGATCGCCCTCCAACAAAACCATGCTGACATGGATCGATTAAACCTTTGATCGAAAATGCTAACTTTTCCTTGACCACTTTCTCAAAAAGTTTGGAGCAAGTAGACAATTTAGAGATTGGCCTGTAATTTTTTACCTCATTTCTGTGGCCTGACTTGAATATTGGGGTGATAGACGCCAATTTCCACCGATCAATGAAAGTTCCGGTGGATAGCGAAACATTGAAGATATGGCATAGCGGAACACTGAGGGAATAGCTACATTTTTTGAATAAAAATGAACACAAACCATCAATATCCTTTTTCAGTGAAGATTGTAAGGACGCTATTCCATTAATATTATCTGTTTCGGATATAGACATTGACCCAAAGTCCAGGGATTTGGGTGTAGCGATAAAAAGGCTGTGAGCCGTAGAATCAGAGTCAACAACAAAGTTAGACTTGAAAAAATCAGCAAAAAGATTTACGGAATCATCTAAGTCATTTGAGGAAACCCCATTATATATAACACAGGTGGGAATATTACCAGAACCGTTTTTTGAACGTACATAGTTCCAAAAAGATTTAGGATTTTTTTTCAATTCATTCTCGCAGTGCAGAATGTATTTGTTGTGTAAAAATTTATCGAGTACATTGAACTCTCTCATATAAAATAGGTATCTTTCTTTAAATAATATATCGTTAGTTGCTTTGTACTTTTTAAAAAATTTGTTCCTTTGGTTTTTCAACTTTTTTAACCTAGAATTGTACCAAGGTAATTTATGTTTTTTAACCGGAAGCAGAGACAGATTTCTACTAAATACATCAGACAGTTCAAGCAGAAGGATGTCGAAACATTCGGCAGCGGTATTACCAGAGAAACTAGGCTCCCAATCAACTTGCGATATGCTCGAGTTGAGTAACTCAAAATTTGCATTTTTGAGATTAAACGATTGAATGTTTTGAGGTGTTCGGTCTATAGGGACAAAGTCTACAAATTCTAAGGTTTGGACTGTGTGGATATTCTACCGGCTGATCTTGAGTGCCTTAGAGAAACAGGCAAGCAGTTTATATGTGACAGGTGTGTTGCTGCTCGGCGAAACTCTCTTCGCTCGCCGCCCCCTTTTGTCGATCTTGCAGCTAATGAGAGCTTTGAGCCCTCGCATACTCTTACATCGTCATCACATGACTCTTCTAATCTAATGCCTGCCTTAGACTTGGCGCTAAAGGAAATCAGTGCTCTTAAAGTTGAAAACTCACGCTTGACTGATATCGTCAACTCTTTGCGAGCCGAATGCAAAATACTCATAGAGCAGTCTGGCGTGCTTAAAGCCGCTGTTCGCTCATTAGAAAAACAGCTTTGTTTCGATGATCTGCTATCTGCTATTGCTTTACTAGCCATTGAAGTGAAGGAAATGCAAAATGTAAACAAAAACAAGAACAACTGTTTGGACAATAATAATGCTCTAAAGGTGTCCGGAGACTATACAACCAGTTTGACTGAAAGTTCCATAATGGGGTCGGGAGACTATCAAACCAGATTGACTGAGAGTTATGTGGATGTCACTGTTTCAGACACACGTACAATTGCAACTACGTTATTAAATGGCTATTTGCCTTCTATTGGAGCCGGCGTCACCTATAATGCTGTAGCTGTCTCTGCCGCCGCTTGTTCTAATAATAATTGTTCGTTGCCTTTGCCAACACAAACTTCAACAATGCAAACTGGCCGTCTGTCATATGCTATTGCAGCTGCTCCAGACAATAGTTCTGCTATCTCCTCTGCTGCTGCTTCATCTGCTGTAAGCAATAATCAGATTTCTTCAAATATTATTAATAACAATGTGACTCAGCCTTGTGCCGATTTGCAAACGCCTTCGTCGTCGGCTGCTGCTAAAATCTTGCCTTCGTCTGGTCAGTAGACCAAGGCTCAGCGTAAAGGTCGCAAAAATAAAAAGCAAGACAAAAAGCAAGATGAACCTTTGCATACTGGAGGCAATCATGAAACCATAATCTTCCCTAAAGTTCCCTTAAGGGTTAATCATCAAAGCAGGACCCGCTCCTCCAATTTGATAATCGGCGTTAGTGACAACACGGAACTTGAAGTTGTTAGCTCTAGGAAATGGTATCATCTATCCTCCTTCAAACCAAGTGTCACTGCGGATGATCTTATTGCTTTTCTTTCTAAAAACACTAACATTAGCGTTCAACATATCACTTGTTTTCCTCTGGTCAAAAAGGACGCGGATATCAAAGATCTGAGACGATTAAACTTCAAGCTTGGTGTATCGCCTGCACTAGTGGAAAAAGTTTTAGATCCCAAGCTCTGGCCGGCAGATGTTAAAATCAAGCCTTTCAAAAACCGTCCTAAGGTTGGTCAAGGTGGCGGTGGCGATGTTTAGCAATCAACAGTGCCAGACAAACATTTTTCTAGGCATGTCAGAATTTATTTTCAAAATGTCGCTGGCCTTAGGACTAAGTCCAATTTGCTTTTTGATATGAGCTCGCATTTGGAATACGATATATTTGTTATTATTGAAACATGGCTCAATTCTAATTTTTTGGATGGTGAATTCTTTGATCCCAACTTATTTAATGTCTATCGGAAAGATCGTGATTACTGCAAAACTGGACTTTCTAGAGGTGGTGGAGTCTTAATTGCCGTGTGCCGTCATTTTCGGTCTTCGCTTGTCGACCTGTCTGATATGGATTCGCTTAACGACCAGCTTTGCGTCTCTGTTCAAGGCAGTTCCAAATTGTTTGTGTGCGCGTCGTATATTCCTCCGTCTAGTTCGGATTCCGTATATAAATCGCATGTTGACAATATTGTTAGTTTATTACATACTCAGGATGATAGTAACTTTTGTATATTAGGTGACTTTAACTTACCAAATATCGATTGGTCGTATGTCGATAACAACTTTGCTCTACTTCCTAAAAATGTAACTACTTCCTCTGAAATTTACTTCACCGATAATCTCTTAAGTGTGAATCTTTTCCAGATAAACAGCTTCAGAAATCAGCTATCAAGAACACTTGATCTCATATTTGTTAACGATAATTTTAATTACTCCCTAACTGAATGTCTGGGTCCACTGTCGTGTTCCGGTATTCACCATATTCCGCTTGTGTTGGATGTTGAATTTTATAACTTTGACAGTATTGTTTCTGATAATGCTGCTCCAAGTTTTTTATTTAGACATGCGAACTTTGATTTAATTTCTCAAGAAGTTTCTTTGATTGACTGGGAAGCTCTGTTTTCTGGAAATGATCTCACACATTGTTTTAATACCTTCAAAGGCCTTATCAATGAAATCTGTAGTAGTAATATTCCGCGGAAAAAAAATAAATGTTATAAAATCCCATGGTATACTCCTGGGCTCAAGCGGCTAAAGAATTTGAGAAATAGATTTTTTTTAAAAATTCAAGACCACACAGTCTTTGGTTTACAAACGTAAGTATATTCGTTTCAACAAGAAATTTAAGGCGTTGAGTAAGAGGTTGCGCTGTAATTTTGCTCGTAACTTTGAATCTTGTATTAAAGATAATCCTAAAGCTTTCTGGAATTATGTTAAATCCAAGAAAGCAACCTCGAGTATTCCCTCGTCGGTTTTTTATAATGGGCATCATACCTCTTCACCTACGGAGTCGGCTAATCTCTTCGCGGATTTTTTTCACTCCAATTTTGATACTCAGCCGGTTAGTGTTCCTGAGTCCTCTTCAATAGAGGACTGTCCCATCAACTTTGGAGCTCTTTCTCTTTCTCTGGATGACATTGTGGATGGAATTCGGAACCTAAAGTCGTCTTCCCAGACAGATCTTGACGGCTTATCGTCTTATCTATTCAAAAAGTGTCTGGTTTTAGCCACCCCGCTTCTTTTAATCTTTAATAAATCTCTCGAGTGTGGTGAGTTCATTGATGCATGGAAGCTAACATTCATATCTCCAATTTTTAAAAGTGGCAATAAAAACAATGTTGCCAACTACAGACCAATTGCTAAATTGTCTACTATCTCTAAACTGTTTGAGTATGTTGTAAAACAAAAAATTAGTTTTGCCGTCAAGCAGTTAATTAGTGATAGTCAGCATGGCTTCATGCCTGGTAGATCCACGGTCTCAAACTTAGCAATTTTCTCTGAATTTTGCCTTGCAGCCTTCAATAACCGTTCTCAAGTCGATACGGTTTATACGGATTTCTCCAAAGCGTTTGACAAAGTTAGTCATCCAATCCTGATTTCCAAACTAGCCAGACTGGGCTTTCACTCTATATTTTTGTTTTGGATTAAGTCCTACCTTCACTCACGCAAATGTGTAGTTGTTGTTGACAGCTCTCACTCCAGACCTTTCATTGCCTCCTCTGGAGTTCCGCAAGGCAGTATTTTGGGGCCTCTGCTCTTCGTAATTTTTATTAATGACATTTCAGCCTGCTTTCATCATTCCAATTTTCTGCTTTATGCTGATGATCTGAAGGTGTTTACAGCTGTTTCTACTCCTTCTGATTCTGAAAACATTCAGTCTGATCTTAACAATGTTGCTGACTGGTGTCGCAATAATAATCTGCCTTTAAATATTGGTAAATGCTTTCATGTAACCTTTTCTAAGTCTCGTTGCACAATTCCTACTTCATATTATATTGGCGGCTCTCGCCTATCTACACGTACTGAGATTTCTGACTTAGGCATTGTTTTCGACTCGCATTTTTCGTTTACCACTCATATAACCTCTGTAATTGCTAAGTCCTACTCGGTTTTGGCTTTCATTCGGCGTTTTAGCTCTGACTTTACAGACCCCTATACTCTTAAGTTGCTGTTTACGTCTCTTGTACGCTCTAAGCTGGAATATGCTTGTTTTATTTGGAGACCTTATCACGACTGCCATATCAAAAGGCTGGAGCGGGTCCAAAAAATCTTTTTATGGTTTGGCTTGAGGTCTTTGAACTTTTCTGAGCCGATTCCCTCTTACAATGCCAGATGTGCACTCATTAGTCTCCAATCACTACAAAGTAGGAGAACCATTATCTCTCTTACTTTTGTCTATGACATTATTAACGGTATCATTGATTCTCCACGTCTACTCGAGAATATTTGTCTCCACATCCCCCCTAGATTACTTCGTAATTGGGATATGTTTTATACTGATTGCGCCCGGACCCTCTATGCCTCTAACCCTCCTATCTTTAGAGCATTGAAGGAGCTCAATACTATTTCAAATTCTTTATCCATTGACTTTTCTTTGCCTAAGACTGCCTTCAAATCTTTGTTGAGCGTCGTAAGTTTTTGATATTATTGCTAAGGTCTCTATTTTTAATTACATTTTCAAGTAGTCTGTAAGTACACACATTGTTATCTTGACTATTTTTTCTTAAATAAATAAATAAATAAATAAATAAAGATAGCAGCACATGATGCATAACCGACTTAGAAATAGGAAATTGACACTCCGTCAAATTAGAAATTAGATTATCATCAACAAATATGAGATCTAATATATTGTTTAGCATATTCGCATAAGAGTTAATCTGAATAAGGTTACAACTAAAAAGGGTATCTAAAAAATTTATTTCATGTGCATAATTAACATTTGTTGGAGTTGAAATTACATCATTGTGCAGTTTTGACCAACCAACCTTATTAAGATTAAAATCACCCAAAATGCAGAAATGGCTATTTATATTATTTTCGTAAGTGTCGAGAATATTATACGAGTATACGTGGGCGCAGTATAACGAGTCGTTACTGTCAGGCGGAATATACGACGCACAGATAAATAGGTTACCAGACGGGCCGCAGATAGAAACACAAACTTGGTCTAGAAGAGAGTCACTATTAGAGAGCTGGACGAAAGAAGAGAGGAGTGAACGCCTTACAGCAATTAAGACGCCACCACCTCTTAAACATACAGTTTTGATGGGATCTCTATCTTTTCGATATGTATGGTATAAGATTGGGCTAAAAAAACTCAGCATCAAAAAAATCGTCGTTAAGCCAGGTTTCGACAATGACATACACATCGTATTCACAACGTGATGAGACTAGGAGTATATCTTTAGCTTTAGTTCTCATACCAGAAACATTTTGAAAGTAAATGTTTAGAGTACTATTAGCAGAAAGGTTTGCCTGTTTAGCTACTGATTGGCATTTGCCCCCTTTGCCTTGTGAAAAAAACGGAAAGGTTTAACTTTGACATCCGATGGCCATATAGATGAGTCAAGCAACTTGCTATAAATAGTAGGCGAGATCCCAAGTTTAAAATTGCATCTTACTAACGATGATGGATCTATGTCCTTCTTAATAAGTTTATGGCAGTAAAAAAAAAGATGGAGAAATGTTTGTTGTTCTCGACACATAGTCTATAATATCGCTAGCATTAACCGACGGCTTAAAGGACGACAGATGTAACCATTTCAGACGAACGGCTAAGTCAAGATTTACATTAAAGTTACTTCCAACAACAATAGTGGACGGGTTCCTGGGTTTGTATACATATGATTTTATAACTTTAGAAACATTCACTGGGGCAGAACCCCGATTAGCATAAGCAGCGACATAAGCATCCGCGGGGGTGTTTGCATCGTTTATGTTGGCAGCGATACCGGGCGCATCATTCGGTGGTGCAGATGGTAGCAAGTCATTAGTGTCTGCCAAATTGTTATTGTTGTTGTTTGTTTTTGATAACTCTTCGGTATTTGTATTCTGTGCTGAGTCAGAATTTTTTGATTTCGTAGCAGCACTAATTTTCCTGCCTTTGTTTGTCTTTTTAGATTTATTAGCAGGTTTTTTTGTTGTTGTATCAGAACCAGTTTTTTTGTTATTCACTGAGTTTCCAGTTTCGTTAGTCATATATTTGTTATTGTTTTCGCTTAGATCATTAGCATTATGTCTACCCTCAATTAGCAAGCGGAGAGAGCTAATCTCGGCAGATAAGAGATCACACTTTTGCATAAGCAAGGTATTATCACTTTTAAGATCATTTCTTATCGTGAGAATTTGCCCATTTTCTGAACGAAAAGTAGCAATGTCACTAGCTATGCAAAGCAAGGTTACTTGTTTGTCACTTATTTTCTCACTTGCACTCCCTTTTTCAAAGTTTGAAGTAGGTTGAGTGGCTCGGGGCGGTGTAATTGTAGAAGCACGACTCTCAGCCCAACAAAAGTTACAATAAAAATGTTTATTGGATGCAAGCAGAAAATCGAGATCCGTCACTGACACATTGACACATCCCAAGTGAAAAAGGCCATTGCACTTAGCACACATCACTGTTCGTTGAGTACGATCAACTTTTTGTCCACACACACACGGCATAGTGGGATTAATTTATAAATTTACTTATTAAATATAAATAAATTATTAGAATAGAATTTAAATTTACAATTTAAATTCGCAAAGAGTCACTGTCTCAAAATAATTATAGGCAGTAATTATTTATGATTTGCAGATTAAGCAAATATGACCAATACCACGGAGCGAAAAATAACACGTCCGCACAGTTCAAAGTTGCAACTTAATTCCAAGACACTTCACATCAACAGAGACCCAAAACGAAAACAGCAACTCAATTCCAAATTTGAACCTCACACAAAATATTTATACTGACAATATACCTCCAGTTAATAACACAATGTTTAGAGATAATTTTAATTTTTCAAAATCAGTTAAGTTACCTTATTTTTGGGAACAATCCCCTGAAACTTGGTTTATTCTCGTTGAAGGACAATTCCAAATAACCAACATTCAAAATGATAATATAAAATATCAGAATATTTTAATTGCACTTCACCGAGAAACCATTTCAAAAATTATAGATATAATTAATCCACCTCCTGTGATAAATAAATATGAAACTATTAAAAAAGCATTAATTGATAGATCTTCTCTTTCTGAAGAAAAAAGATTAGAACAACTTATTTCTAAAACAGAACTTGGTGATCGTTCTCCATCAGAATTATTTCGACAAATGACCTCTCTAATTAGTTCTTATTCTATAATTAGTAAAGAACTTCTTTTGAAATTATGGATTAGTAAATTACCAAAAGAAATACAGATTCATTTAATGTCTTGCAACAATAAAACTACTGATGAAATTATTACTTTAGCAGATAAAATTTTAAATTTAATTAATAATCAACAATCTTCTAAAATTGCTGCAATAGATAGTTTTGAAAACATTGCCCTGACACAATGTGTTAAAAATCTGACTGAAATAACTACTGTAATGTTTCAAAATTTAAATAAAATTAATGAAGATATAAATGAACTTCAAATTCGATCTAGATCTAGAGAACGACATCGATCTACATCACATCATTTTTCTAATCCCCGAAATTTCAATAACCAAAATAAAAATATTATTTGTTGGTATCATCAAAAATTTATTTATTAAGCATGCAATTTAGCTCAAATTATAATACAAATTCAGAGACTTTAAACTAAAACGTCACGTTATGACAGTGGATAGTAGCGAAAGTGACGTTAAACCTTCTCGCCGCCTATTTATGTTTGACAAATTTAATAAGTTAAACTTTTTAATAGATACGGGTGCTATTGTTCCTGTAGTTCCCTCTTCTAAATTCAAATCTCATAAAAGAAATTCTGATCTAAATTTAACTGCAGCTAATGGTTCTTCAATTAAAACTTTTGGTACAAAACTTATAAAACTTGGTGTAGGTTTAAGACGCGATTTCGAATTTCCTTTCATACTAGCAGATATTTCTACTCCCATAATTGGCGCTAACTTTTTAGAAAAATTTCGCTTACTAGTTGATATTAGAAATAAAGAAATTACTGACTTAAAAACAAAATTAAAAGTTTCTGGCTCTAGTGGATTTTGTGATATATTTTCTCTCAAAATACCAATTTCTGAAAATAAATTTACCAATCTCAAAAGATTTTCTCTCAATAACTTGTGAACCAGATTACACCAAACCAGTGCAACACCAAACAGCTCATGGAATTGAAACTAAAGGAGTTTTACCGTTCTCAAAACCTCGTCGTCTAGATCAATTAAATTTAAAATTGCAAAAACAGAATTCGAATTTTTGGTCGAAACAGGTATATGTAGACCTTCTAGTTCTCATACTGCATCTCCTTTACATTTGGTCTTAAAACAAGAACCAAATGATTGGAGACCATGTGGATACTATCATATACTGAATTTAATTACCATACCTGATCGATATCCATTACCCCATATACATGATTTAACTATTGATTTAAAAAACAAACAAATATTTTCGAAAATTGATCTAGTCCGAGCATATCATCAGATACCCATGGCCGCAATAACTACACCATTTGGAATGTTTTGAGTTGGTACGCATGTCTTTTGGTTTACGAAACAGCGCACAAACATTTCAACGTTTTATAAATGAGGTATTTTCTGGGTTTGATTTTGTTTTTGTCTATATTGATGATATATTTGTTGCTAGTGTTGACGAACATCACCATTTTGAACATTTAACATCTGTTTTTGAAAGGTTGGCGGAATATAATTTAAATATTAAACCTTCGAAATGTGTCTTTGGAACGAATAAGTTAGATTTTTTAAGTTATTAAATTTCTAATGAAGGAATTAGGTCATCCTTAGAAAGAATTGAGACAATAATCAACTTCAAAAACCCTATTTCTATAAATAAATGTTATTAGATATGTTAAAATGTTAGCAGCAGAACTTGGTCCACTGCATGAAATGTTAACATTTGCTACTAAACATAAACTTAAAGGACTTAGTTGGTCAGAGAAGACTATTGATGCTTTTGAAAATGTCAAACAGCTTTTTGCACAAAAAACTTTACTCACTCATTTTGATAAAAACGATAAATTATCTCTTGTTGTAGATGCTTCAAATGTAGCAATTGGTGCAGTCTTACAACAAGTTAGTAACAATGTTTTAGAACCACTAGCCTATTTTTCACGTAAATTATCTCCTACTGAAATGAATTACTCAACTTTTGACAGAGAGCTTTTAGCGATTTATAATTCAGTTAAAAACTTTAAACATTTTCTTGAAGGTAGGACATTCACCATTTACACGGATCATAAACCCTTAACACAAATTCTTAATTCAAAAACAGACAGATCACCACGACAAATCCGACATCTAGAATACATAGCACAATTTATAAATGACATTCAATACATTTCAGGAAAAGCAAATATTGTTGCTGATACACTTTCTCGTATTCCGGATATTAACAGAATTTTAGCTAAAGACATAAATTTCCAGACCTTATATGAAGAACAGCAAAAAGACCAAACTCTACAAAACATAATATGTGATCAAAATTCAAACAGTAATTTAAAAGAAATTGGTATTCCAGTTCTTAATCTTAATATATGGTGTGATATTTCCAAAAAACCTTTTAGGCCGTTTGTTCCTAAATCTATGAGAAAAATTATTTTTGACAAAATTCACTGTTTATCGCATCCAAGTGTTGGCACAACTAGACGATTGATTCAATCTAAATACTTTTGGCCTAATATACGCAAAGAAATAAAAAAATGGTCTGCTACTTGCTTAAATTGTCAAAAATCAAAAATTTCCAAATATACAAGAACACCTATACAAAAAATTTAGATACCTTTTGGACGATTTGAACACATTCATATGGATCTGGTTGGTCCATTACCTGTAGCAAAAGAAAATCGTTACATTTTAACTATCATTGACAGGCAACGTGCCTGAAGCATATCCGCTTAGGGATATTTCAGCAAATACTATAGCAACAACTTTTGTCTATAATTACATTCCTCGTTTCGGTATTCCACTAAACATAACTGTTGATCAAGGATCACAGTTCACATCAAAATTATTCACAGAACTAACTAAGTTATTAGGATCTCACAAAATTCATACAACTCCATACCATCCTCAATCAAATGAAATGATAGAAACATTTCATAGGACATTAAAAACAGCTATCACTTCCTCAGATGATTCAATGCACTGGTCTGAAATTCTCCCATTGATTTTATTAGGTTTACGCACATCTTTCAAAGAAGATTTAAAATGTTCTTCTGCGGAATTAGTATATGGACAAACACTTAGATTACCAGGTGAACTACTTGTTTCCAATAATAATGGTAATGAAGTAGATAATACGATTGAAATTCTTTCTAAATTAAGAAAATATTTATCACATGTTAGATCAAAGGTCCTACATCACAACACTGAGTATTCTTTCATTCCTAAAAATTTAGATTCTTGTGAATACGTATTGGTTAAAGTTATTCACAAGTCGAATTTACAATCTCCTTATGATGGTCCGTTTAAAGTTATTTCTAAACATTATAAAGTATTCAAAATTCAACATGGAATTACTATTAAAACAGTTTCAAAAGATTTACTTAAGCCTGCAAACATAATTACAGACACAGTACTTAACACTAACTCATCAACACTTTCAAAAAATAAAAATAAAATAACATTTAATATAAATTAATTGATGGTTTCACTGGAGTGGGAGTATATGTAGGGTTATATACTTGCGTTATATATTACTTTATTAATTTTTATAATTGTTTTTGGTTCACTGTTGTTACATCTTAATTATCAAAATGAAAATATATTATTAAATTTTTGTTCTTTCAAAAATAAAGATATTCTTTTTATAAAAAATATAAATATTTATTAATTAAAATATATATATATCCAAAACGATGTAGATAGGCCACGTAGTGCGAATGAGCGAAGATGCTCCAGCCCAGAAGGTATTCTTATCGGCACCCGCCGGTGGAAGCAGAGGAAGAGGGAGACCACCACTCCGATGGAAGGACCAAATGAAGACCGATTTGCGATCCCGCGGTGTTTCCAATTGGCGCCAGTTGGCGCAACGAAGAAACGACTGGCGAGCTATGTTGGACAGACAAATAGACGTATCGAGAGACGGGCATGGCTACATCGACTCAGCTCATCCTCCTGATCATTTCAGTATACTTTTTGATGGGACGATCTCTTCTTATTTTCATACGTACAAACATTTCATGTTCATGAAAGGTATGAAAATCAAAAAATATATAGAACTTCGCTTTTGCAGTTTGGTATTAACTACTTGCCCGGATATTTTACTTTTCATCCTGAACGTTTTAATATACATTAATGAATACATATCTCGATTCGTTTATGCCGAATGAAGTAATATACCTTATGTGTGTAACAAAAATAGATATAAACAAGAAAGGAAGTCTAAGTTCGGGTGGAACCGAACATTATATACCTAGTAGTGATATATTATATTATACTAAAGTTTCAATTCGTCATAACTCCAAACTTTTTTGGTCTAAATTAATGATATCTGTTCGGTGCTACACCCACATATTTTGTTTTTTCTTTTTGCTCTTGAACTTTCACGATAGAATCAGGAGCTCGCTGGGCACGACACAGTCTGTATATAGCTTTTGGGAAAGCCCCCAGGTTATATAAAGCTGCAGTTCGGAATAGCTAGGAGTTTATCTGGTTCAAGTTAATGACATTTTATATATAGATGCGCTCTATGTATCAAAGCGCCAAAACCACGTCTACCGGTTTGCTAGTACATTATAAAATGGCGAAAGAATACAAAGAATTTCAGCATTCGTTTGTGAAACTGAGAGACTAGTTTGCGTTCAAATAGACAGACGTACAGACAGACCTACGGAGAAACGGACTTGGCTCAGTGGACTTCGCTCATCGTGCTGATCGTTTTAGTGAACTTTTCTCTTCTTGTTGTCATACTTACATACATTTGATGTTTATGAAAGTTATGAAAATCAAAAAAGAAATATAACTTCGCTATTGCAGTGGGTTATTACCTACGTGCCCGAAATTTTGCTTGTGTGTTTCCCGATTTGGCAAATTTTTGGCAGCAGTATAATACAGGGTGTTTTTTTTACAGGTTTGTTTTTCGAATAGAGATAAAACTGGCATTTTGTGGTCAAATCTAGCAACTCTAATGTCATTTATGTTCAGTTTGGTTTGCCATTTCATCATGAACAGGTTGACAAAAGAACAACGCTTGCAAATCGTGCAAATTTATTTCGAAAATAATGGTTCAGTTCGCGAAGTTTACCGTGAGCTCCGTCCATTTTATGGTCGACATAATCGTCCATCAGAGCAATTAATTCGGTTAACCATGGATCGTTTTCGCACTACGTTTACTCTATATGATAATACGCATCCGCAGAGACGTCGAACAGTGCGCACCGAAGAAACAATTGCCGCTGTAGAGCAAAGTGTTGAAGAGGACCCGAATGAATCGATTCGCCACCGTGCACAGTAATTCCATCAACTTTATGGAAGATTTTGCGCAAAGATCTTGGCTTGCGACCTTACAAGATCCAGCTTGTGCAAGAATTAAAGCCGCGAGACCATGCAATGCGTCGTGATTTTGGTGTATGGGCCGAAAATGAGATTGATTTCGATGCTGATTTTCATCGCAAAATTTTGTTCAGTGATGAGGCTCATTTTTGGTTGAAAGGCTACGTCAACAATCAAAATTGCCGCATTTGGAGTGAAGAGAATCCACATGAGACCCTTGAAACGCCATTACATCCACAAAAACTGACTGTTTGGTGTGCTCTATGGGCTGGTGGAGTCATTGGGCCATACTTCTTCCGCAATAATGCTGGAGAGGCAGCTACCGTTAATGGAGACCGGTATAGAGCCATGATAACCGACTATTTTGTTCCCGAATTGGATGGCATGAATGTGGATGAGTTGTGGTTCCAACAAGACGGCGCTACATGCCACACAGCGCACGTCACAATCGATTTATTGAAGGAAACATTCGATGAGCGCATAATTTCGCGGAATGGACCTGTCAATTGGCCACCAAGGTCGTGTGATTTGACACCATTGGATTATTTTCTTTGGGGATATGTGAAGTCGCTCGTCTACACCAACAAACCAGAAACGTTAGGGGAATTGGAAACCAACATTCGTGGCGTTATTGCCGACATACGGCCCCATATGCTCGAAAAAGTGGTTGAAAATTGGACCTGTAGAATTGGCTTTATTCGAGCCAGCCGCGGCGGCCACATGCCCGAAATCATATTTAAACATTAATGGCATAAAATTATCCTTCCAATAAAGCCAAATTGATGGACCTTAAAACGATTTTCTTGTGTTTTATTTCAATTCGAAGTTCTATACCCCTAAAAAAACACCCTTTACATACTACTGAAAATTAGTTGACCAATTTTCATAGAAATATCAAGATTGAATTATAAACGATTTCCTTTGAAAATATCAGAAATTTTATGCTGAAAAGTGGCGGCGCCACGACTACTTTTTCAAAATTGACAAACAATTTTTTTCCGTTCGAGTTTTCCTTAAAAATCTTATTATGTGTGCAAAGGTCTGATTGATACAGCTTGCTTAGTTGTAGAAATATTGCTTTTTAAAAAACTGGACGTGGACATTAAGCGATTTCGCCCATTTTTAAAACAAACAGTTACCTTTATATGTTGAACATTATCACCAAATTTCGTTTCGACAAATCAATTTTTGGCGGAGTTATGGCACACAAAGTTTTGTGAAATAATCCACTATAAAAGGGGCGGGGTTACACCCATTTTCGAAAATATTTATTTTTGTTATTTCTTAGTTTACGGAAACTTTAAAAGTGAAATATGAATTGTGTAAAGCTATTTTACGCAAAGTTATTGCCTATTTATTATATCTACGATCCTCTTCAAAATATTTTATATAAAAGTGGGCGGGGACCTTAACCGATTTCGCCAATTTTCTCCTTGAACATTCCTTGCATACCTGGAAACCTGCTTGCTGAATTTCGTGTCAGAGTTGGTTCTGCCGGCTTCAGGTCAAAATTTCATATTTTAAAATAAAAACAACAAACGTTTTTATTCTGTTCTCCGATATATTTCGATATCTTGAACGGGGTTTGATTTATGTTTAATACAATTTTCTAAATTTGACTTAACCAAAATTTAGCGGCGCCACCCCCATCTTCAAAAATTTCTTGAAAATTTTATTTTATACCTCAATCTTAATGTATACACCAAATTTTATCCTTATAGGTGTATTGTGTACTGAGTAATCACTTTTTTGTGTTTTCGAAAATATTCTATATATAAAAAGTGGGCGTGGCTCCCATCCGATTTCGCCCATTTTAAATAGCGCTCGGAGATGAGTGCCAAGGAACCTGCATACCAAATTTCAGTAAGATATCGTAAAATTTACTCAAGTTATCGTGTCCACAGATGGACAGACGGACGGACGGACGGATATGGCTTAATCAGTTTCTCTTTTCGTCCTGAACATTTTGATATATATAAGCCAATATCTATCTCGATCCGTTTATGCCGTTACATACTGCCGCTAGGTGACTAAAGTTAATATAACTGTGTGCGTAGCACTACTAGGTTTAAAAATTGCAATTATACCTTTAAAAACACTTTGCGGTTAAAACATTGTATCTAATACTTGTATAGTTAATGATTCAATCAAAATCTATTTTCGAATAATTGGCAAAGAGTAAGCATGCGCTAACTGGAGCTTCAATTTCTCAGGTATGTGTGTAAGTCCAATTACCTTCAGAAATTGGGTGACTACATGTTAAAAAGGCTGTAAGCTTCGAAATAAATACAATAATCATAACATAATATATACAACTTAGAAATATACATAGGTAAATGCATAATAGACGGGCTAGAAAAATCTGAAATGAGCTCATGATATTTTAAATAGTGCTTTTTAAACTTTATGTAAACCCCTTCTAATTTAATTGAAACTGAATGGACCGGAATCATTGTACAATAATGTTTTGAGTTTTACACATGAACCACCATTTTATAGTGAACTAAGACACTTCGGCTATCGTGATTTTTACTATGATAATATAGCTTATATATTGACGTTATGCAGAAATTAAGCCAATAAGAAACAAAAGCTTTTCTGGCCAATTTGTTTCAGAGAAAGGCTTTCACAACAATGGAAATTAAATGCATGTACCAAAATTCAATATGCAATCAATGTATATTGCAAAATTTATATATAAACATCAGTTTATACGGGGAACTTTTTAAACTACATTTTTATAAGGATAATCCTCATTTTGCCATGTGATTGATGCACACATATTAAATTTTAAGAAAACAATAACAAATAATATATACTATGATAGAGATTTTCCGACTTATTTGAATACTTCACTTCCTGTTTAAAATATTCGTTTTCTCACTGCCACTATTCGGTTTAACTAGGGTCTTTGTTTCTTCATCACGGTACTAACATTTGTGAATATATATATACTTCATACGTTTGGTTAAAATGATTACTTAAGGATCAAAGTTAGTCATAAATAAATATATGTAACATGTTACTTATTTGATGTAATAAAAGTATTTGTTTGGTGGCAGTTCCTTATACGTTCTTGATGTTCACTGCCAACTGATAATCGTTTACTAGACAAGTTGGTAACAACAAAAGAGGCAGCATCGTGAAATCGTAATTGCGACCAGTGTATGAAAATAAACTTTATTCTACAAACCTATTTGGTTTCGATTATTACTTCAGCAGAGACCATAAATAACAGTCGTATTTAAAAATGCTTGAAACTGCGATTTATTTCTTGTGAGAAAAGATAAATAAATCAAAATAACTCTTGTCGAAAGTTTTTATTTATTTGACCGAGTTCGATTTCATTTGATTTTGTTTTTTTTTGTGTTTCCAGAAAACTTTTTCATTTATTCATAGTATGAATAGGGATAAAATTACTGAATTTTTAGAAGACGTTATGGAAAGCGCTGTCTTCGAGCAGTCTGTTCTATAGAGATAAGATCGAAAACATTGCCGAGGAATTTCTAAAACCTATTGTTGAAGCTAACAGAATTAAACCAACGCCGATTTATACATTTTACTAGTGAAAGTTTTCAACCGGTTCTGTCAGTTCGGGTGAAATCGATCAAAAAGTTATAATGAAGTAATAAAGTTGTCCAGCAATGCGAATCTATACAAGGAACATATTCCCGTCAGCTAATTGCTTCTTCTTTCTTAGCCTTAAATTGCGAGAGTTTCAAATTATTAAAACAATTAGCACAGGGGCGTGAGAAAAATCTTTGTATGGGAAACTTGACTATCAAAAATCCTTTACAGTACCGAACCGTAATTATACTTTTTTGACAATATGGTTTTATTGATCCACATTTGCTATAAGAACTCAAGTTATTCATAGGAAAAAAGGGGAAAAGTTTGAATACAACCATGCAGTGAGTAAATAGTTGCAGAAACAACCAAAGAGAACTAAACATTTAGCTTTAACCGCTACTTAAACGCCACTAATCTCTACCTATAATAAAATTGTAAAAGGTCGATCTCTGCATATTGCAAATATTTAAGAAAAATCGATAGGGGGGATCATTATTAAGCCAATGGAAGCCAAATCAACCGTTTTTAGAATTTTTGACTGTCTGTCTGTCTGAATGTTTGGGCGCGCATCACTCAAATCCTGCTGAATGGAATTGAATGGAACTTTGTTGTGTTACTAGACGTTTAACTTAAAATTTAAGATACCATTTGTTCCGATAGCTCGACCAGTTTCGGAGATATCGACCGACATGTGGACCAAGGTGACCCAATGACAATATGGGTATCAAACGAAAGAAGATAATGGGTGCTGTAATAAGCGACGCAATTAAGTAATTCCCACAACAGCCGGTTCTTTGTACCGGAATCACCGGGGTTTTTTACCCCGGTCAAGGGCCGTTATTTCAGGGTAACCCTGTCTAGTCGGTCAAGCCCCACCCTTTAATTGTCATCCTCGGAGCAAATCCTTGCAGCAGGGTTGCTCCGTTTTCTATTGTTACGGGCTGGTATCGAATCCAACCACGGACCAAGAGATTGGATCTGCTGCGTTGCTGGAAGAAAATTTATGTTAAATGTTCGCATTCTGTTAAATGCACTAAGTGTAAGAGATGGCTTCACAGATCCGGATGCTCAGGGTTTAACCCTGTCATCCACAGACCCCGTACTTTCTTTACTACTTTCGAGGCACCATGTTGTACACGCCTAAGGACGTCCCGCAGTACACGTCGCTCTTGCGACCCCCCACCGCCCCTATTAACTTAAAGCAGCCACAATGGCGGCTTAGTGTGCACGACTAGCAGCACTGCTGCAATTCCCGCCTCACCCACTCACAACTGTCGCTCACGCTCACCAACGTTTCCATCGCGCATGGCCGCTCAACACTCCTATGCCCTCCGAATAGGCCAGATATGAGCATCGCCGAGCGTCAGTCTCTTCTTTTTCTACCCCCAATTCCCCCCCCTGATTCCAGCTTGCACGTGGGCCAGGACCACCACCTCCTCGTACCTGTGACATCGGTAAAGTGCAACAATTCCCTTGGCCCTTATGTGTTCTGTGCTCGCAAACAGGCAGTTGCAGTACAGCCACCTTCTACGCCAGACAACAACGGCCAAGGCGCTCTCAACTCTAGACTGCGACACAGCTTAGGCTTCAGCCTACCTCCACCTAGGCAAGCGCATCCGTCCCTCACGCTCAGCATGTCCTCCTTTTCCCCCTCTACACACTTCAAAATTTTACAGCTCAACTATAACGGATTAGCTGGAAATATCGCGGAGATAACAGACTTTATGAAGTCGCACAACATCAAAATCGCCGCGATACAGAACACAAAATTGAGCATAAGATCGGACCTACAAAATTGTGATGGGTGTAATGTACATCGAGAATTCCGTCCGAGTGGTCATGGGGGTGGCCGTGCGTTCATTACACATCACTCTGCACAATATAATCTATTTGCCAGCGACGTCGACCCCAGGGACTCTACTCTACCTTAGAATGCCGAGGCATAGTAGTCCGGTCAGGCGAGGTCGACCTATCTATCTCTATGGCGCGATATACAACAGGTATATCATCATAAACCTCCTAAGAGATTTTTGCGCCAAGCTTCTCTTCCAATTTGTGGTGTGCCGATTTGAATTTTCCCTACAAATTGGTGGGACCTACAGTTTTTTTGCCGACTCCGAACGGCATCTACAAAGGAGACGAATTTTTGCTGAGAAGCCTGTCATGGCAGAAATACACTCGGAGAGTTTGCCAAACCACTGCCGAGGGGCGACCCCGTTTTGAAAAACTTTTTTCAAATCACTTTTGATGTTACCTGTACCAGGGCTCGAACCATGGACCTTCGGTGTGGTAGGCCGGCAACACTACCTTCACACCACAACGGCAGGCGAGGTCGACCTGCAAATAATAAATATTTAGATTCCCCCTGCTACGTGTTGTACGAGAGATAATCATTCCGACATTAGTGCGTTGCTAAGGGGCGATAACCGTCTAATCCTAGGCGACTTCAACGCACATCACGATCTCTGGCACTCCAACTTACCAGCAGCTAGTAGAGGACACACACTTGCAAAGCAAATAGACAGTCAATAGCGATGCCCCCGCCAGGGTTACAGGTAACTGCGACAGTTCGCCAGACATCTCCATTACGAGCGCGGGAATAATTAACTACGTCAACTGACGAACGATGCTTACATTAGCTTCAGACCACCTACCTATCCTCCTTTCCGTTAAACGACCGACGGACTTTATAACGACCGATAAACTAACGTTCATCAACTTCACCAAAGCTGACTGGGACCGCTTTACGGACTATACAGAGCCCTCCTTCGCTGCCTTACCCACACCGACAGACATACGCAAAGGTGAAAGAGAATTTCGCAAAGGTCATCGATTCAGCCTCCGCCCGCTTCATTCCTTCTGGTAGAATACCGGGAATTCGTCCGAATTCCCCTGCAGAAGCTGCGGCAATCGCAAGAGAACGTGACCAAGTGAGACTCATCAATCCCGCAGATCCCAAAATCATAGATATCAACACGGAAACCCGTCGAACAGTCAATGAATACAAACAAACTTAGTGGAAAGAACACCTTGAGGCATGCAGCGTCTCCGGGGGAGTCGGAAAATTATGGTCGAATGCCAAGGCCCTATCTAATCCGACCAAATACAATGACAAGGTCGGCACTGCATTCGGTGACAGCGCCAAATCCGACGCCAGGAAATGCGCGATCTTTTTTGCCGGTTGTTTATAGTGCATCCACCTGCTGATAGGAAGAGAAGAACCCCTACGTGCGCAAAAACACAAACACACCATTGCGCCCATAGCCGTCTCGGTCGCAGAGGTTAAGAAGACCATAATGAAAGCCAACCCTTCAGAATCCATTGGACCCGACGTAGTTGCCATGAAGATGATTAAACAACTACTTTCGTTATACCAGAGATCTGTAAACAGGCGATTGTAGTTCCCCTACTAAAACCAGAGAAGCTGGCGAATAAAGGAGATTCTTATCGTCCGATATCCCTCCTATTGCCGGTCGTGAAGTTGCTAGAGACCATTCTACTCCCATACTATACCGCAAATCTGCAATTGGCCGATCACCAGCATGGTTTCTGAAAATCTCAAAGCACAACCTCCGCTTTGAATGCCATTACAACGCAAATAAATGATGGCACTTGCCCTATCTAAAGCATTTGACACGGTCAACCATGCCACACTCCTCACAGATCGAGAAGAGACACCGCTCTCTGCCGGCCTAAACAGGTGGACCGCTAACTACCTCAATGACCGACAGGCGTCGGTCAAATTCAGGAACAAGGAATCTAGCCCACGAAGAATTAAACAAGGGCTGCCGCAAGATGGTGTTCTTTCCCCCTTTTGTTTAATTTCTATATTTCGAGTCTTGCCCCTCCACTATAGGGAGTCTCCATCGTTTCTCCATCGAGGAACTCTGTACTAGAATCAACAGTTACCCCGTGACCTCTCCAGCTTCTTCACCGGGCGTCGTCTGACCCTGTCTCCGACTAAATCGACCGGGACTCTGGTGACGGCATGGAATGCGCAGATGGGGCAAGAGTTAAATGCCCACGTAGATGGAGTACCTCTACCTATTGTCAACCACACGAAAATCTTGGGTGTGAGGTTTGACAACGGCCTCACCTTCGCTAGTCATGCCACCGCAATATCTTCAAAGGTACAGTCACAGGCCGGCAGTACTTGGGGGAAAGATAAAGAAACATTGCTTGCTACATATAAGGATATTGGCCGGTTATTGATTAGTCTGCCAAAACACCGACATCAGGACTGCCACGGGATGTCTGCTTATGTCATCTCAGTCTAACCTCCATCAAGAGGCTAAATTACTCAATGTTCAAGAGCACGCAGAACTCTTAAGCAGACATTTTCAGACAGCTTAATGACAATTTATAGTGATCTTGCCCATTAGGCAGGCCGAAGCACGGTTAACTGTTAACAACAACAACGTAATTAAGTTTCAGATCCTATCTGGTATAGGATATAATGATGAAAATCGGACTCTGACTATTTTTAGCTCTGAGATGCAGCGAAGTGGGCAGATTTTACTATCTACATATGTGTATTAATAAAAGAAAGAAAGTTGTGTTTGTTGAACTATTTATAACTCAAGAACGGCTGACCCGATTTGGCTTAAAATTGGCGAGGAGGTAGCTTGGAACCAGGAAACGGACATAGGATTATTTTTTTCCGAGAAGTGGACCGGGGACTGACCTATTTTTTATTTATTTTGCGAGTTGCTTGAAATTTGGTTCATTGGTAGCCTTTTACTTTTATTGAAATTTCTCTCTATCTCTATGGCGCGATATAAAGGGTGTTTTGTTTACAGGTTTGTTTTTCGAATAGAGATAAAACTGGCATTTTGTGGTCAAATCTGGCAACTCTAATGCCATTTATGTTCAGTTTGGTTTGCCATTTCATCATGAACAGGTTGACAAAAGAACAACGCTTGCAAATCGTGCAAATTTATTTCGAAAATAATGGTTCAGTTCGCGAAGTTTACCGTGAGCTCCGTCCATTTTATGGTCGACATCATCGTCCATCAGAGCAATTAATTCGGTTAACCATGGATCGTTTTCGCACTACGTTTACTCTATGTGATAATACGCATCCGCAGAGACGTCGAACAGTGCGCACCGAAGAAACAATTGCCGCTGTAGAGCAAAGTGTTGAAGAGGACCCGAATGAATCGATTCGCCACCGTGCACAGCAATTGGAGCTTTGTCCATCAACTTTATGGAAGATTTTGCGCAAAGATCTTGGCTTGCGACCTTACAAGATCCAGCTTGTGCAAGAATTAAAGCCGCGAGACCATGCAATGCGTCGTGATTTTGGTGTATGGGCCGAAAATGAGATTGATTTCGATGCTGATTTTCATCGCAAAATTTTGTTCAGTGATGAGGCTCATTTTTGGTTGAATGGCTACGTCAACAAGCAAAATTGCCGCATTTGGAGTGAAGAGAATCCACATGAGACCCTTGAAACGCCATTACATCCACAAAAACTGACTGTTTGGTGTGCTCTATGGGCTGGTGGAGTCATTGGGCCATACTTCTTCCGCAATAATGCTGGAGAGGCAGCTACCGTTAATGGAGACCGGTATAGAGCCATGATAACCGACTATTTTGTTCCCGAATTGGATGGCATGAATGTGGATGAATTGTGGTTCCAACAAGACGGCGCTACATGCCACACAGCGCACGTCACAATCGATTTATTGAAGGAAACATTCGATGAGCGCATAATTTCGCGGAATGGACCTGTCAATTGGCCACCAAGGTCGTGTGATTTGACACCATTGGATTATTTTCTTTGGGGATATGTGAAGTCGCTCGTCTACACCAACAAACCAGAAACGTTAGGGGAATTGGAAGCCAACATTCGTGGCGTTATTGCCGACATACGGCCCCATATGCTCGAAAAAGTGGTTGAAAATTGGACCTGTAGAATTGGCTTTATTCGAGCCAGCCGCGGCGGCCACATGCCCGAAATCATATTTAAACATTAATGGCATAAAATTATCCTTCCAATAAAGCCAAATTGATGGACCTTAAAACGATTTTCTTGTGTTTTATTTCAATTCGAAGTTCTACACCCCTAAAAAAAACACCCTTTACAACAGGTATATCATCATAAACCTCCTAAGAGATTTTTGCGCCAAGCTTCTCTTCCAATTTGTGGTGTGCCGATTTGAATTTTCCCTACAAATTGGTGGGACCTACAGTTTTTTGCCGACTCCGAACGGCATCTACAAAGGAGACGAATTTTTGCTGAGAAGCCTGTCATGGCAGAAATACACTCGGAGAGTTTGCCAAACCACTGCCGAAGGGCGACCCCGTTTTGAAAACTTTTTTCAAATCACTTTTGATGTTACCTGTACCAGGGCTCGAACCATGGACCTTCGGTGTGGTAGGCCGGCAACACTACCTTCACACCACGGCGGCCGCCGATTGGTTTTTTTCCGGGAAGTGGATCAGTGACCGACCTTTCCCAAAACTTTTTAGCGATTGGCTTAAAATTTTATGTATTGGTAGCCCTTTGCTTTTGTTGATATTTGATATTCTTTTTTTTCGGGAAGTAGACCAGGGACCGACCTATTCTATTATTTTATTTATGGTGCGACAGAAAAGATTTGTAGGCAAAGGGCGAATTTGGAAATTTCATTGGGAGGGAGAGTTGCTTGGGGAAATTCACTCAGTAAAACGTGCAAGTCAAAAACAAATCGTCGTGACATAAGAAATCAACAAAATCTTAAAAATTTAAGTAACTAACCAATGAAAAAACAAAAAGCAGTTTTGCTTGCAAGTATTTACTGATTCCTGTTTTTCGTCATTCTCAGTTTGCTGATACTTCTTTGAAAGTTTAAAAAATTTAATATTTTGAAGTTGACCGGTTGATGTGTGTGTTTCGAGTTTCTATTAGGGTATTGTGCCGATATTATCATTAACAATATCATGACGCGACCAAGACGGTGCGAATGAAAGGACTGAAGAAGAGCAAGAAATTGAACGTGAAAAGCGCCGCGTTACTATGGCTCGACTTCGTGCTTCTCAATTACAAGTGCAAAGAAAGGCAGCCCGAGAAACGGCTCGGTTGGTAATCCGAAATCGTCGAGCAAACCTCAGAAATAAACATTTAGATAATTTTCGACGCACAGGAAGAAATTTATCAAGTACTGTTTTGAATCGAGCAGCGTTTCGAAACGATTGCAGCACTGAGTACTGCTAATTTATTTTTTATTTACATTGCCTTTAAGGCGGAACAAAGTTCGGCGGTTGAACTAGTGAGATGTGCAACCCTATCTTTCGATACACACAAAACAAGGAAATTTTCTGCTCGAAATGCGTAACAGAAAAACGAATTGTAAAATCGTCAGCCTGCCACCGTGTGTCACTACAGCGCTACACTGGGAAAGTCGCACCAAAAAGGATAAATTATATTTATTTGTTTATTTATCTAATCTTGAAAATGTAACATTTCTTACAGACTAGTGAAAAACTTCGGAAAGCTATATACTATTTCAATAAATCAATCAGTAACATCTTAAATCTATTTTCACAAAAGGAGAAGTCCAAAACTGAAGAATTTGGGAGCAAATTAAATTCTTTAAGAGCTCTCAAAATAGGAGCATTGGCAGCATAATTTGTTCTTGCTATCCCCACCGAAAATGTAGCTTGATTCCTTAACCAAATATGAGGAGTAACAAAAAAAATGCGTTCTAATAAGCAGGGGCAGTCCACAACCCCTTTTATCAGCTTTAAAATGAAAATAAGGGATAAGAAAATTCTCCTGCAATCCAGTGACTTAAGATTTATAAGCATACAGCTAGACTCATAATTGGGAATTGGGAGATCAAAATGAAGGGGATGTAGAGCATGCTTAATAAAAACTTTTTGAACTCTCTCTAGGCGATTAATATGGCAGGCATAATACGAACGCCAAATAATGACTGCATATTCTAGTTTCGAGCGAACAAGTGAAGTAAATAGTGATTTCAAAGTGTACGGATCGCTAAAATCCGAACTGAAACGTCTAACCAAGGCCAACATAGAGTAAGACTTAGCAATGGTGCAATTGATATGCCTTTGAAATGAGAACTTAGAATCAAAGACCACTCCCAGATCAGTGAATTCGGAAACAATCTGTAGTTGAGAGCAACCAATAGAATAGGAGGTAGGAATGAGAAACCGGGACTTGGAATACGATACATGGAAGCATTTTTTATTATTTAAGGGAAGCATATTTTTCCGGCACCATACTTCGACATTTTCTAAATCCTTTTGAAGTTTAAACGAGTCAGCGAGACACGTAATCTTAGTAAAAATTTTCATATCATCAGCATACAAAAGAAATTGTGAAGATTCAAAACAACTAGCAATATCATTGATGAAAATGACAAAAAGAGTCGGACCTAAAATGCTTCCCTGAGGAACACCCGAAGAAGCAATAAAAGAGTATGACGAAACGCCATCAACTACAACTGTACATGATCGACTAGAAAGATACAATTTTATCCATATTAAAAAATTTGAATGGAAGCCAAAACCGTGTAACTTCGACAATAAAATACGGTGATTAACTTTGTCAAACGCTTTCGAAAAATCTGTATACACGGCGTCAACTTGAACCCGTTCGCTAAAAGCAGCAATGCAATATTCAGAAAAAACTGCCAAATTAGAGGTGGTTGATCTCCCAGACATGAAACCGTGCTACTCTAAAGAGATAAGACGATTTATGGAGAAGAAAATTGTATTCTTTACAATACATTCAAAAAGTTTCGAGACTGTAGAAATCTTAGAGATCGGTCGGTAATTAGCAATGCCATTTTTATTGCCAGCTTTGAAAATTGGCGTAATAAAAGTGGTTTTCCATGCATCAATGAACTCGGCTTGCTCAAGAGATTTGTTGAAAAGCAGCAAAAGAGGGTAGGCAAGAACAGAACAGCTTTTGAAAAGGTGAGACGACAAACCATCAACATCAGTCTGTGACGACATTTTGATTTGATGAATCCCCAACTCAATATCGTCTAATGTGAGCTCAAGAGCCCCAAAATTTAGTGAGGAATCAGTAGGTAGAAAACAATCGTTACTCGCGTCAGAGTCAGATACAAAATTTGAGCTAAAAAAATCCGCAAACAGATTTGCGGCATCTAATGGGGAATTAGAAGACAATAGCAATACAAAATCTACTGGAATACCCTCCGTTTTACTTGCATCAATTTGCAAACCACAATTTATAGTTTTATTGACGGCCGTGACCCCAATATTTAAATTGACAAAAAACCTAAGCATATTACTACAGAGGAAATATTCAACCGATTTAAACTTCACCGAAACGACGCAACAAAAAACCTGAGAATAACCCAACTGTGGAACACAATAACAACTAGAACGAAATTTTTTAACATTTTTACTTTTCTTTATTTTGCTTTTTATTTAGACTCTTAATTAGTGCCAGTTTGAGAGAAAAAAAAAACCAGACGAAGATAATGAAAATATTGTGGAACTAGGGAATGGTCTTGCACCTCTTTATTTTAATACCGGGCTTGCAAAATTCTGCATATGCAAAAAACTTAGATATTTTTTTCGTTTACATTTTTTTTAAATGCATCAAGAAATGTCGGGAGAGGAGTCAACGAACGGGTCTCAGTTCCAGGAATCATATTCCAGTGGGGAAAATAACTAATAATAACTATTAAAAAGTTATACCAAAAAACCTTATCCACATGTTGTGGTTTTCTGTAAACTATTCCACTTTCAAAAACTAACTAAGTCATTGATTCAACATTTATATAGTGTACTAGCAGACCCGGCAGACGTTGTCCTGCCTAAAAGTTAACTTGCTACATTTAACAAATTGTAATCTTTTCCCTACTCACTTTTCCCTTCTGCTACATTTATCCTTATCCCTATGTTTATAATTTTTCTTTCAACTTTTGCTTTCCTCCAACCCCATATACCGTTACTCTCCTTCACCCTCTTAATTTTCTTCTAACACCACATATACGAGTATCGTATGTTTCAAATTTCTATTCCTACTCCCTTTCTTATCCCATTTCCTCTGCGAGTACGGATATGTACATTAGGGCGGGTCGATTTAAAAATCGCTCATTGCTCTGTGAAAATCGTATTCTAGGGATCAAAATAAGAAACTTTGCCGAAGGAACCATACCTCTAAAACGAATTCTGATGTCCCCCAATTTGGGTCGAACTTTTGGGTAGGGGCAAATTTTGAAAAATCCCACTTTGACCCATTTAGAGTGCTCCAATCGAGTCCAAATGTAAGACCTACCCCTACTAACTTTGGAGGGCCGACCCACCGATTCCAGTGGCACACCCCCTGGAACCCCCCTGGGGGTTCACCAGAAAAACATTTCAAAAAATCGCCGGTTTTGCACTTTACATGAAAAAATCAGCGAAATACCTATGTTTTTTTTTTGGAGTTTATTTTGCTCTTTTGAAATTTATTTAGTCAGAACATATGTATGTAAATGAAAAAATGAATTTAACTTAGTAATAGAAAAGAAATTAAAAAAAATTATTAGAAATTAGCGTTTTTACAACCCTTTTAAAACAAATGCATCACTGTGATGTATTTGCATTTCGTAAACATAGTTGTGTGGGTTTTTTATTCAACCGTTTTAAAAAATGAAGGTATCACTGTGACACAATTGCAGATCGTAAAATTGCTTGTGTTGTTTTTTTAAGCCACCACAAGACACAGCAGGTAGAATTGAAATTACCATTTCATACTTATTACCTCGTCTCGTAGACCATATATAACGCAAGAGTTTTTGTGAATGCATTAAGTCGTTGTGAAGAACTCAAAGTGTGAAGTGCTAATTTCAGATAAAAAAATATTTAAAAAAAAATAATAAGTGAAGTGACCATTCCAAATCAAAAAGTTTACAATGAATCCACCATCCTCTACACCGCAAGATGAAGCAACTACATCAACAACTATCGAAAACCAAATGAGTCATATACCCAAGCATGATGTTACTGTGTTGGTGTGTCTACGGATTTAACTGATCTTAATTTACCAACCCATCTAGATATCTTGAGATATTATTTTTACTTAAGCGAACGTGCTAAAACAGAACAAAAAAAGTTTTCCCATAAATCATTCACTATGCAAGTACAAGATAAGTTGATTGGAATTTGGAAACAACTGGTATGGAAATAATGCTGAAAAAAAGTGTATTTAATAAATTGAATAAAGTATCAAGAGCAAATCAAGAGAAGAAACAACACCCAACAATTTACAGAGTATGTAAAATCTCTGGAAACAATTTTTTACATTGGAACATGTAAATGCGATTTGAAGGCAGCTCCATGTGTATGCGGCTGGGTTCCCGAACGCCTCAAAGAGTTCCTGCACGATCAACATAATCAGAAAAGACTAACAATGGATGCATTTATGATGGAAACTGAAGAGCAAGGAGCAACGTCTATGTCATCAATACCAACATACCAAGATCCCGATGATTCAACATACGCACCGCCACCGGTTCAAGAAGATATGGATAGAAGCACAAGTTCACAATACACAGAGAGAAACGATTGTTTTAACTTTGCCTTGGTATGTGGCAGATTTGGTGTGCCTGACAAAGTAGCATCAGCATTGGGAACCGCTCTTTTGCAAGATTTTAAAATTAAAGATAAGTATGGGAAAAAGAGAAATGCAGACAAGAAGTGCTTCGCAAACGGTTAGATGATACCAATTTGTTAGCGTTTTCATTCGATGGTAGAAAAGATGATACTTTAACGATAGATAAAATTGATGAGAAGTATCATACTAGGATGGTAAAAGAACCTCATATTGTTATTTTGAGAGAGCCCAATTCTGAATTGATAGGTTACGTAAGACTGGAACAGGAAACCGCTGAATACAAAACAACCAAATTAAATGGTTTTTTTCAACGATAAAAATATATCCCTGGATGCATTAATTGGAATATGCACTGACGGTGAGGTAACAAACACTGGCCCACACGGTGGAATTATACGACGATTCGAATTGCTGTTAAAAAGACCATTGCATTGGTTCGGTTGCCTTCTACACTTCAACGAACTTCCGTTTCGGCATTTGTTTGAAGCTTTGGATAAATCAACCAGCACTGGACCAAGATCGGCAACCGGAAAACTGAGCCGTCAAATCGAAACTTGTGAAACTCTTCTGGTAAGTTATTGCTATCACTCATTTATTATAATTGTCAACCATTTTTAATTATTTTGTTATTACATATTTTCAGGTGGTGGACGGCTTCCAGAAAATTGAGTTGCAAAATATGCCCCCTGCTCCAGATAAAAGAATTTTCCACCGATTCGAAGTACTTATACGACATGGCCCATGCAATTTCTAGCGGCGTGGTTCCGGTGGATCTGGCTAACATCAACCCAGGGAAAATTGTACATTCTCGGTGGCTCACCAAGGCCGCTAGATTATTGCGATTATATGTGACAACGGAAAATTCAGATGCAAATTTAAGAATTCTAGTTGAATTTATAATTAAATGTTATGTGCCAATGTACTTCAATATCAAGTATTACAGCTCTGTCGTGTACGGCAGTGCATTATTTTTCAAGTTCATTGGTTGGTCACGATTTCTACAACCTCGTTTACGCAAAATTGTCAATCAAGTAATTAAAGATAATTCATATTATACGCATTCGGAAAATATCTTGTTATCAATGTTGTTTGATGATAGGAAAGAAAAGAGCGACTGTGCCATCAAGAAAATTCTATGCTATCGAACCGATGTTGACGAGCCAATGGAACTTAGAGTTTATAAAAAACCAGATATAAACTTTAATTGCACAAGTTATACGGAAATGATCAATTTGAATGATATAAATATCGTATTTGAACCACCATTCACGCGAAGCATTCCGTACGATACATTGAAAGAATATTTAAATCAAGATGATCCACCGTTTAATGATCCAAAAATTCCATCACACATACAAGGAACGGAACGACATGTTCAATGGCTAGCTAGCGTTTCCAAACGGGTTATACCGGAAAATGTATAGGCTGTTATGGCGACGACATTAGAGAGCCGTGCGAAATTGCCCAGACTTGAAAGTAAAAAAGACTTCAAACAATAATTTTTTTAATTTCTTTTCTATTACTAAGTTACATTAATTTTTTCTTTTACATATGTTCTGACTAAATAAATTTCTAAAGAGAAAAATAAACTCCAAAAAGAAAAAACATAGGCATTTCGCTGATTTTTTCATGTAAAGTGCAAAACCGGCGATTTTTTGAAATGTTTGTATGGTGAACCCCCAGGGGGGTTCCAGGGGGTGTGCCACTGGCATCGGTGGGTCGGGCCTCCAAAGTTAGTGGGGGTCGGTCATAGATTTGGACTCGATTGAAGCACTCTAAATGGGTCAAAGTGGGATTTTTCATAAATTTGACCCAAATTGGGGGACATCAGAATTCGTTTTAGAGGTATGGTTCCTTCGGCAAAGTTTCTTATTTTGATCCCTAGAATATGATTTTCACAAAGCAATGGACGATTTTTTTGCCTCCCCACAAATCGACCCGGCCTAATGTACATACTTTCGAAGATATATCGAATTTACTTTTATTTGATCCTGCTACTGCTTTCTGTTTCCACGGTCGTTCGATATATAGAACACACATATGTATATATATATTGTGACGAATTCGATGATTCCTTGATTATCAATCCTGGGTTCGATCACTATAAAGCCAAATAAACACACGCACAGATATTGTAACTAATAGCTAGTTTTATTTACTAGTAATAAACGCAATACAAATTTAGGAATTTGGTAATTTCGCAGTAGTTCACTCAACAACACTTGAAAATAACTGATCAACCTGCATTGCTTGGTTACTGCCTTATATAGTCCGACAGGGTGCTCGCCTATACATCGAGAACTTTCTTGGTTATTCACTCTTCGTGTTCTCGAAGGTTCGGTGTTATTTATTGGCATCTCCTCTTTGCATCGTATTCGCAAACACTCGCGTAATCTCTCTTTCTCTTGCTTGGTACATGCTTGCATGCATAAGCGTAGCCATCGTTATCTCTGTTGTGTTTAACTAGTGGTGGGAGTGTTATTGAGTTAGGGATGGTACATGCTTGAGAATAATCGCCTAAGTCTGATCGTCCCTATCAGACACCTTGCCCGAACCAAACGCAGCTAGCCTTTCTAAATGGACGACCTTCATCTTATTCCTTGGTCTTCCCATAGTTTGTATGCGATATACCACATCGTTGATCTGTTTTATGACTTTGTATGGGCCTTTCCAGTTACATTGTAGTCTTGGGGAAAAATCTTTCCTACGCTGTGGGTTGTATAGCAGCACTAAATCTCCTTCTATAAAACCTTCCGAATTTATTGCTTTGTCGTACCTGGCCTTCATTTTATCGCTCATGATCTTAGTCCGCTGTCTCATAAGGTCGTGAATTTCTCCCATTTCTTCTTCCAGTACGCTAGTAGATTTTCGAGCGTTTACTCCTGCATCAGCGTTTATCCCAAACTTCAAATCAGCTGGCAATCGAAGATCATTCCCGAAAATTACCCTTGCAGGAGTCTGACCAGCTGTTTCATGTACTGCAGAGCGATATGCCATTAGGAATAACGAGATGTGAGTATCCCCATCCTTCTGGAAATTATCCACTACTTTCCTCAGGTGCTCTTCCAAAGTTCTATTGAATCGTTCCACCATACCACCTGTAGTGCAGTTGTTCGAGTTTTCCGAATGCCCAATGTCTTGCACATTTCCTGGAACACAGCTGATTCGAAATTTCTGCCTTGGTCAGAATGTATCTCCATCGGTGCCCCAAACCTAGCTACCCAATTGCTAGTAAACACTTCTGCTAGGGTTTCTGCCTCTTGATTTGGAATAGGGTACACTTCTGGCCACTTGCTGAAATAGTCCATAACTACCAGGACATATTTGTTTCCGAGTTTGCTAGTAGGAAATGGACCAGCTACATCCATGGTTATCCTCTCAAATGGCGCACCTGAGTTATACTGTTTCATTTGGCCATGGCTAATTGATTTCGGTCCTTTGATGCATACTTCACAGTTGGCAATCCACTCCGCGACCGATTGACGGCAACCAACCCAATAGAATCTTTGCTTGACTTTCTCCAAGGTCTTGGTTACTCCAAGATGCCCTCCGCTTGGGCCGTTATGTAATTCATTGAGTACATCAGGGATTTTCTTCCTTGGGACGACTATCAGCTTTCGAACGCATTGACCATCCTCACTCTCCCATATTCGATGCAAACAACCGGATTCTAATTGCAAGCTATTCCACTGTGCCCAATATGACTTGGCAACAGGACTTCCTGCTGACATCTCCTCTCTTGATGGTCGCTCGTTTCGTTCGATTCCTTGCATCACACGTGTAAGATCTGGATCCTCGTGCTGACACGTCCTGAATTGATCCATGTTTCATTTGTCCGTAGATGTTATAGTCATGAGCCGCACATCTATAATGTCTTCTTTGGCCTCAGCTTTCGAACAATGCCTGCATTCCAAGTTACATGGTCTTCGTGACATTGCATCAGCATTTCCGATGCTCTATGGAAAAGTCATAAGTTTGCAGTCGCTCTATCCACCGTGCCAATTGACCTTCCGGATGGCGGAACTGTAAGATCCATTTCAACGCTGCATGGACTGTCCTGACGTGGAATCGCTGCCCATAGAGATACTTATGGAAATGCTTAACGCACTCTACCAATGCCAACAGTTTTCTCCGGGTTACACAATAATTCCTTCCAGGCTTCCCAATTGTTCGGCTATAGTATGCAACTACCTTCTCCCGTCCATCAAAAATCTGGGACAAAACCCCTCCTATAGCATAACCTGGAATGGGATATGCTAACATCGGGGCACTGCATAGTTGTTCTTTCAATGTTTGAAAAGCCACCTCCTGTTCCTTCTTCCATTCAAATCTCATATTTTTCCTGGTAAGGTCATGGAGACTACTAGCTACGCTGGCAAAATTCGGCACAAATCGGCGTTAATACGTGCACAACCCCAGTAATCTCCGTAACTCATGCAAATTTCTCGGTGTTGGCCAATCCTTTACGGCTTCGATTTTTTCCTTAGCAGTGCAAATTCCCTCCGTAGTTACCTTGTGACCCAAATAACTTACTTCCTTTTTAAACAAGGAACACTTAATGGGACTTAGTTTCAGACCAGCACCAGCTATTCTTTGGAAAACTTCCTCCAAGTTCTTTAGGTGTTCCTCAAAGCTTTTTCCCAGCACGCTGATGCCGTCGAGGTACACCAAACATGTTTGCCAGTGCAATCCTTTTAGTATCTGGTCCATGAGTCTCTCAAAAGTAGCTGGAGCATTGCATAGCCCGAAGGGCATTACCGTAAATTGCCAAAGCCCTTCTCCAACGTTGAAGGCCGTCTTTTCTTTATCTTCATCCTTTAGCCCCACTTGCCAGTAGCCGCTTTTTAAGTCCAGTGTGGAAAACCATTTCGTGCCAGATAACGTGTCCAGAGTATCGTCGATTCTTGGCAATGGATAACTATCCTTCTTCGTTACTTCGTTCAATTTCCGGATAACTATCCTTCTTCGTTACTTCGTTCAATTTCCGGAAATCCACACAGAACCTCATTTTTCCATCCTCCTTTTTCACTAGTACTACCGGTGAGCTCCATGGACTAGCTGATGATTCGATCACGCCGCTGTCGCTCATTTCCTGTATAATTCCTCTTACTACTTGGCGTTTGGCCAATGGAATACTACGAGGAGCTTGGCGGATTGGCCTTGCATCACCAGTATAAATTTGATGCTTCACAATTTTGGTTCGACCTCCTTTGGAACCATCCTTGTCAAATATGCTCGAGTACTTCGATAGAAGTTCCTTTGCCTTTTTCTGATGATCTTTTTCGAGGCCTTCCGTCCACGACGTGATATCATCTGAAAGATTAATCTTGATGGTGAAATCATTTTCCAGAAGCTGTTCACAATTGATAACTACCTCGACCTCTTGGCATTGTCCCAATATTGCTCCATTGGAAACTTTAATCGGCGATTTGAACTCATTAAGTACTCTTACCGGTACACGTACATCTTGTTTTGTCACGGCCAGGGGGTTTCCTACTAATATGTTCGTCCTTGATTTGTTCGCTGCCTCGACAACCCACAATTTGTTTGTCCCTTATCTCCATCAATCTTTGCCCATATGATTGCTTCCGACTTCGGTGGAATTTGTTGGCTCTCGTCCACAAGCACTCGCTTACTAAAGTATTTGTTTTCGTAACCATAATTTAATGGCACATCCATGTTCTGGTAATTCATAATCCTGTTTTGCATTTCGATTTTGATGCCTTGCTCGCTTAAGAAGTCCACACCAACTATGATTTCGTCAACAATATCTGCTACTATAAAACTGTGTAGAACGGCCACGTTCCCAATTACGATTTCACATGTTACTTCTCCTAGGACATGGGTGTCCTCACCAGTGGCCGTACGTAACTTTGATCCATGCAATGGTCTCACCTCCTTGTTGACTAAATCAGATCGAATTATGGAATTCGATGCGCCTGTATCCACAGTTAGTAAGTGCTCTTTTCCAACCACATATGCAACAACAGTAACATTACTAGCTTTCCTTCCGATCTGTGAGACAGAGATTATGGGGCATTCAGTTGCGGGAGCCAGTCCACGCCCCTTTCGGCTGGCTCGATTTAGTTTAGCGACTGATTTGGTTGGGAAATTTGTTTATCTCCTTCAGCTTTGCGTTTTCGTCCACCTGAATTGCTGGGGTTACTGGAGCCAGTGCCGCAATAACGTGCTATGTGACCTGGTTTTCCGCACTTAAAGCATTTAATGTTACCATCACTTTTTTCTGTACTCCGTTCAACGCTTCCAAAATTTTGTCACCCCAATCCGGAGTTTCCACTTCTACACGATGAGCCTTGTATGCAGGTTTACTCAAAAGCGAGGCTGTCTCCAGCGTCAGAGCATGCGATACTGTTTCAAAGAATGTCCGTTTGGGACTTGCATATGTGGCCCGCTTTGTCTCTACATTGCGTATTCCGTTTATAAGACTTTGGATATTTACCCTCTCAGTGTGCGGGTGCGTCCGCATTTGCTAGATGGGCCAACCTCTCGATGTCCGGTGCAAATTCCTGCAAAGTCTCATTAAGTTTATGGGATCGATTCTGTAGCTCCATTTGGTATATCTGCTTTCGGTGTTCGCTACCATAGCGTCTCTCAACCGCACCCATCAATGCATCATAACTGTTCCTTTCGGACTCGGGAATAGTCTGTAAGATTTCTGCTGCTGGTCCCTTCAATGCCACGAATAGTGCTGCAACTTTATCTTCAGTGCACCAATTATTCACCGCAGCCGTCTTCTCAAATTGCAGCTTAAATACCTGGAATGGAACAGAACCATCAAAGGATGGAAAACATGATCATAAACGTTGATTCCTTCTGCTTCCATGGCCTCCCGCAATCGTGACTGTAGCTCCGATTTATTGCCTGTAGTGTTTAATCCGCGTTGTTCCAACTCATTTTTGAGTTGCTGAATCTTTAATTCATTCATCTTCGCCATGCGCTTTTAGTGCTTTAAGTCACTGGTATTAATTTAACAATACCGCTTCTGACACCAAATGTGACGAATTTCTATGATTCCTTGATTATCAATCCTGGGTTCGATTACTATAAAGTCAAATAAACACACGCACAGATATTGTAACTTATAGCTTTACTAGTAATAAACGCAATACCAGTTTAAGAGTTTTGTAACTTCGCAGCAGTTCACTGAACAAAACTTGAAAATAACTGATCAACCTGCCTTGCTTGGTTACTGCGTTATATAGTCCGACAGGGTGCTCGCCTATACATCGAGAACATTCTTGGTTATTCACTCTTCGTGTTCTCGAAGGTTCGGTGTTATTTATTGGCATCTCCTCTTTGCATCGTATTCGCAAACACTCGCGTAATCTCTCTTTCTCTTGCTTGGTACATGCTTGCATGCATAAGCGTCGCCATCGTTATCTCTGTTGTGTTTAACTAGTGGTGGGAGGGTTATTGAGTTAGGGATGGTACATGCTTGAGAATAATCGCCACAATATATAAAATATCATTAACTTGAACCAAATAAATTTCTAGCTATGCCGAATTGCTAGTTTAATAGCCTGGAGGCTTTGCCAAAAACTAAAAATGGGCCTGGCAACGCCCACTTTTTCAAAATAATGAAAATCTTGAGTACACGACACATATATCCAAATATCATTGATTGAGAACAAAGAAGCTCAGAGTTATGACTAATTGATATTTTATATAGCCTGGGGGCGTGGCACCGCACACTTTTTCAAAACTATCTATAACCTATGCTTTAACCTGTGATCCCAAGAATATACTGTGAAGAAGTGAATTAAGTTCCGGAAATGCAACAAAAAAGTCAAAACTTACGAACAGTGCGGAACAACACTGCGCTTTTTGGAACAGAAAATGAGTCACATTTAATAAATTTCGAAAATATACCAAATAATGCAATATTTCTCAAACCAAATGTGCAGAACATCTTTCTGCATTGGCGGCCTATGATAGCGCTTCAAAAAAATAACCATTAGCAGGTCCTACATCGGCTAGAAAAGACTTTTGACACCCCTCCCGATATTTTGTGATCCAAGCAGTTGAGTAAGATGTAGAATATTACCGAAAATGTTAACAAAAAAAAAGTGTCAGTTCTTTGAACTTAAAAGAAAAAAGCCACCACCGCTCGGCGGTAACCATAGAAATCAGTTTTTGGCGTTAATTAAAAATTTAATTGATTACCAAAGTAATTGCAATTAAATCAATTGCAATTAAAGTAATAGCAATTACATAAATTGATTTAGGATTACTTGCAAATTAAAATTTTAATTGCTTGTCGCAATTAAATTATTTAAAATTAAATTAATTATAGCTTTTTTATACCAACAATGTTTGTTAATTTACGGCCTGTATATTTTCAAGCATTCATGAAACGGGCTCAAGGCCAAGAATAATAATTTTTCCCTTTTTTTGAATTTTTATGAAAATTATTATTGTTTTTATTTTTAATAATAATTTTTAATTAATTATTTAAAGTTTTTTAATTGAAGAGAGTAGGAAAAATGTTTAGAGACAACCGCCATAGCTTTTCTTATAGATCCATTTCGGAAGCTGCTAAGCTTCTTCATCAGATAAATTTTGGCACACATTGCTAACCATTGAGCTAACAATACGCTGGTTTTGATGTCATCTAAACTGCTACTTCTATTATTCTTTACCATACGCATGAACCACTTCCGCCATTTGACAGTTATTAGTGTGATCATGATGGATATTTTTTTTGACAGATCTGTTTTATCAGCAGAACTGCATTACCGCGTGCTCTCGGTTTTTGTTATTGAATACTTGAAAATCAACAAAAATTGTTGGTATAACAAATTTGCGTCAAAAACTCTTATCATCAATCTCGAATTTTGTACCTTTAAAGAGATCGGTTCCGAGTAATAAGCCGACGTGGTTTAATGCGAAGCTGAGTAGCCTCAAGAACTATAAAAATAAAGCGTTTAAGAAACATAAAAAGAGCAATGATGAAATTGATCGTATTATCTATATTAGACCTAAGAAAACATTTTATTGCCTTAATTAGTTTCTTTTTAAGAACTATATGCTCAAAATAGAGTCTAACTTGAAATCAAACCCATCGTGTTTTTGGTCTGTCATAAATTCTAAGAGGAAAACTAACGGTTTTCGGACTAGTATGGAATATGATGGTGAAGTATCCAGCAACACGCAAGGTGCATGCAACCTGTTTGCCAAACTCTTTCAAAAGGTGTATCTAAAATCTACATCCTCACAAGGTTCTGCCCACCTTTATGCGCCTGCTTTATATATTTCTTCCTTCGCTATTACGACCGATGATGTGCTTCTGTCAATCTCAAAATTGACCAGCAGTACAAAAATTTGTTCAAATGCTGTGGCGGAGCCCATGTCACTTCTTTTTCAAGAATGTCTGACCTGTGGAATTTGCTTAGATTCGTGGAAGCTTTGTTTAATTAATCCCATATATAAGTAGTCTGGTGACCGCAACGATGTCTGCAACTATAGACCCATAGTTAAACAGGGAACTCTGGCAAAGATATTCGATGACATAATCCAACGCAAAATATTCGATCACATAGGTAAGGCCATTGTTGACTGCCAGCATGGGGTTTTCCCTGGGAGATCCACTTCTACCAACTTAGCTTTATTGACCAACAGAATTATCGATGCATTTGAGACATATGCGCAACTTGATGTCATTTACACTGACTTCTCGAAAGCATTTGATAAAGTTGATCACAGGATACTACTGCGTAAGCTGGAGATGTATGGAATCGAAGGTAACTTATTGAGGTTTTTCTCTAGTTTCTTGTCGAATAGGAGGCTATTTGTTTTAATTGGAGACGTAAAGTCGTCCTTATTTATCGACGCTTGGTCGGGAATTCCGCAGGGAACTCATAGCGGCCCTTTATTATTCCTGATTTTTATTAATGCTTTGCCTAATTGTTTCAACTTCGTCAAATGCCTAATGTTTGCAGATGATGTCAAATTGTTCTTGACAGTCCGTAATATTTCCGACTGTGCCAATTTAAAATCAGACCTCGATTCTTTTGCTGAATGGTGTATTGACAATAATTTGTTTTTGAATGTAAATAAGTGCTGCGTTGTTTCATATTCGAAAAAGTCAACTACAACTTATTTCAATTACAATTAAAATGCCGAACCTTTAAGTCGTTCATATGAGATTAAAGACCTGGGTGTCATTTTTGACACCAAACTCTCATTCTCCCGTCACATTGACTTTATAGCTTCGAAGAGATTTGCAATGGTTGGATTTATAAGACGCAATTCTGGAGACTTTAAGGATCCAATGACGCTGAAAGCACTTTTTACCTCTTTGATACGAAGTCCTCTGGAATATTGCTCGATAATATGGAATCCATTTTATGAAGGGAGTTCATATAAAATTTAAAGAGTTCAGAAATTATTTAGTAGAATCGCTCTACATATGCTTCATTGGCCCAATGGCCTTCCATCCTATGACAGCAGGCGTAAACCACTCGGCCTCCAGGCTTTGTGTGAATGGAGAACTTGTATCTCACTCATGTTAGCTTATAATGTAATTGATGGTAATGTCAACTGTGCTAAACTGTCAAATCTATTCATCTACTATATCCCTTCGCGTGAGTTACGACATAATAGGTTGTTTATCGAGGTTACTCATAGAACCAATTATGCAATGAATGAACCAGTAGCCAGAGCCGTACAGCTAGTAAATCGATACAGCAACGTTCTTAATTTTAAAAACAGTTTATATAAATTTAAACTGGAATTGTTTTCTATTTTTAATTAGTCTGTATAAAAGCTTGTACTTTTTAGACCGTAAATAAATAAACAATTTATCAGGGGCACAGAATTTTGACAAAAGTGATATTTGGAAGAAATCATGCAATTTTTTGCCATATATGTGTATAACCTACATGTTCTTGCAGTAGAAGTTTGTCGCAATGAAGCTACCCGCCTAATAATGTACTACTACGGGTAGCGTGTTTGTTGTTAAATTCATAAAACAATTGTAACTAACAAATTGTTACTCATGGAGAAATACAATTAATAATTAATTAATTGTTAATTGCGAGCATTGCAATTGATTAATTGTTAATTGTAAAAGGTGCACATAACAGTTAAAGTTGCAATTAACAATGAATTAATTAAGATTCAGAATACTTAATTAATTAATTGTTAATTAATTATTAATTGTTTTAACAATTATAATTTGCCCAACACTGATAGAAACAAATCTATCGTTGCATAATGCCGTCGTGAGAACTTTCATTTTGGTTTTGATTGCGTTCAACTTCATGTAATTATAGAGTTTCTATTTTGACAAGGCGTATACTTCGCAGCGTTTCGGTATTGTGTTTGAAGCTTTCACGAATTTCACGAAATTTTTCTAGCGGCCAAGGAATTAGCTGACGCAGGCAATGTGAAGCTGGAGGCTCCTGGACACATTAGATAGCAGCGGAATCGCGACAATTACAAAAGCGGAGCAGAATCGTATTTCCGTTTCTGGATCATTTCTTGAGTGGGCTGCAATATAGGTTCTTAGATCATCGTGTGCTGGCGGCGAAGATTCAGAATACTTTGCCAAGAAAATGCACAGAACTTCCCTGCAGTGATATGTCAAACTAGTCAGTAAGCATACTAGTATCCAACTATAATTTTCTGGTTGAAATCATACTAGTCAGAAAAAGTTCACTCCATACTAGTATCCGACTACAATTTTCATAGTATGGTTTTAAGCGATATAAGCTGTTATTATTTCTATCATTAGTTTCACTTGCATTGCATGCTATTGTAAGTCCCAACCAGCTTATGAAATATTCTAAAGATATAGTTTTTGTTTGCAATCCCAAATCGGAGTTTTCCAAAACGAAATTGATGAGTCCATTTTCTTATTTTTATCCCTGCTAGAGGTTTTCGTCCACATTTGGACTAGGATTATTTTATCTTTTTCGAACTAGTATGATACTGGTAGGATTATACTGCAATTGTACTAGTACATTTCCTTCCATTTTGAACAACTATGAAGCTGTTATTTTACTCCCACTATGATACTAGTATGTTTCCACAATAAACAAACTAGTATTTCATGAGTAGTAGATGACTGGTATGTTCTGGTCGAAATCTGACAATTGCCATCTTGTAGGACATCGCCATGTTAAAAATATTAGTTGCGTATATGGAAATATGACAGTTGGCTGACTACTTGGACTTGATGCATATATGTACTAGTTGTAAAGTAACAATGTCAAAATCATTTCTTGACTCTCTAAACAACTACAACAAGCAGTTCTACCCATCGATATATCGGCTTTTACTAATTTGCGCAACTCTCTTCCGGTTACCGTAGGTTCAAGCGGACGCTCTTTTTCATCGCTGCGAAGTAACGAATGAGAATGTAATGGATATTATGTCGAAGGTGCCAAGGAGAAAATATATTATTTTATAAGCTGAATAAACTGTCAAAAATCGTAATAGCTTTATTTGTATTTGTATTTAGTGAATTTTTTCCTAGCACAACCATTTGACAAAATTATTTTATAGAGCTAGTCAGTACGAGTATAGCATAAGGTTACAAAGTAAAGTATGTTATCTAATAATAATAATAAATATTTAAAAACATGTGTGTAGTTGGAAAGTGTCTTAGCGTGAGTAAATATGTAGATGTGAAGAGTAACACAATAATAGTACAGAATAATAAAAAAAAATGATAGGATAAAAGAATAGATATTGAAAAAAGCATAATAATTGCGCCAGCCGTGCAAGTTCGAGGAATACTAAAAACACTCGGATAGAGAGATCACTGAAATACGTTGTAATAAACGGTTCCCAGTAAGGGGTTGCTTTGCCTGAAAGGACACTTGGGCCAGAAAGGACCCAACCGGATATTGAGCTAGGCCAGTAGGATGCCTTAGGATGAATTCAGTCTCTACAGCTATACCGTATAAATCACCGCCAAACATGTGTAAAAGGTATATATGCACATGTGTACGGAAGGCTTCAGCAGGTGTAAAGAAACATTTTAGCTCTCTTTTGAAATCCAGTGCATTGCATATCACCCTCAGTCTGGTGGAGAGGGTATTCCAAAGAGGAACCGAAGTAACGAAGAATTGTCGTTCTGAAGTTAGCATGCGATATGTAACGTGTGAAGATATTTAAGTCTACGAAACAGGTAGTGAGGCTTCTTCGTGTATATGATTTTGTGCAGAAGTTTTTACGAGCGTATTCAGAGAAATATTAAGCAATCTTTGAGCTTAAGCGGTAATACTTTCAGTTCGTATTTGCGTTCAAATAGACAGATAGATGTATCGAGAGACGGACATGACTACATCGACACAGCTCATCCTCCTGATCATTTCAGTATACGTACAAACATTTCATGTTCACTAAAGGTATGAATATCAAAAATGATATACAACTTCGCTTTTGCAGTAGGGTATTAACTACTTGCCCGGATATTTTACTTTTCATCCTGAACGTTTGATATATGTACATTAATAAATATATATCCCGATTTGTTTATGCCGAATGGAGTAATATACCTTGTGTGCGTAGCAAAAATAGATATAAAAAATGTATGTCTTTTATAGGCGCCAAAGAACTCACCCGATCTTTATGAAATTTTTACAATATATACTTGGGTTCACTGGGTACAGCATAGACAATATATAGTTTTGCAAAAGTAGGCGGAGCCTACTCTGAACTTTTTGGGCTAAATTAATGAAATTGGGATATATGTGTCACTTAGGCAATATCTACATAATTTTACAAAAGTGGGCGATCCCACGCCCACATATTTTCTGTTTTGTTTTGCTCTTGAACTTTCACGATAGGTTCAGGAGTTCGCTGGGCAAGACACATTCTGTATATAGCTGTTGGAAAAGCTCCCTGGTTATGTAAAGCTGCAGTTCGGTATAGCTGGGAGTTTATTTGGTTCAAGTTAATGACATTGTATATATAGATGTGTTCTATGTATCAAAACGTCAAAAACGTGTACCGGCTTTGCTAGTACATTATAAAATAGCGAAAGCAAACAACGAATTTCAGCATTCTTTTGTGAAACTGAGAGACTAGTTTGCGTTCAAATAGACAGACGTACAGACAGACCTACGGAGAAACGGACTTCGCTCAGTGGACTTCGCTCATCGTGCTGATCGTTTTAGTGAACTTTTCTCCTCTTGTTGTCATACTTACATACATTTGATGTTTATGAAAGTTATGAAAATCAAAAAAGAAATATAACTTCGCTATTGCAGTGGGCTATTACCTACGTGCCCGAAATTTTGCTTGTGTGTTTCCCGATTTGGCAAATTTTTGGCAGCAGTATAATACATACTACTGAAAATTAGTTGACCAATTTTCATAGAAATATCAAGATTGAATTATAAACGATTTCCTTTGACAGTAGCAGAAATTGTATACTGAAAAGTGGAACATCCAGGAAGCCTGACGTTCTGCTCTCAATGCAAACTGCTTTGCTTATGCCGCCAAGGTAAGATCTTATGAGGGCGGTTGCATGACTGGAGAAGGTAAAAAAGTTTGCAGCTTCTTACAAAGTAAACATTGGTCGACTGATTCAAATGCTTTAGAATGGTCGAGAAGGGTTAGGAAGTCCATGAAGTTATCAGCTCTCGAAAATCTTCAATCACATCAAGGAGTGTGGTGGTACACCCTCTTTTTGGTTTACGAATAGGTATAACTCTAGCGGCTTTCCAACATTTAAGAAATTTGCAGGTGGTTAGTATAGAGTTTATCAGATGGGTTGTGTAGGGAAGGATTTAAGGAAGGATGATTTTTAAAAATATTTATTTTATTTTTTTTTTTTTTTATTTATAAGGTATCAAACACAACAACTATAAGTTTTATTACAGTGTTTGACAATAGGACTTAACACATAGCAAATATACGTAAATACAAAATATGTTTAAAATTTTTAAATAGTTTAAGTTTTAATAGTAAGAAGGATTGATGAGGTTGTAAGGGCAATAGGTAGTTGAGAAATAAAGAAAAATAGGTGAAGGAAAATGTAGAAAGTATATAGAAAAAAAGGTTACATTTTAAAATATTTATATTTGTTTAACAAAGTAACGCAATAGCTCGCTTTTAAAGGGCAATATTCCCTTGATACTTCTGATCTCCATCGGTGAAGTGTTCCAAAGACGAACTGCAGAAACAAAAAATTGACACTCAGATGCTCGTGAGTTGAATGCAAAATGCAGTATTTGTGAGGAGCGCACTGATCTCGTGAATTTTAGCCGTTCACTAAGATTTAAGGGTTCCTTATTTACCAAAATCCTTTGTAGGAGTGTTACGCCCCCTAACTTTAGTAGATCATCTAGTGGAACACAACATATTTTCACAGCATATTCGGAAATGTGTTCGTAACGGTACAATATCATTGTACAAAACATTAAGTTTTCTACTACAGACACTGTCACAATTCGCATAAAGTTCGCAACCATAAAGTAACGTTGGAATCAAATATGACTTCGCTAAGAGCAACCTTATTTTAACTGGTGTGAAGTGCTGAGTAGTCCACAGTACTCTTAGCCTTCCATAGACTTTGCCTATTGCTGCAAAAATATGATTGTTCCACGTCAATGTTCTATTGAAAGTAACGCCAAGGTTTCTTACGGTGTCGGCAAATCTTATCTCAGTTTTGTTAAGCATTACTTTGGGATAGCGGTTAAGGTCAAAGGTTTTCTTATAGATAGCGATGCACTGTGATTTACTGGGGTGTAATAATAGTCCATTGCCACTAGCCCATTCATTTAGAGGCACATATCGACGTTCAGATTGCGTATGCAAGTTTCAATGGAGGCGAATGGACTACTTAGGTATATTTGAACGTCATCGGCATATATGTGAACATTGCTGTGCTTAAGAACATTTGGTAGGTCGTTTATATATAACACGAAAAGTAAAGGCCCAAGTTTAAAACCTTGCGGAACACCTTTAGATACAGGCGATAGGTCAGACCTAGAACTACCCACACTTACTGATTGGGATCTCTCATGGAGGTACGACTTGATTAGATCTACAGCTTGGTTAGAAAAGTTAAAAAGGTTCCTAGGCTTAAAACAAAGTAATGCATGATCGACCGAGTCAAATGCCTTCGAGTGATCTAAAAGAGCTAGAAAAGTAACACGATCATGGTACATATTCTGCCTTATATCATCCGAGACATTTAATAGCGCAGTGATACAGCTTCTATTTGTTCTGAAACCAGACTGGTACGGACTAATCAGGGAGTTACTATTTACGAACAAGTTTATCGGCCGATTCACTATACGTTCGAACACTTTTGACAGAAATGGCAAAATAGCGATAGGCCTAAAATCACCATTGGGATTTTTAATGGGAATAATTTTCGCCTCTTTCCAGCATTTTGTAAAGACCTTCTTTCTTTCTTTAAATGGTCATCTAACCGCCCGGGCGATTTTGACCGTCCAACATAGCTCGCCAGTTGTTTCTTCGTTGCGCCAACTGGCGCCAATTGGAAACACCGCGGGATCGCAAATCGGTATCCACTTGGTCCTTCCATCGGAGTGGTGATCTCCCTCTTCCTCTGCTTCCACCAGCGGGTGCCGATAAGAATACCTTCTGGGCGGGAGGATCTTCGCTCATTCGCACTAGTGGCCTAGCCAGCGAAGCCGCTGTGTTTTAATTCGCTGAACTATGTCGGTGTCTGCGTAAAGTTCATATAGCTCATCATTAAATCTTCTTCGGTACTCGCCGTCGCCAACGCGTAGATGTCCACAATTCTTTCGAAAAACCTTTCTCTCGAATACTCCCAGAGCCGCTTCATCAGATGTTGTTAGTGTCAATGCTTCTGCACCATATAGCAGGACGGGTGCGATGAGTGACTTGTAGAGTGTTATTTTCGTTCGTCGAGAGAGGACTTTACTTTTCAATTGCCTACTCAGTCCGAAGTAGCATTTGTTTGCAAGAGTAATTCTTCGTCGGATTTCTAGGCTAACATTATTGTTGGTGTTAATGCTGGTTCCCAGGTAAAAGAAGTCCTTTACTATTTCAAAATTATTGCTGCCAACAGTATCTTGGTTGCCAAGGCGAGAATGCGCTGACTCTTTGCATGATGGCAGAAGGTACTTCGTTTTGCCCTCGTTCCCCACCAATCCCATTTTCTCCGCTTCTTTTTCTAATTTGGAGTAGGCAGAAGTTACGGCGCGGTTGTTAAGGCCAATGATATCAATATCGTCAGCATATGCCAAGAGTTGCCCGCTTTTATAAAATATTGTTCCAGCGCTGTTAAGTTCTGCAGCTTGTTTTATTTTCTCCAGCATTAAATTAAATAAATCGCACGATAGGGAGTCACCCTGTCTGAAACCTCGTTTAGTTTCGAACGGCTCGGAGAGATGCTTCCCAATTCTGACCGAGCTGGCGGTGTTGCTCAAGGTCCTTTTCCATAGGCGTATAAGTTTTGCGGGGAAACCAAATTCAGACATAGCGGCATATAGGCAGCTCCTTTTCGTGCTATCGAAAGCGGCTTTAAAATCAACAAAGAGATGATGTGTGTCGATTCTTTTCTCACGGGTTTTTGCCAAGATTTGGCGTATTGTAAAAATCTGGTCGATGGTAGATTTACCAGGTCTGAAGCCACACTGATAAGGTCCAATCAGTCTGTTCACATCAGGCTTCAGTCTTTCGCACAATACGCTTGATAGGACCTTATATGCGATATTCAAAAGGCTGATTCTGCGGTAGTTGGCGCAGTTTGCAGGATCGCCCTTCTTCGGAAAGACCGCAGTGGTTAAAACTGTGTTGAAAGCGTTAGTGAGGTATGGTAGTATTTTTGGCAATAGGCATTTAACAAATTTTTGATGAACGCCATCAAGGCCGACGGCACATGATTTTAATGACAGTATAGATTCAACAACGTCGCAGTCATCAACACACTGAAAACCAATTCCAGAAAAAGAAAAATCAGAACTAGCACTATAGCGAGAATAGTTTGCATTACTCTGATTGCAAGGCAAGCTAACGAACTCTCGGTTCAATTCATTGACATGTATATTTTCATGTGTGATCGTACTTTTGTTAGTGCTTCCTATATTACGAATCTGCCTCCAGGTTTGCTGAGAGCCAATAGCTGTGCTGAATGGGTTTTCGAAGTATTTCCGTTTATGATTTTTAATACGTCTAGTAACGTCTCTTCTCAAAGTCTTATAGTTAATGAAGGCACTTTCTGACTTTGTCTTCTTCCAAACCGTGTACGCTCTATTACGCCTTTCAATTAATTTCTGAATATAGCCGTTAAACCACGGGCGTCTTTCAGATTTAGTAGGTTTTGTTACAAGAGGGACACATTTTTCAAAGAGCATACTTATATTGTTCTGAATGAAGTTGATTTGGTCATTGGCAGATGCCAGTTGATAATGTACCTCCAGTTGATGTCGTTAACGGCTGCATCGAGTTGTTGGTACTGAATGTTTTTAAAATCACGATATGAATAAGTCGAAATGGCTCTAACAAACTGAAAGTCGTACGTTAAGAATATCAGGTCGTGTTTGGAAAAATTCGGAACTGAAATCTGATCATACAAAAGCACTTTAGACGCATCGGGTACCAAAATGTACTAGAAGAACAAGTAAAGTGGGTTGGTTCAGTATTGTTTACAAAAAAAGGCCCAAATTTTGTATAGTCAGCGGAAATTTTAAATCAGTAAGAATATTACAATTAAAGTCCCCTGTCAAAATGATTTTGCTATAGCCGATCAATACATTCTCTAGAAAATCTACAAATTGCATGTAATCAATTTGTTTGTTGGGTCTGTATACACAACCAATGAGCAGTTTTTCAAATTTTGTAAAAATTTCCAAAAAAATATACTCAATCGAGATTAGAGCCGAAGACGCATAGGCAAGTTTACATGAAATACCGCTCTTGACATAAATATCCACTCCCCCACCATGACCGATTCTATCCACACGATAAAAATTATACCCATTTACAGCAAATAATTTATTACTGCAACCAGCAGAAAACCATGTCTCCGAAACACAGACTACATCTACATCAGAATCCTCGAACATAAACCTGAATTCATCAATTTTTTTCGATAAGCTTTGCGAATTAATGTGGCAGATTTTTAAGCCTTGCTTTTTCCTACTTAAAACGCGAACCATACTGCGTGAACTGTCTTTAGAACAAACATAACTATTATAATGCATCAAAAACAATTAAACGAAATAATCTGGCATTGCTCTTACAAGAAAACCATGCGCGCATATAAATTGTAAACAAGTATGCAAATATGAAATCTGTCAAAAATACGAAAGATTATTAGAAGTGAAAGCAAAGAAAGAAGTGAAAAAACGAAAAGGTGATTAAGAGTGACATGCCAACGCTTAATATATAAATTAGCACACATTGCAGTACCATACATACATACATATGCTTACAAAGAGATAATAACAATTAAGCTACAATCTAATCTCACTCTTCTTTTCACGTGTTCACTGCTTTCTGCTTTCGCTTATGCTGGATACTTTTAGTGCTTTGCATTTGAGGTGACCCGCACATATATTTGGTTTCGCATTGAAAATGCAGAAGATAATTTATTTTGCGTCGTTAGCTGCATCGCGAATTGCAAAACGTCTCCACTCTGTTTAGCCAGGCTCTAATAAATACCCACTCTCCCGTCTTTGTTGTGGCCAATGTCTCTTAGAGAAACTGAATTATTAGCTGACTTACGATAACGAGCAGCCGCTGCAAGCATTAATGAGCGGTCATTAATAGACATCATTTTAATTATGATCGCTGTTGGTTTGTTTGTTTCTTTGCTCGGTATGCGAAAAGCAGCACGTACTGGTGGGGTATTTATGTTTACTGCACGGCACAGTTTAGAGAATGTCTCGATCAAGTTCTCTTCACATGTTTGCGGGATACCTCTCATCAGCTGAAATAAAGGATTTTTGGCAGTCATCCAAATGCGAACGTAGTGTTTGCACCTCAGAATTCAGCTGGTGTAGTGCATTCTCGGATTGGTTATGTAGCTGCGCTTTTATTATGTCCAGGTCAGAGTGCAGTTGTTGTACTTGTGCACACTCAATCTCAACTTTCGCCACTCGTTCTTCGAAGTTTCCCACAAACAGCTGTAGATTGCTAAATTCAGCCGTCAACTCGCCGAGTCTCTGCATGACACGCTCCTCTGACTCTTTCATGCCTGCAGACAGCTGTTTAACGATGCTCTCAGACAGCTCTTTAATGATGCTCTCCTTTTGCATGTTCAACTTCGCATCAATTTGTGAAGTCCAGCTATTTGACAAATTATCGCTTTATTGTTGTACAGCCAGCGGAGACGTTAAGTGGTTCGGAGAGACAATTTGGCGCGCTGCTTGATTTCTTGTTGTTACACTTGATGCATACATTTCGCGAAATTAGAAAATTTATTTATTTGTTTATTTACTTACCGAAACTATAATTTGGATAAATCAATGTTAAAACAAACCCCGCAGTTATAGTTTTTCGGATTGCAACTTGTTCGGCGCTTTTAATTAATGGCAAACGCAAATAAATGTCTAATAAAGCGGCAGCGATTTTAACAGGTCTACTCTGTGTGCATTTCGCTACTATAGGCATATACCGTGAAACCCCATGACAATAGACTACACTGAGAGTATGGCTTGCACAACATCACTATAATGGGCACAATCAAACTGAAGAGGGCTGTCGTCAACACTAGATCGCCCACAGCAACTGTCAACGTCTCTGAAGTCAGCAGGATTTCACAAGCTTATAAATTTATTATTAATGTTATTAACGTCGACTTCGTTGAGGATGGCGTTATCAGCTTCGGGTTTGCCGATCCCAATTCCCTTAATCGATTTCCAGGTTTCCTTCGAATTTAAAGCTAAACTGAACTCATCGATGTAGTAATTTGCCTTATGGTTTTGTTGGCAGAGAGTCGAGCATCCCTAAAAATTGCGTGCGTTTCTACCGATCTAAATCGTTTCCACAGCGAGTAGGCAACTTTACGCCGGTTAATTAGGTAATTTATTCTACCACTAAACCAAGGATTGTCATTGGACCTAGCTACTTTGTGTTTTATTGGGACGTGGTCAGCAAATAGGCGGATGAAATGATTTTGAAACAACCTGGTTTGCTCATCGACCGATGGAAAAGTACGAATCAAACCCCAGTCTACCGATTCCACTGCTTCAGCAAGAGATCTAAAATTTATGCTTTTGAAATCGCGATACGTATAAGAGCACGGCCTGCATGAAGTTTGAAAGTTTTACACAGGCAATATGAGGTCGTGTTTGGAGAAGACAGATGCATAATGAAGCAGTTTATGAAGATCGTTAAGATAGAATAAGTCTAGCAGCGAAGAACCCGAATTAGTAAAATGTGTTGGGATAGTGTAGTTTACGGGTACAAGCCCTAGAGATCCCATACTAAGTTGAAATCGCCCGATATGATAATGTTTTCGTAATTTAGAAGTAGTGGCTGCAGAAAATCTGTAAATTCAGTGTAGTTTACTTGGCGACTGGTTCTATGTACACAGCCAACCAGGAGCTTTTGATTGTTTCCCGAGAACACTACAACCAACATATATTTGATAGAATCACTGTGGCATGACCTACAATACAATTTATAGGACAGACTACTTTTAACACACATAGCAACACTGCCACCATGACCACCTCTATCAGCTCTGAAAAGTTGGTGTGCACCCAATTTCACTAGATCATTTGCATGGCAAATGACATCTATATCGGTGAATGCCGTGAGATATCTCAATTCGTCAAGTTTCTTATACAGACTTTGTGCGTGTAGATGACTAACTTTAAGCCCTTTGGCATGCCCGCTAAGTATGCGCAACAATGAACGTAAGGAGTCTTTGGAACCCGATAGACTATAGGCTGAGACCACCATTATAAAAGGATTTGGTTGAGAGCTTTGCATGACAAAAGATCGATAAAATGTTTGTAATTACATGTAAAAATTACAAAATGGGAGTAGGTAAAAAGTAAAAAGAAGGATATACAAGAATTATATATAAGTAGAGAGTCACTGGCTTTCTTCGCGTGTACCCGCGGCAATGTTTTGAGGCCCCGCGCCATCGTAACGAAACGAAGTACCGCTTCCAAGGCTCGTATGCTCAAATCTCTTAAGGTTCTCCAACACAGCTTTCTCCTGGCCCAAATGGATTTAACAAAAATGACGACAAAAAGTGTGAATCATCATGTTCTTCCTCTAGGTCCCAAAATCTCCCAAGTTTGGTTACTGCCGATGTGACTTTGTCTAGTTTCCTTTGCTTAATTATTCCAGACAAAATCCAGCCAAACTTCGTAGCTTGTGCAAGAACTCCATTGTGTTTGTTATGCCTTTCTCTATTATTCTGTCAAATATGTCCATTCTATTTTGTTAAATAATGGGTAAGCAAAAGTGTTATTTTCCCATCGTTTAAAGTTGAACCTGAAGGATTGATCAGGTTGCGTAGTTGTAAGGGTTGATAAAACTATGGCATCCACTTCTTCGACGTGCTGTCTCAGAAAACGTGGTGTAATTTGCACTTTAATTTTAAATTTCGAGTCACCAACCACAACAACTCCTAGGCCATGAAGCTTTGTCATCACATTTTTCTTTGGTACACCTAATATCTATGCTGCCTCTTCAGAAATTTATGTTATTTGTGATCCTTTATCAATAAGAGCCCTTAATAATATGTGCTCACCATTCGCAGAGTTTGCTCTTACTTGGGCTGTGGCCAGAATTACTGTTGTTACACCTGCTTTCGAGGACATTGCCGCCTTCTTTTGAACGTTATCGAAATGCAAGAGCACGTGATGACTGCTGATGTTTCAAGTTTATCCTAATTTGTGAAGCAGACATCTGTCTTTGGCATATTTATGTCTTTGATCCGTTTATATGCCCTTGAAACTTCTGCATTCGATAAAAATATGATTTGGTATTTTGCAGTAAGTGCACTGTCGGAATGGTTTCCCCGCGTTGATCGACGTGTGATTCCCTTTAAATATGTGCTGCTTTCCGATGTTGTAACCTTGCTCCTTTTCGGCTTCAGCTTTCAATGTCTGGAAGTGTTGATCCAGAAAATCTCTAATATTTGATAATGTCTGCACCTCTCGGGTCATTTTAACCATTTGCTCATATAATTTGAGTCCATCTTTGCGCAACTTGCGGACTATGACTCGAGCAATAAATGGATCTGAGTTTTCAATTTGTATTTCTAGTGACTGTATTGCGTTAAGGCACTCACTTTTAGTATCGAGCAATTGCCTTACGCTTTCAGCATTGCCACTATTTATCGGTGGCTGATCCGTGATCCTGTCCCACTGCGTTGTGAATAAAATACGTTTATTATCGCATCTTTGTTTAAGCAGACTCTACGCTGCTTCATAATTTTCGGTTGATATTTGCAGATGTTGTATTAACCTTGCAGGTTCACCCTTCCCTTATGAACCATATCTTGGAACACATTGTAGATTTTCAAAATATTCCGCTACTACCTTCTCATAGGCATCTTCAATTTCAGCATTGTAGTATTTTCAAAAAAAAAAAAAAAACCGTGAGAAAAGAATCGACACACATCATCTCTTTGTTGATTTTAAAGCCGCTTTCGATAGCACGAAAAGGAGCTGCCTATATGCCGCTATGTCTGAATTTGGTTTCCCCGCAAAACTTATACGCCTATGGAAAAGGACCTTGAGCAACACCGCCAGCTCGGTCAGAATTGGGAAGCATCTCTCCGAGCCGTTCGAAACTAAACGAGGTTTCAGAGAGGGTGACTCCCTATCGTGCGATTTATTTAATTTAATGCTGGAGAAAATAATACAAGCTGCAGAACTTAACAGCGCTGGAACAATATTTTATAAAAGCGGGCAACTCTTGGCATATGCTGACGATATTGATATCATTGGCCTTAACAACCGCGCCGTAACTTCTGCCTACTCCAAATTAGAAAAAGAAGCGGGGAAAATGGGATTGGTGGGGAACGAGGGCAAAACGAAGTACCTTCTGTCATCATGCAAAGAGTCAGCGCATTCTCGCCTTGGCAATCAAGATGCTGTTGGCAGCAATAATTTTGAAATAGTAAAGGACTTCGTTTACCTGGGAACCAGCATTAACACCAACAATAATCTTAGCCTAGAAATCCGACGAAGAATTACTCTTGCAAACAAATGCTGCTTCGGACTGAGTAGGCAATTGAAAAGTAAAGTCCTCTCTCGACGAACGAAAATAACACTCTACAAGTCACTCATCGCACCCGTCCTTCTATATGGTGCAGAAGCGTGGACACTAACAACATTTGATGAGGCGGCTCTGGGAGTATTCGAGAGGAGTATTCATGAAAATGGAAGTTTTTGGGTAATTTTTACCCATGCTTGTGGTTTGTGCTGCTGTTGTTGGTGTTTGCGGTTATCTGCTAAAGAAGTATGCACTTTTCCTGGTTGAAATGGCACTTCATCATCAAGGGAGTGTTTGAACCCTTGAATTACTTCGTCAATTTGCATTTTATCAATTTGGAGGCTCGATTGGATCAAATGTACGTGATTGTTTATTTCTTCACCGCTGGTGGGGGGAATTCAAACAATTCGTGTGAGTTCGTAATTGGAACTGATTTATTTAATATTTTACTGTTGCTTATATACAATTTCTTAAAACGATGTTCGGATGTTAATTGTGTATGTTTGTTTGAATATTGGTATGCAGGTACTGATTCTAATCTTATTTGGGCGATCAGTTGGCCCCTTTTATTTTATTGCATTTTTATTACATTTACTTATTCGATGCATTTGCTTAAGTGTATAAATGTGCATTTCTATTTTGGAGATAAAAAATACTTCCCACGAATTTGAATGCTAGCTGTGTCAATAAATGTCTAGCATGTTATTGATTTACGATTATGTATGTATGTTTATATGTACATTAGAAAGTGTGTGTTTTTGGGTGGATATCTTTAAGCAACGTATCCTATTTATGTGTTATAAATATCATATCAATATCAGCATGTTCAGATACATATCTATTTGAACATACTACCGGGGGAAAATATTTGTTTGTTTACAATATTTTCTTAAATTTTAGTGGACTGTATCAACCTATGTAAATAATGTTCAAAGATATTTGAACAACTTATATGTCTAGCTTAGTTTTATATTTTATTTTCAGGGGTAAATATGTCTTTAAAAATTCCTGATCTGCACCCCCATTTTAGATTATTTTCCGTCAAATCTTGGTGGCGAAAGTGACGAACATGGCAAAAGGTTTCACTAGCAAATGAAATAAATTTCGAGTCAGTATCAAGGATTCTGAGATGTTGCAATAATGGGTGACTACTGCTGGTTTCTCCTAAGAGAATACCAACCATTAAAATGAAACACACTATTCCAAGTATAAAATAAGACCATAAAGTTAAGACAAAAGTTACACACTTCTTTATCGTATCATATGTACACATGTATGTGGGGTGGTATCACTTCTCTATAAATACGTGATTGCAATATGATGTTGAAGTACGAAAAAGCAACATCAGAATACAGAAGAGAGAAATTAAGGAGTTGAAGTAAAAGACGCGCACAAGACGGTTGGCTTGGATTTCTATCCGTAAATTTCCATTTTCTATTAAATACAAATAAAATATTCTTTTCACTTTATAACTTAGAACTCATTAAATCAAACTGTTTATCTGAACTAATAATAAAACAAAAACTATATTTTTGGCCCGTCCTAGTGAAAAAGTGTAATGGTGTGTGAATTTATTCGTGTGTAAAAAACCGAGCATCGCAGCATGTATATTAGGCAGTGACAGCTGCAGAAAGAATCGACGTCGGTTGCGCGAATTTGCCGGTTAAGATTTTTACGAGAAGAGTGAAGAATATACCCAAAAGATACAATACATTGAAGATAATTTAACGCAAGCAGACCTATTGTATATTTGTAATGTACTGGGTATAAATCATCAAGGCGAGCAGTTGACCCTGCGGAATTTGCAAATCGAAGAGTCGGATGACGAATCCGACAACAATAAGTATGAAAACGAAACAAGTGCTAACCACAAAGCAGCACCTTGCAACACTAATAACGCAACCGCAGAAAAAGGCAGCGGAACGCAGGATCAGCAATAGCACTTGTATCGACGGCGGGTTTGACGGTGGTAATGATGTCGGCAATAGGGGCAGAGCGTTGGTCGATGAAGCTGACAGAATGACGACGCCACGCCTCGCCATCCGTTTTACCGACGTAGAAGCAAATATTCACAGTTTTGATGGCACAAACGCTATCGCAGTAGAAATATGGGCACAATAATTAGAAGAACAGGGAGAGCTTATGCGTTGGAATGACTTCAAGAAGTTTTTTTAGCAAAGAAAGCATTGAAAGGGATCGCGAAATTGTTTGTGATAGCAAACGGGGGTTGAATTCATGGAATGCTCTGAAAGCAGTGCTGCACCAAATGCTCTCTCAAAGATTTGACTTCTGTTATCGTTAAAAGACATTTCGTCGCGAGTTAATATCGTTTGGTCGATATTTGAGAAAAAGAATATTTTTTGGGTACACCGAAATGTGCACTCTTTATTCATAATCCTTAGACTAACGCATTTTTGTTTGTAAAAAATAATTATGTATATATGTACGAGTATACAGTGTATATATTTATATACATACACATGGCATAGTAACCTAGGTAAAAGCAGCAGGACAGCTGATACATTTTTTTTTTTGGGTTAGAAACTCAAATGTCAAGCTTTGTTTACATTGGGTTTGTTTACATTTTATCAAAACAATTGTATTTACATATATCTGTTTTGTGCGGTAGAACTGAACGATTTAAATATACACGTTTTTTTTGAATTTAGTGGTTATTTTAATTTAATCAGAAATGGGAAAGTGTGTGCTTTGCAAAAAAATAAGAGTGAAAGGTGCATCAGGAGCAACGGAGGAGAATTGATTGGAACAGAGCTTGTTGCATCACGTTTACAGACAACGACGTGGTTTGTGTTGAGCATTTCGCAAGATCAAATCTAATTGTGGGTGCGAAGCGATTGCATTTGATGCCAACTCTGTTCCAAGCCTCAATATAAATGCGTATACAATGTAAGTTTACACGCGAGGATTAGAAAACGGATATACTTATGTACCAATAAGAACATATTTCTAGTTACCAAAGTGACGATGGAGCTGAAATGAAAGTCATTGGCTGATGATCCGCACTTGCTAAAATTAATACGCAACCATTTTCTTGATACGGGCTTCATTTGGAAAAGTCGTATTATTACAACCCGTGCGATAGTTGATGTTATAAAACATACATCCACATCCGATATATCCATAACATTTAAGTTGTCCGAAGAACACTTATCTGTTAAAGGAATAGGTAAGCTAATATTACTTATTCTAAAGCCGCAAAATGTATATACTTAACTTATAAAAAAGGTGAAACTTGCAGCACAATTGCTTTCTAATACGACTGCGAATGCCATTTTGCGGTGCTACTCTCAGGGATTTGATGTTGTAGAGGCGGTTGAGACAGCTGAATTGGTTCAGTTGGTGAACGATTGGTTCGACGTACTAAACTCATTTGTTAACACGTTCAATTATCCAGGAAAGGTAGTGTTTGTGCGTAATTGATAAACAATTATATTATATTGATTATGTTCTTAAAGGAACCTTTTGGACTGAAGATCGAAAAGCAGATTAAAATTTTGGACCGGATGAGCAGCTTCATGTCCGGCGTAATAATTCCAAAAAATACAAGCGTACAGATATTTCAAAAAGGTGTGTTAGTGTCAAATAATGCACTGAAGCAGTTATACGAATACCTGTTTGCGAAGTATAATTTTAATTACGTGGTTACAAGGCGTCTAAACCAAGATGTGCTGGAACACTTCTTTGGAAATATTAGAAGCCAGGGAGGTTTAAATGATCATCCCACCCCAAAGGAGTTTAGGTTTCGACTCCGAAAGTATATCCTTGGTAATTGTTTATAATTTTATCTTCAAAATGCATATGCACATCGATATAAATATGTATATAGTATAAATATAAAAACTAAACCACTTTTCAGCATGAAACACGGAAAACTTGCAGGGCACAGGAAATGTCGAGCATGACCCCACCGAGTGGCTCAATACGTCAGAGCCGCAGCTGTTGTGTGATATCGGAACGCTTGAGGTGGAAATAGAGCAGCCGGAAGTAGAAGAGCAGGAAGTCGTCGAGGCTCTGAGCATTGCCCATGTTGAATGTGACTCCGATGTTTTGCAAGACGATGCACTCGAGTATATGGCAGGTTACATTATCCGCAAGCAGCATCTAAGTGACTATGAAGATACCAGCAACACGTCTTTTACGTGGGTCGATCTGGTTTCAAAGGGTTTCTTAAAAAAACCATCCGCAAGTTTCGTGAATGGCGTAAGAAATTTAAAGTCAGTTTTTCTCGCTATGAACTCAGCGGATATAGCCCATTGCAAAAACATAAGGCAGCGATTATTCGACAAAGCAGCACATGTGAATCTTCCTGACAGCGTAAAATGATTTTTTTTAAGTGCCGGGTATTCCTCCGAATGAGGCACTTAAATAAGCAGTTAAAAGTCAAGAGGGCTAAGAATAAGGTATTACGCTGTAAAAAGTTAAATAAAAGTATCCTTTGAATTGGTATAAAAAATATATACAACTACATATTTGCAACCGTTAAAACTTGTGTTGATTTCCTTTTAATTCCATAATTTTTAAAGGCAATATCGTTAACATAGTATCTTGAGTAATACTATACATCCAACGTTTTGAATTACTAAAAATAATGGGGTTCCCCCCCGGATTAGGGTTCCCGGCACTGAAACGCGGCTTTGGGTACCAATATCGACATTTTTAGTTCAGTTTTTACAGTTGACGTTGGATGAATGATATAACCGAATCTTGATAATAGTATCATGGAAAATTTATTTCAGGTATCTTCACCCATTGCATTTAAAGCTCAATACAACAATGGATTGTGTAGCAAATAGATCTTTTTATTTCCATTTGCAGTATCTCCTAACTGGACGGCTGACTTTTCATTATTAGTAGAAGAAAAATTTTTATTTTTCATGAAATTGTAAGCCAATTGAATTGTCAAAATCAATTGAATGTGTGTGTGCCTCTGCGAATTTGACAATTTTTTTTTGACAGTAAAGTTTCTTCAAGCAACAAAAAAATGTATAGCAGGGTTGCATTTCTTCCCGTGCTTCTACCTATTTGATATACCTTGATACGTACATATGTATCTTTGTACTAACGTCGTTAACTCGCGTGTACATATAGAAAAGCAATATGTGATCGATGGTACGTATGTATACGAGTATACACAAAAGCAACAAACAAAACAATTTTATATGGTGCGCGAAATATGAGTGGGTTTAAAGCGGAGCCAAAGCTATTCAAAATAATGACAGGAAAAGAGAAGTGTAGTGTTGGAAATCCAATTCGCAGTAAAGAGAAAACAAAATAGAATACAAAAGAATTGGGGTGTTTTAATTGTGGTGACAAGGGTATGTGTCAAAAAGTTGCCAAAACAAAGAAAAAGGTATAAAGTGTTTTGGTTGCAACTCGTTCGGCCATATTACTCGAAACATACTATCGAAAAAAATGCAGTGTCAAGAAGATAAGTGATTCAGTGAGAAAAGGAAACACAGTTAGTGCTATAGCAGATCTTATGCATAAAAACGTAACCATTGATGGCTGAAATTATTTTGCTCTGTTTGACACTGGCAGTGGGGAAAATATAATGAGTTGCAATGTGCATGATAAATAAAAAGAGTGCGTGGTGTAGTTGAAGGGCTAAACGGCTTACATCAAGCCACTAGGCCAATTAAATCAATGTTATGAAGGGTGACTACCTTGACGTTAGTATTTTAAAAAGTGCGGATTTTTGCCTTAACGTTAAAAATAAGAAAAATCTGTAATTTAAATCAGATCGAAAGTGTGTCGCTGTTAAATATAGATGTGCCTAGAGAAGATGAAGATATTGACATTGGTGATAACGCGAGTGTAGTAGCCAAAGAAGAAGTGCGTGAACTTAAAAATATAAACTTTTAAAATCGAAAACGACAAACATTGAACAAAACATTGTTGACGAACAAATCGAACATTGGTTAAAGAAATGCATCATAGAAGAATCCAGCTCCGGGTTTACAAGTCCTATAGTTCTCGTAAAAAGGCGTGATGGTTCAGCACGGTTGTGTGTGGACTTCCGCAGAATTAGCAAGGTAATTGTCAAAGACCATTTTCACTTACCGCTTATAGAGGATCATCTCGACAGATTGAAAGGAGCTAAGGTGCTCAGCACAATAGATCTCAAGAATGGCTTCTTTAATGCACGGGTTGCTAAGTCCAGCCGAAAGTATACGTGGTTTGTTACGCAAAATAACCAGTATCAATTTCGTAGGATATTTTAAACTCACTAGGCGTATTTCAACGACATATCAATGCAGTTTTTGGACATCTTTCTCGTAAGGGCATTGCTCTGCCTTATGTTGATGATGTCGTTATCCCTGCCAGAAGCGAGAAGAAGGTTTACGAAATCTTACAGAGCTAATGGAAACATAAAAAGAGTGCGGCTTAGAATAAGTATGAAGGAATGTAGTTTTTTGAAGGCGCGTGTACAGTATCCTTGTCATATTATTGAGGAGCAAAAACTGCACCCTACATCAGAAAAAATGTAGGCAGTAGTTGGGTTTAAAGTAGCACCAACGCAATCAGTTTTAACCAAAAACGGCGTGCTTTTTAGAATGGGTAGAAATGAAGAATTTGCAGTCAGTCTTCTATCAGAAAAGCCGGTATTGAATATTTACAATCCATCATGCAACACTAAGGTCCACACATACGCATCTATAGACGGGTTTGGCACAGTGTTATTTCAAAAATCTCCGGCCGACGATCAGATCCACCCGCAATATTTTATAAGCAACAAGACGCATATGCACAACAAAAGTATACAAACTATGAGCTAGAGATAAGTTTCCAGTTTCCTTGTTAAAAATACCCTTTAAGTTAGTCACCGATTGTAATGCCTTTAGAAAAACACAATCTATGTACGAGGGTGGCACGTTTGGTCCTATTTTTGCAAAAATCTCCGGATGACGATCAGATCCACCCGCGATATTTTATGAGCAACAAGACAGAGTTATGAGTCCGAATACGATTTGAAATAAAATATATATATTTACGAGCAAGAGCTGTTTTCAGTTTCGTTTATTTTCAGAACTGTCTTTACATTTCAAATCTTACATCTATTTATACTATTTCTAAATGATATTTGTATTGTGATAAAATTGTCCTTGAAAATACTTTATTTGTTACTCTAAACTGTTAACATGTTTCTGTATAATATTTTATTTTATGCGAAGAACAAAGAATATGCTTCTTTAGGTTACTACCATGCTATCGAGCAAGGTCAAGGGTTTTTGTGTGTGAACAATAATAAGGACATATGTAGGTATGTGTTTACAAAGTACAAAGATTTGTTTTAATTGTTGTTTACCTTAAAATGCATTTTACTTGTGTAGCCGTTCTATTTAGGTATTATCTGCATCGTTGCAGTTATACATATATATATACAGGGTGGCTAATGAAAGCCGCTACCAAAACAAAATTAAATAACTTTTTTTCTATTTAATGAATCTGGTAAATTTTTTTTTATTTTGCAGATTGACTTTTACATTTAACAAAAATGGATAACTGGGACACTGAAACAAGAATTTGGATTGTCCGCCGCTATCACGCACTGGAGTCCGTAGTTTCGGTTCAAAGAGAGTATAGGCGCACGTTTGGCGGCAATCCTCCGAGCAGATGGACCATAATAAGACTTGTAAACAATTTTGCCGAGCATGGGACAGTCAACAGAAGACCTTACCATCGAAACCCTTCAGTTCGAACGGAGGAAACAATCGCTGCTGTAGCTGCTGCCATACAAAACAATCCACGTGTTTCGACAAGAAGCTTATCTGCTCAAATGGGTGTAAGCAGACAGTCATTACAGTCAATTATGCACAAAGATTTGGACTTATTACCATATAAAATTCAAATGGCCAACAAACTGAACGCTGCAGACTTGCCGATTCGCTTGGAATTTTGCCAGAAGATGCTTCAAATGGTGGAAGAGGATGGAAACATGTTGAACTGTCTTTTCATGTCTGACGAGGCCCATTTCGATTTAAACGGCAACATAAACAAACAAAATTGTCGAATATGGTGTGCTTCCAACCCACAGATACTCCATGAGACGGAATTGCATCCACTTCGTGTCACAGTGTGGTGTGCAGTTTCATCACGCTGCATTGTCGGGCCCTACTTCTTCGAAGAAAACGGTCACACCGTTACGGTTACTGGAGACCGTTACTTGAGCATGTTGAGAGAGTTTTTCTATCCAGACTTACGCCGAATGAGAATTTCTTTCAACTCTGTGTGGTTTCAGCAAGATGGTGCAGCTCCTCATATAGCCCAACCTGTTATGACAGAATTGCGACGAAAATTTCCCAATAAGCTGATATCCAGAAACTCCACCGTTGGCCACCCAGGTCGCCTGACCTTACTGCACCCGACTTTTTCTTGTGGGGTTATTGCAAACGGAAGTCTTCAAAGCAACACCAACAAATTTGAATGAACTAACGCAATCCATTCGAGAAACAATTGCGGCTATTCCTGTCTCAACTCTCCAAGCAGTAATGAACAACTTTTTGGTAAGATGCCGCACATGCATCGACGAGCAGGGGGGGCATTTAAATTCCATTATTTTTAAAACTAATTAAGCTTTATTTAATAAAATTTAATGAGCTTTAACATGAATAAAAGAAAAATAAATTCCATACACTGAAAAAAAAATTATTTGAGTTTCTTAATGTAGCAAAATTCATCAGCCACATATATACATATATCTATTAGTATGTATTTTATATATGTTCTTATATATGTATATACTAAAAAGATAGCAAGTGAGACTATGTCGCTAACTCCCCTCCCTCTTAAAACGAAGCGTCCCCGTTACGCTGCTACTACGTGTTGCTGTTGAAGACGATTCATTTCGATTTCATATAATTCATCGATTTCCTTTTGTCTGTGTAGTACTTTTTTATTTTCGTAGTATTGACAGAGGTGTACCATACCATAAGTGATGACTACCAAGGTTAAGAATCCCATTATGATGAAGAACGTAAACTGTACAGGTTTTTCTTCAATAGGTATCGAAAATGTTGAAAGTTCTTGAATGTTGCTGAATTTATAGTTTGAGTTTGAGGAAAGGATACGGAGTACTTCAAGTCTTTCGCTATGTAAATTGTGTATAACTTCTTTGATTTGTTGTTGATGGTTATGGTACGTGATGTTATCGGTGCTCGTGGATTCTTTAAAGCTTATCAATTTTGGGCCTGATATAGGCATGTTGTTCCAAGTATGCTGGTAATCTGTCAAGATATGTCCATTCTCTAGGACACGGAGTGGAGCATTATTCTCGTGGATGGTTTCGCATTGTGCTGTTTTATCTTTTAATATTTTTATAGTGCAGTTGTCAGCGGGTTCAGATTTACAAATAAAGTTACTCATAAAATTTCTACATTTAGATACTCTTTGATAAGCGTTACATTTTGCGATCTTAGGGTCTAAATTAATTTTACCATGCTTATGTGATAAAGGATATACATTAAATAGGCTACATTTATTTTCAAGAACAGGATATTTGTATATTGCTACAATGGCTTGTTGTAGGTAACAGACATTCATGCATATTCTAGTATATTAATTATTGGAAGGTCCAATTGTTCATGGTTTATTAACTCATATACATCTTTTAAATTTAGTGTGCCAGAATAAAAGTTGTTAGTTTTCGCAAAATTTATCTTGTTGGTTATTGACTGGAGTTCATTAAATAAAAGCAGGAGAAAAACATCAACAGAAAAGTTAAACCACAATACGGAATGCAAACAAATAACAACAAAACACAGCAATTTGGGTATATACTGATATATAAATAATCAGCTTAAGCTTGCCTTAAATAGAAAAAAACATGAAGCAGTCTATTATGGATTCAATTGTGCTACAATCTCTTTTCATCTTAAACAAATGGATTTAGATTAACAAACAATAGAAAATAGATTAGATATATGTTTTCCATGGAATTCTAATTTAAGAGTACAAATGCAAGTATTGCATGTATTTCGTATTACGCATGTTAGGAGCCAACTTTATAGACACCTTTGGTTACACAAGCGGTTTCTACATGAAACTGACCTTGGAACAATATATATTCTAATTGACTTTTCATCTTCTTTTGGTTCCTCCAAAATAATACCTAACTCCAAAGTAAGAGACTACTAAAATGCCCAAAAGGCAGTCACGTGCAACTTGATGGTAGATCTCCAGCTATGACGACTCTCACCTCTTTGTGTCCATATGCTCCTTCCTTATGGAAGTAGGGGTGACATGACCTAGAAGCTCGCACTGGTAATACCAAATCGTTGCAGAGATAGCCGGGTTAGTGCCGGAGCGTTCTGCTTCCATAGCCGGCAAAGGACTGTCAAATCGGCAACACTCGGCTGGACCTACGAACACTGCTCAAGTAACAAACAAGCAAACGTAAGAATAATTTTAGTCGCCTTTCCTCTGCCTCGATAGTACCCAAAAACATGTTTGCCTTGCCTGGGTTCTTATTTTATTTGAATTCACTAGAGTACCTTCATTGCTCGTTAACGATAAAATACAGAAGTAGTGCCGAAAACAAACTAGATATTATGCAGAAAGAGTCGTGAAAATGTCATTGAAAAGTCCCAAAAAGTTAGAAAACAATCCTTTAATAGTAACGAAAGGGAGCCGAAATCATGTACGAAATAACGCCCAAAAAGTTTCCGGAATTATTCGACAAAAATCCCGAAATGGCTTCGAAAATTACTCACAAATGGTGCTGAAAAGGTCAAGAAAACAACCCCGACAGATACCCGAAATAATCTCGAAAAAGTCCCGAAAGGGTCCCTGAAACAATCTCGAATTAGTCCGAACCTTGCCTAATTCTGTTACAATGAGCTATTTTCTAAATTCTATGTTACCTTAATTCTATGTACAACAATACTCTCCTACAATTATTTGTTTCCGATGCATCAAGAAAAAGTGTCGATCTACTTCAAAAAAATTCTATTTCAATCAAAACTTTGCATAGCGCTATCTACCAAGTTAACTTCTCAAAACCAAAGGTGTTTCAAAGTGATTCAAAAGCAGTACACTGCAATTTGGAATAGAACTTCGTCCGTAATATGGTCGAAGAATTATTGTGTAAGAAGGTTTTAATAGTTGAATGAAATAGCATTATATCTTAAAATCATTTGAAAAATCCGTCCCTTTTTTTTGCCCTAAACTTTTCAAATTATGCAATAGTTTACTTAAGATAAACGGGAAGTAGGTATACACTCATGTCAGAAAATTTAGAAGTTGAGCTCATAAACAAATACATTTTAAATAAATAAGGTCATCAAAAACCACCAAAAATAGTTTTAAATAGTTATTAAAAGCTTTTATTTAGAAGGGAAAATTTAGAGACAAACACCATACCTATTCTTATAGATCCATTTAAAAGCTGATATTAGAGACGTTCCGGCACGTTCTGTTAACCATTAAGCTAACAGAATGATGGTTTGTTTATCAGCTATGCTTCTATTTCTTTTAATTTTAACTACCCATTGCATAAATGTCGACAATATTCAGGGACCTATAAAGAAATGGAAAACAGAGGAGTCCAGGAGTTTTTTAGGGGAATTATAACAGCATGCAAAGCCATGTGCCAACGAAGCTCTTCTTCCAAGTTTAAGTCTTGAGCTGAACCAAATATTGAATAGCCCAAATATATTTGTATATTTGAACATTACGTTAACATTTTTTCTTTTATTGATTCACAGAAAGTACTTGAATTATTTGTTAAAGCTTTTAGAAGCGAGTAATACAACAACAAATAAACACTTTTTTGTATTATTGGTGTTCACATTTTTAAGATTTTACAAAATTTACTTTTCAGCGTTTTATTTAACCTGCAAATGCATATACATAACTATTTATTCGAATACACTTTAAGAAATGTTGAGAATTTATTACAATTTTGTTATACAGAGCATGCACGTACCAACAATTTTTCTCACTCCTTTCCTTTCGCTCTACTTCTATTTCCAGATGGCGAGATTCTACGTGTGCTCGTCAACACTTCAGCACAAATTAAATGTGATGTGGGTTCCAGTTTGCCAGACGATAAAGTTTTATTGGTTGTTTGGTATAAAAATAATCTACCAATTTATAGGTAAGTTGGATTATTTTGATTTTGTTGTTAATTTTTATTGAAATCGATTTTGGTTTGCGGTCAAAACAATATGGGCAGTTTTAATACGCTTGCAATTACGATATATTGAAAAGCTTAGAAGCAAAAGTTTAGCACAATACTTAAAAGTGTAGCATTTGCTACTATAGTAAACTAGGAAATTCGTTTATATGAGTACGTCGGCTTGTATATGGTGGAAAAAGTATTGGGTGTCTAATTGAGTTGCGGGAAAACTTTCTGTTTGAAGCTTGCAAAGTATTTAGTTAAAAGGAGAAGTTCACTCCTAAATACTCCTTAGGGTCATCCCACAGTGCCAGTGATTTGAAATGTCAGATAAGGACAGGTATGAAAAAATACTTAGAAGGTCTGCTATTTGTTCTCAGTTGACCAAAGTAACCCTTGTTGGCTACAGTGGTTCCCCTTGAATTTCTAAGCAGACATTATTTTCATTTGTTGATGCTTTGAAATAGCGAAAGCCCTTTATAGTTTTTAATGTGTCCTTTCCCTGGTTCACCACAACACACACATTATTCGCTCCTTCATCCAAGACAGAGAAGGCAGTATTTACGTCGCGCTTTTTACGCTAGAACGTTTTAGTTATGCTCTTCGAATTATTTTCTCCGGCATCAATTTAAGATAATCAGTAGTTAATGTCTGAGACCTCTTTTAGTTTCGAATGGCTCAGGGAAGTCAAAATCACCCATAGCGTCATATATACTGCTTGAAATGTTCAAACGTATTTGCAAAGCTTAAACTAGTATGGTACTTGTTTATTTCTTGGGGTAATATGAATTTCTAAACTACTCAAATTTTCCAATTCACACCCTAATATGCATAAATATTAATACAATCTATATTTTAACTATTAATTTTTCAAAATTTCTTTTCACAGTTATGACACACGCGGTGCCCATGCGGGCACTACATCCCACTGGCGTGACGAGGAAGTACTTGAAGATCGCGCCGTGTTTCGTACGCATAAAGAGCCAGCTGAATTGATAATTAGTCCCGTGAAGGTAAGTCGAAAAAAAAGTTGAATTATGTTAGCTTTTAATTATATATTCGAACCGAAATCCAGCGTGATTCAGTGAGGTGAATATAACTAATATAAGACCGGATTATTTTTCTTATAATGTTGATTGTTAAATCAAATTTCAGAGCTTTCTTGAGTTATGTAGTGTTAAGTTCACCGTATCGCTTACTTTCTATACTCCAACCGAAACCGATATAATTTACTATACTATGACTCGGTGAGGGCAACAATTGCCGGTCTCAAACAAAGAACAAGTACAAGAATTTAGTCTAAGCTAAAAGCCTACAATAGCTTTGTTGTGTGTTTTCTGTTCTTAAAAATAGTTAGATGCTTTTGAAACTTTGAGGTTTAGTTGCATATGAAATGGGCATAATTTTGGTAAATACCGAATTTTTGCGCTTACAAACCCAAGTCTAAGTCTATTACCATAAGAAGCACCTGATTTTCAGTGACATATAAGAGTTATTAAATGAAGCTTTGCTTATTTTTAGGTACATATGTCTGTGTCTAATAAGTGTTCAATCTTAGACTTAGGGCCGTTTTCTCAATAGCCGGTTTAAGCTTAGTTTGACAGATAACAGAGGAACCTCTGTCAATTAAACTGCCGATTAACGTTAACCGGACATGGAGAAAACGGCGTAGAATTTCACATTTACCACTAAGAGTAGCACAAGGTTTTAATAAATATTTTATTTTCATCAACAGGAAAAAGATGCGGGTAATTTTCGATGTAGAGTTGATTTTAACCTCTCGCAGACCAGAAATAGTAACGTCAACTTGGAGGTAGTGGGTAAGTTCTCCTTCACTAGTAAGAAAAAAAGACAGTTACCAAATTTTTGTTAGTATTTTTACCTACCTTTAATACAGGGTGTTTTTTTTACAGGTTTGTTTTTCGAATATAGATAAAACTGGCATTTTGTGGTAAAATCTGGCAACTCTAATGTCATTTATGTTCAGTTTGGTTTGCCATTTCATCATGAACAGGTTGACAAAAGAACAACGCTTGCAAATCGTGCAAATTTATTTCGAAAATAATGGTTCAGTTCGCGAAGTTTACCGTGAGCTCCGTCCATTTTATGGTCGACATCATCGTCCATCAGAGCAATTAATTCGGTTAACCATGGATCGTTTTCGCACTACGTTTACTCTATGTGATAATACGCATCCGCAGAGACGTCGAACAGTGCGCACCGAAGAAACAATTGCCGCTGTAGAGCAAAGTGTTGAAGAGGACCCGAATGAATCGATTCGCCACCGTGCACAGCAATTGGAGCTTTGTCCATCAACTTTATGGAAGATTTTGCGCAAAGATCTTGGCTTGCGACCTTACAAGATCCAGCTTGTGCAAGAATTAAAGCCGCGAGACCATGCAATGCGTCGTGATTTTGGTGTATGGGCCAAAAATGAGATTGATTTCGATGCTGATTTTCATCGCAAAATTTTGTTCAGTGATGAGGCTCATTTTTGGTTGAATGACTACGTCAAAAAGCAAAATTGCCGCATTTGGAGTGAAGAGAATCCACATGAGACCTTTGAAACGCCATTACATCCACAAAAACTGACTGTTTGGTGTGCTCTATGGGCTGGTGGAGTCATTGGGCCATACTTCTTCCGCAATAATGCTGGAGAGGCAGCTACCGTTAATGGAGACCGGTATAGAGCCATGATAACCGACTATTTTGTTCCCGAATTGGATGGCATGAATGTGGATGAGTTGTGGTTCCAACAAGACGGCGCTACATGCCACACAGCGCACGTCACAATCGATTTATTGAAGGAAACATTCGATGAGCGCATAATTTCGCGGAATGGACCTGTCAATTGGCCACCAAGGTCGTGTGATTTGACACCATTGGATTATTTTCTTTGGGGATATGTGAAGTCGCTCGTCTACACCAACAAACCAGAAACGTTAGGGGAATTGGAAGCCAACATTCGTGGCGTTATTGCCGACATACGGCCCCATATGCTCGAAAAAGTGGTTGAAAATTGGACCTGTAGAATTGGCTTTATTCGAGCCAGCCGCGGCGGCCACGTGCCCGAAATCATATCTAAACATTAATGGCATAAAATTATCCTTCCAATAAAGCCAAATTGATGGACCTTAAAACGATTTTCTTGTGTTTTATTTCAATTCGAAGTTCTATACCCCTAAAAAAACACCCTTTACATGCATAACTATGTCAAGTTCATACAAACATGCAAATGTACTTAAAACATTTCTTCGTTTCCATTTCAGTGCCTCCACAGCAGCCAAATATATTTAATGAGCGTCGCTTGCGGATCGAGTCACGCGCTGGTCCGTATGAGGAAGGTGGCAGCCTGGAAGTTACGTGTGTCGTTTATGGCGGTAAGTTTAGCCGAGATTGTGTTCATCCAAAAAAAAAAGGTTGGACGAGATAAATGTTTCAGATTCTCCAACATGTTACTTGCTTGACGCAAAGGGTGGGCAGTGCCATTTGGACTAGCTGTCAAGAATACCAAAACAGAACTGGCACTTTTTACCAGAAGATAGCGCTTTTGTCTGAAAGAATCTGAAAATGTGGATTTATACTTGACTGTAAGCTGCCACTCAAATTTAATGTGACCTAGCTTTACTGAAGGCCGTCCTAGAAAAGAAAAGATCTCAAATTTTGTGTCAAGCCATACTATTGAATATATAACTATACTGCTGGAAGACACCAGGGGAGCTCTTCAAAATACAGCCATCTTGTAGTTCAATGTATACCGGGCGACTGAGAGAAGCGTTTTTTAAATTTGTATAATTTCTAGACTACACGGACTTTAGCATTAATTCTGTCCTTTGACTTGAAGTTTTTTTCTGTAAACGTCTTTATCGGCATATTTATTCCATAACTCTTAACCCTCTAGTGGCTTCTTAAGTACCGCTTATATAAATTATAACGGAAATGTGGCCTTAATTATACGAAATCTGCTGCGCATTTTTCTTTTATTCATGTTAAAGCTCATTAGATTTTATTAAATATAGCTTAAATAGTTTTAAAAATCATGGAATTTAAATGCCCCCCCTGCTCGTCGATGCATGTGCGGCCTCTTACCAAAAAGTTGTTCATTACTGCTTGGAGAGTTGAGACAGGAATAGCCGCAATTGTTTCTCGAATGGATTGCCTTAGTTCATTCAAATTTGTTGGTTTTGCTTTGAAGACTTCCTGTTTGCAATAACCCCACAAGAAAAAGTCAGGTGCAGTAAGGTCAGGCGACCTGGGTGGCCAACGGAATGTGGAGTTTCTGGATATCAGCTTATTGGGAAATTTTCGTCGCAATTCTGTCATAACAGGTTGGGCTATATGAGGAGCTGCACCATATTGCTGAAACCACACAGAGTTGAAAGAAATTCTCATTCGGCGTAATTCTGGATAGAAAAACTCTCTCAACATGCTCAAGTAACGGTCTCCAGTAACCGTACCGGTTTGACCGTTTTCTTCGAAGAAGTAGGGCCCGACAATGCAGCGTGATGAAACTGCACACCACACTGTGACACGAAGTGGATGCAATTCCGTCTCATGGAGTATCTGTGGGTTGGAAGCACTCCATATTCGACAATTTTGTTTGTTTATGTTGCCGTTTAAATCGAAATGGGCCTCGTCAGACATGAAAAGACAGTTCAAAATGTTTCCATCCTCTTCCATCATTTGAAGCATCTTCTGGCAAAATTCCAAGCGAATCGGCAAGTCTGCAGCGTTCAGTTTGTTGGCCATTTGAATTTTATATGGGAATAAGTCCAAATCTTTGTGCATAATTGACTGTAATGACTGTCTGCTTACACCCATTTGAGCAGATAAGCTTCTTGTCGAAACACGTGGATTGTTTTGTATGGCAGCAGCTACAGCAGCGATTGTTTCCTCCGTTCGAACTGAAGGGTTTCGATGGTAAGGTCTTCTGTTGACTGTCCCATGCTCGGCAAAATTGTTTACAAGTCTTATTATGGTCCATCTGCTCGGAGGATTGCCGCCAAACGTGCGCCTATACTCTCTTTGAACCGAAACTACGGACTCCAGTGCGTGATAGCGGCGGACAATCCAAATTCTTGTTTCAGTGTCCCAGTTATCCAGTTTTGTTAAATGTAAAAGTCAATCTGCAAAATAAAAAAAAAAATTTACCAGATTCATTAAATAGAAAAAAAGTTATTTAATTTTTTTTTGGTAGCGGCTTTCATTAGCCACCCTGTATATAAAATGGCGCCCAACGTGGGGCCCGACATTATGATGCGTCCAGATGTGATGTGTGGATAGTCATGTGTGGGGTTCTCATTATTATTATTTTTTCACTTTGAACACTAGTTTTGATGAGTGACGGAATTAGTTTGGATGCACATGGACGTCCATCTAACCAGCTCGGAGAAATTAGCAATTCTCATCCCCAAATAATTTTTTTGTTTTAATCATCTTGGAATAGGGTTAATTAAAGCTTTAATTGATTACTCTACCGCTGGTTATGCGTAAAATTTTTGGAGGATATCTCCATCACCTTTTCGTATTCCTCAAAGCGTTTATGAGTTAATGTTTGAAAATGAAATAGTGAAGGAGACACTTTAAAGCATCAGCTACCCTTAGGCTCGGTTTTTCAGTACAAGTTTAACTCAATTTGTGAGTTAAACTAAGCTTAAACTTGTTGCGCAGTTTTTCAGTCAACTTTAAACGAAGGTTAAACGTAGTTTAAGTGGTCAATTCGGCAGGGTTAAACTCTAGTTAACCTGTTAGCTGTTTTGCATATTTGATGGCTTTGGTTGTGAAACAATAAGCTGAACGCAATTAAGAAAGGACGATATTTTTATATTTAATTAAATACTGGATGCATCATCTGACGAAAGTGATTATTGTGATGCAGAAATTGGCAAAATGCTAACTATTACAATACTGAGGAGAAGCAATGGCGTTGAATATGTATAGAAATATTATCTGTTGCCGTATCTAGATAAAGAAAAAACCAATGTTGCCGTATAAAAAGCAAATATTAAAATCGGCCTTAAACTCGCACTGAAAAACCGCTCTGCAGTTTAAATGGAGTTTAAATTTATGCCAAGTTTAAGCAAACTTAGTTTAAACTGAGCTTAACCAAGGACTGAAAAACCGGGCCTTAAACTCTTAATATGCGTAATGAAATTAAATTATGTACCACTCTTTTTTCTCTTCGTCATACTTCAACTAACAAGACTTAGTGTATTTAATTTATAGATAAACACACTTTTGCTAGACTATTTGCTTCACTAAAATTAAATACGTATGTCAGTGAAGAGCTCTATCAGACACTATAATGTCCGTTCGCCACAGTGAAGAACATTTAGCCAACCTAGCGGCTCCTGGCTGCATTTGCTCTATTTGCAACGAGGAGACCACGAATTTTAATTTCGTGTCCCCGCCATGTATGCACGGTTTTCACAGATCTTGCTTAATGATTTGGCTAACAGACAATGATTCTTGTCCTTAATGTCGTAGAACTCTCGATTCTCAATCTTTAAAAAGTTTCTCTGAGCAGGAGCTCCTTCCAGAAATTGAGAACACGGGTTCTCAAGGGACTGACCCAGAAATAACAACACGAGTTTTAGAGGTCTTACAACAAGATCTAGGGCTGCAAACAATATTCTACTTAATAGATTTATACGTGACGATACTCGCTCACCGGCAAATGCACGTCGCGGTCGTAATTACAAACAAAATCGAGACGAGCAGGTACAAGCCAACATAAATTTACAACGCATACAGCAGATGATAGACGAGACTAGTACACGTCAGCGAGTTCACATGACACGCGGAATCACTGATGTCGTTAGTCAGTTAGTATCTCAGACATTAGAAACCCATTTCCAAAATCTAAGTCTAAACAATAACGACCGAATTAGGCAGGAACTAGAACCGTCTCAAAATTTGTTAGACTTACCTAATATTGGCCAAAGCCGACATTCTGCTGCTCAGAATCAAAGCAATGACGTTAGGAACTTTAACGCAATGAACAATGGCAGCAATAATCGTTGTTCAAATAAATATATATATTAGAACATGTTGATATACATATATACATACTTACACATATACTTACTCACATACTTATCCACAAAAAATAGAAAGTTGCATTAGCCTATCTACAAGCACACATATACATATGTATATACTGAAAAATATTGCTAATAATTTTTAGCAAGAAAAAAGTTAACCTTCACTAGGTAATTATTTAGGGGAGCACAAATTAAATATAACCTTTGCCTGTCGTCACTTCGCTTAAAAAAAACACACCGCCGATTGCATCGATTACTCATAGACTGTGTTTTTAATTTCTCATTTTCTTCCTTTTATAATATTTCTTCTTACATCTAATTTGCAGTTACCTAAACTTCCAAATTCCAACATTAAAACGGTAAGCTCTTCGCCTATACCTATGAGCATACGTATGTGTGCATGTGTCCCAGAGAGCGTGGACAAAGCCGTGCTTGCAAGTAGGCATACACACCGCACGCACATAGGTACATTAGAATACTGTAACCATGCATTTACTTACATTAGGGTGGTTCTAAAACTAAAGGTAAGTAATTGGTAAGTATTTAAATTTCATTTAATTTATTTATAGGCAACATCGAGGTAAGTATAAGGCAATATTAAGGTAAGTACAACTTAAGTATTTAGGTAAGTACATTTTCTCTTTAAATTCAATTTTCTATTACATTTCATTTCTTTTTACATGTCATTTGTAGGTATTAATCTAGGAAGTAGTCGTCTGCTTCAACACCGGCCACCTTGAACGAATCCGCATTCTTCAACGGTCGTTTAATGGTAACACGGCTAGCTTGTGTATCGGACGCCTAATTGTTCCGTTTCTTGTTTGCTCGGCCACTCGCACCTTCCCGTCCTGGCCGGCGATCGTACCTGTCACTCGGCCTAGGATCCATTGCTGGGGCGGGGCGTTGTCTTCGTGAACGACGACGAGCTATCCTACCTCTACGTTGGGCTGTGGGTGCTGCCACTTGTTGCGCTCCTGCAAATTGAGGAGGTAACTCTTGGACCACGTTTGCCAAAACCGACGCTTGATTGAGCAAACATGCTGCCATCTGTCGGAGTAGCGCGTGCTGGGTTCCGGGAGTGCCGTTTCCTCTGGCATTGCCCTGAGCCGGCAACCTATTAACAGGTGCGCCGGAGTTAGAGCCTCGCCGTCGTTCGGATCCTAGCTGAGTGGAGCTTAAGTAAAATATAAAAATATTTTTTTTGTACAATTGTAATTGTCACGCACTTGTGGGTAAGTAGCCTCTTTAAATGTTGCAATTAATAATTTTTATTTTTAGGTTTCACTTTGGCACTGCTATCGTTTTACGCGCCACTGTAGGTACACGAGCGGTATGTATATGTGTGGGTGTGCAGGTAAATTTGTCAGCTGTTTGCACTAATTTTTTAAATAGCAATTTTACTGTATGTAGGTATGTATTTTTAATTTTCTAACCCTGTTTTAATTTTGCTTTTATATATATTTACAAACTTAAAAAACATACTTTTTTATTTGTTGTGATTTTCAATTAATTTTTCAAAATATATTTAACCACAATTTAAATTTCTATTGTATTTTTTACTTTTCAGGCTGATTTCACAACCGTCAACACTATGTAGGTATTTTTAAACACAGGTAAGTATTTTGAACCAATCTTTTAAATTAAATTTTATTAGAAAGGTAAGTATTTAATCTTTTACAAACTCTTAAGCTTTTGTAAAATTATTTTGCTGTAGGTATTTTGTAACTTTCTTCTGCTTCTTTTCAGCCACTGCACTGCACTTCAAACTATGTATGTATTTTGGTTTTGCACACACGACCGCGACAGGCAATTTTAATTACTTTTGATCAAATTTTTGATATCTTTATACAATATGTAAATACAATCTATTTATTTAATTGTATTTTAAACTTTGTTTTTAAACAAAATATTTTTTCAAAACTTTATTTGAGAATTAACTTTTAGTTTTTTGTTTAAGCACTCACTTGCACTTCAATAAGTTTTTTATGATGTATTTGATTTTTAATTATTTTCAATTTGCACTGGGTCCCTGCTCGGGCGCCATGAAAAATATTGCTAATAATTTTTAGCAAGAAAAAAGTTAACCTTCACTAGGTAATTATTTAGGGGAGCACAAATTAAATATAACCTTTGCCTGTCGTCACTTCGCTTAAAAAAAACACACCGCCGATTGCATCGATTACTCATAGACTGTGTTTTTAATTTCTCATTTTCTTCCTTTTATAATATTTCTTCTTACATCTAATTTGCAGTTACCTAAACTTCCAAATTCCAACATTAAAACGGTAAGCTCTTCGCCTGTACCTATGAGCATACGTATGTGTGCATGTGTCCCAGAGAGCGTGGACAAAGCCGTGCTTGAAAGTAGGCATACACACCGCATGCACATAGGTACATTAGAACACTGTAACAATGCATTAGGGTGGTTCTAAAACTAAAGGTAAGTAATTGGTAAGTATTTAAATTTCATTTAATTTATTTATAGGCAACATCGAGGTAAGTATAAGGCAATATTAAGGTAAGTACAACTTAAGTATTTAGGTAAGTACATTTTCTATTTAAATTCAATTTTCTATTACATTTCATTTCTTTTTACATGTCATTTGTAGGTATTAATCTAGGAACTAGTCGTCTGCTTCAACATATACTTTCTAACATACATATGTGAATTTAACTAAATAAACAGTAGGCTAGACATTTGTAAACACAGCTATCATTAAAACTCAGTTTAGGTACCTTTATCACCAAAAATAAATACAATAGAGGAAAAAGGGACTAACCGAAGACAATAATTAGTCCCTTCATACAAACACAAGATACACTTCTTATCTTAGTTTTAAAAATGTATGTCTACAAGTAAGTGCCACAAATGCACACAAAGCCATTAAATATTTATTAGGAAAAGATAAAGACAATCAGTAGGTCTATACTAAGAAATATCTTTTAAGACAAACATAGCAATACACACACATACATACATATTTAGATTAGGAACCTAGTTTTAAGATTTTGTATATAAACTCCTGTAAATATTTTAATAAATCAGTAGTCTTACAAACTCCTCAAAAGGTTGAACTTCCTCTTTATTCAACAAAATTGTTTCTGCCCCCCACCAGTGGTAAGGCAGATTCAATTATAAAATTAACATTTGGTCCATGAGAGCCGTTGCGCCAGGGCAGTGACTAAAATAAAAGAACATTTTATTAAATCTATCTTTAATAAATAGGCGTACTAGCGGCTGTAACAGCTAGTTAAATTTAAAAAAATATATATAGGCGTACTAGCTGTAACAGCTAGTTAAAGTAAAAAAAAAAAGTGTGTGTTAAGGCGTACTAGCGGCTGTAACAGCTAGTTAAAGTTAAAAAAAAATCTCATCATAGTAGGTCGCTTCCCCCCACCCGCGGTAAGGGGCAACTACTAAAATTTTTTGACAATAACAACATCTTTAATCCAAAGGAATAACACCGCTGTGAGTCGACGCACAGCGCGGTCAACCAGGCGACCAAACCAAATAACCTCCAACGATTCCTTTGGAGAATAAGAAGTGAAGTGTGTGCTCAGTGTTTATTTTTGAATAGTGAAAAATAAATAATAAAAATAAATAGCAATATGGGAATAAATAGAGGGAAAGTCCTTGAGTCCCAGACGGACATACGCGAGAAAGTGGTACAAATATATAATAGTTTAGCAGAAAATAGGATTTCGCGATCAAAGGCCGAAGAAATAATCAAAAGTGTAGGGAGACTTCAAAAGGATCTAGACGCCAACAACGAAAAATTGTTAGCGGATGGCATTGGCAATGAGGACTATTTTAGAAATGATATACACACTAGCACCACCTTGATGATTGAAGAAATAGTCCAGGGTTACAGAAAAGCTCTTTCTGCTGAAGTATCATTTCAGCCGGCTCAAAAGCTGCAGACCGGCCCTTCAGGGTTCAGTAAGCTCCCAGAACAGATGCAAATAACCGATAATACTTGTCAGAGAATAATGAGGAAAATACAAAGTTTTGATAATATTTTGTCTGAGACAAACATAGAGAGCGAAACCAGTAGCATTCAGTATAAATATTTAGAAAATTTATTCTCTGACGTAAAGAATATATATACCACTGAGCCAGCAAAAAATATTGAAGTTGATGAAGCCTACGATAAATTTGTGGCTAAATACTTCAAAAAACTTGAGACCCTACAAAAGGGTTCAGTTAAAAATGAGGTTGATCATAAGATCATATATCGCCCTAATTTGGAATTAGATAAATTGAAAATTCCGACATTTTTTGGGGAAATAAAAGAATGGGCCTTTTTAATGTAGTGTTTTCAAGTTTTAGTGTTACTATGCGAACCTTGCCATCCCTTCCTGGATGAGTTTCTATAACTTTAGCAAGAGGCCATTTGGAGGGTGGAGAATTTTCATCTTTGAGTATCACAATGTCACCCTCTTTAATATTATCTGTGGGAGCTTTCCATTTACTCCTCTTTTGCATGGTGGATAGATATTCTTCTTTCCATCTTTTCCAAAAGTCTCTCTTTAACTTTTGAATAATTTTCCAACGGTCTAATGCTCCGATCTTCTCTATGTCTGATCTGACTTCTGGAATATCTAGTAACGGCCTTCTCTTCTTTAAATGGTCATCTAACCGCCTGGGCGATTTTGACCGTCCAACATAGCTCGGCAGTCGTTTCTTCGTTGCGCCAACTGGCGCCAATTGGAAACACCGCGGGATCGCAAATCGGTCTCCACTTGGTCCTTCCATCGGAGTGGTCGTCTCCCTCTTCCTCTGCTTCCACCGGCGGGTGCCGATAAGAATACCTTCTGGGCTGGAGCATCTTCGCTCATTCGCACTACGTGGCCTAGCCAGCGAAGCCGCTGTGTTTTAATTCGCTGAACTATGTCGGCGTCTGCGTAAAGTTCATACAGCTCATCATTAAATCTTCTTCGGTACTCGCCGTCGCCAACGCGTAGAGGTCCACAAATCTTTCGAAGAACCTTTCTCTCGAATACTCCCAGAGCCGCCTCATCAGATGTTGTTAGTGTCCACGCTTCTGCACCATATAGCAGGACGGGTGCGATGAGTGACTTGTAGAGTGTTATTTTCGTTCGTCGAGAGAGGACTTTACTTTTCAATTGCCTACTCAGTCCGAAGTAGCATTTGTTTGCAAGAGTGATTCTTCGTCGGATTTCTAGGCTAACATTATTGTTGGTATTAATGCTGGTTCCCAGGTAAACGAAGTCCTTTACTATTTCGAAATTAATGCTGCCAACAGTGGCTTGGTTGCCAAGGCGCGAATGCGCTGACTCTTTGCATGATGACAGAAGGTACTTCGTTTTGCCCTCGTTCACCACCAATCCCATTTTCTCCGCTTCTTTTTCTAATTTGGAGTAAGCAGAAGTTACGGCGCGGTTGTTAAGGCCAATGATATCAATATCGACAGCATATGCCAACAGTTGGACGCTTTTATAAAATATTGTTCCAGCGCGGTTAAGTTCTGCAGCTTGTATTATTTTCTCCAGCATTAAATTAAAGAAATCGCACGATAGGGGGTCACCCTGTCTGAAACTTCGTTTAGTTTCGAACGGCTCGGAGAGGTACTTCCCAATTCTGACCGAGCTGGCGGTGTTGCTCAAGGTCATTTTGCATAGCCGTATAAGTTTTGCGGGGAAACCAAATTCAGACATAGCGGCATATAGGCAGCTCCTTTTCGTGCTATCGAAAGCGGCTTTAAAAAGTAACGGCCTGCCAATAAGAAAATGCCCAGGCGTCAGTACGTTGTTATACTCTATTTCTGATCCTAGAGTATACAATGGCCGTGAATTCAGTACTGCTTCTATTTGGCATAACAACGTGGACATTTCTTCAAAAGTCAATTTGGTTTCGCCAATGACTCTTCTTAGGTGGTGTTTTACAGATTTTACACCTGCTTCCCAAATACCTCGGAAGTGAGGACTTGCCGGCGGAATAAAATGCTATTCGACCTTTTCGTTTGCCAATATCGGGGCTATAGAACAATTGTGTTTGAGGGCGTTTTTAAATTGAGATTCTATACTTCGATTTGCTCCAATGAAATTTGTACAATTGTCTGAATACATATGTGAACTTTTTCCTCTTCTGGCAAAAAATCTTCTTAATGCTGCTAAGAAGGCCTCTGCCGTTAGATCTGATACTACTTCTAAATGTATAGCTTTAGTTGCCATACACACAAATATTGCTATGTATCCTTTATATGCTTTGATACCTCTATTGTTGGAGCACTTTATAAGTAATGTCCCAGCGTAGTCCACACCGGTATGTGTAAAAGGTGAAGACTGCGAGACTCGTATCTCAGGTAAGTTTCCCATTATTTGTTGGGAAGTTTCTTTTCGGTATCTTATGCATTTCACACAATGTCGAATACATTTTTTAACTCCTTTTTTGAGATTTATTACCCAGTACTTTCTTCTTATTACTGCTACCATTAGTTGATTGTTACCATGTAAGGTCCTTTGATGTGCATCTTCTATAATTAGCAATGAGAGTCGGGATTTCTTAATAATTGCTGAATGTTTTTGGTCGTATGGAATATTTGAGTGTTTTAATCGACCGCCGATCTTAGCACTCCTTAACCATCCGCAAAAGGAAATAGGTTCGATAATTTACTTCCTGTTTCAATGCTTTCTTTTTTAAGTAGTTTTTTGACTTCATTTGCAAACTCTTTCTGTTGGTGATGTTTTAAAATTTCTATTTCTGCAGTTTTTAGTTCCAATGGCGTAAGATATTGACTATTTGAACAATTTTTACGTGAATTATTTATGAACCGTAAAACAAAGGCAACTACTCTAATAATTTTTGAAAAACTAGAACATTTTTCTGAAAGTGAGTCCAAAAAATGTTCATTGGTTTGAGTAACAGCTGTTATGGTACATGTTGCTCTATCATTTATTTGGCGTGGCCATTTGCTTTCTACTTCTTTTAGCCATTCTGGACCATTCCACCATAAATGGTGTGATTGTAATTTATTTGGAATAATCCCTCTTGATGCTATATCTGCTGGGTTGTCTTTTGTGCTTACGTGTCTCCAGGTTGCTTGTGGAATATATTTTTTTATGTCTTCCACTCGGTTTCTGATGAATTTGTCTTTATTTTTATCTGTCTCAATCCAGCTCAATGTAACTGTGGAATCGTTCCATGCATTATTAGTTTTGCCAATAAGTGCGCAGAGCAAAGTTCTAACTTGGGTAAGCTTTTCGATTTTTTAGGGGATTCACCTTTGTTTTGGCAGTCAAAAGTTTGACTGAATTGCCAATTTTAATATAAATTACTGCAGCATATGCCTTTCCGGAAGCATCACCGAAACCATGAATTTCTATATCATTTTGATTACTTGTTTCCACCCACCTTGGAATTCGGATCTGTTCTAGTGCATCAACATTTGTAATAAAAATGTTCCATTCCTTTTGTAACTCATCTGAGAGTTCTTCATCCCATCCGGATTGTTGCGTCCAAAGTTTTTAAATGTATAACTTCGCTAATATTGTTATGGGTGAAAGCCAACCAGTGGATCAAATAGTTGTGCAAGTTGTGAGAGAGCACTTCTTTTAGTCACCTTTCTTGTACTTGCAAAATTAAGTTTGAATTGGAAGCTATCTTCCTTAGGATCCCAAGAGTTTTGACTGCCTCATCTTCTTTTATTTGTATTATTTCATGATTTTTATTAGCTTCTATATTTTCTGCGGTTGGAGAGCCACTTTCTTAAAAGAAATCCAAAATTCTGAAGATGGTTGGAAATTTCATTTTGAAGAGCTTGACATTGTTGAATAGAATCCGCACCGGTCATGAGGTCATCCATATAGAAATTCTCTTTGATTATTATTTTAAGCTGGCCATTTGAGCATTTGTTTGCAATTTCAAACAGTGTACGTACAGCTAGGTATGGAGCTGATGCAGTGCCATATGTCACTGTGGTTAGCTTATATTCCTCAATCTTTTCTAAAGGATTTTCTCGCCACAAAACTCTATGATAATCACGGTCTTCCTCTGCGATTTTAATTTGTCTAAAAATTTTTTCAACATCAGCAGTTAAAACTACTTTCCAAGTCCTCCATTTTAGAAGAATGTCGAATATGTCTTTTTGCAATTTCGGACCGGCAAACATTATATCATTAAGGCTTTTGCCGTTTGATGATTTTGCTGATGCATCAAATACGACACGTAGTTTAGTAGTGAGACTATTTTCTCGTAAAACGGCATGATGTGGTAAGTAATATTTGCCTTTTGCTGTGTCAGCTTTAACCATATGACCCAGCTTTTTATATTCATTTATGATACTCTTCTTTTAATTTATCATTTCTTTTGAATTTGTTTTCCATTGAAATGAGACGTGCTGCAGCTATTTTTCTAGATTCCCCTAAATCATTGTCATCTTTGAAGGGAATTTTTACAATGAACCGCCCATCCGTGTCTTGTTTAACATTATTTTGAAAATGTTGTAAGCACCTGTCATCTTCTTCAATTCTTTTTTCTTCTTGTATTTCCTCTAACTCCCAAAACCGCTCTAGATTGGTAGTAGCTGATGTGATTTTATTTTTCAAATTTTTGTGCTGTTTAACAATTCCTGAAAGAACCCAACCAAACTTGGTAGATTGCCCAAGGATTCCATCACATTTTCTGACACCGTCTGTAATGATTTGTGCAAAAATATCTCCTCCAAAAACCATGTCTATGCGATCGGATTTATTAAATAATGGATCCGCAAGTGTATAATTCTCCTAATTATTTATGTTGTAATTGAAGGATTGATCTGGTTGAGCAGATGTAAGGCGTGGCAAAATTATAGCTTCTACGTTTACTATATGTTTACTGAGAAATCTTGGTTTAATATGTACATGAACCTTGGCTTTGGATTCCCCTACTATAGCGTCTGTTAGCCCATGCAGTTTAGTGCTTATTTTTGTACGCGGTAAATTTAATATTTGCGCTGCTTCTTCAGATATTGTTGTCACTTGTGAACCTTGATCAATCAAAACCCTTAGAACTCTGTACTCTCCGTTCGCTGCTTTTGCTCTTATTTGAGCTGTAGCAAGGATTACCTTATTGGAATTCATCTTTGTTGACATTAATTTTTTGGAAGAGTCTGGTAAAACTTTATTTTCCTCTATTTCTAAATGAAGAATTTCGTGATGATGCTTTTTGCATATTCTGCATCGTATGTTACTTTTGCACTGATCACGAAAGCTGTGATTTAAGCATTTGAAGCAAACTTGTGCTTCTTTAACATAATTTCGCCTCTTTTCTATAGGCATACCTCTGAATGTTCGGCATTCAGTAATTGTGTGACCCATCATTTTGCAATATTTGCATTGTTTATGTGGGTGTTTTGTAGCAAATGTGTTAGCTTGATATACCTGTGGCTTTCGATTTTTATATACTTTTTCTTTCTCAGCCACAGCTTTTAAAGTTTGATAATGGTGATGTAGAAAGTCCATTACATCTGACAATTTTTGGACTTCTCTAGTTTTCTTTATTGTTTGCTCATATAATTTAAGGCCGTCTTTGTCCAACTTTCGGACAATGATTCTTGCAATAAACGGATCAGCCTCTTCTGATTTTATTCCTAGTGACTGTATTGCGTTTAGACACTCATTTGTATTGTCTAGTAACTGTCACACACTTTCAGCATTTTCACTATTTATTGATGGTTGATCTATTATTCTGTCCCACTGTGTTGTGAACAGAATCCTTTTCTTATCGTATCTTTGTTTAAGAAGACACCACGCTGCCTGATAATTTTCAGTTGAAATTTGTAAATGTTGTATCAGTCTAGCAGCTTCTCCTTTCAAACATAAACGAAGTCGTAGCATTTTTTCAGCGCTTGACAATTGTTCATTTTTGTGGACCATATCTTGGAACACATTATACAAATTTGCCCATTCTTTTATTTCCCCAAAAAATGTCGGAATTTTCAATTTCTCTAATTCCAAATAAGGGCGATATATGATCTTATGATCAACCTCATTTTTAACTGAACCCTTTTGTAGGGTCTCAAGTTTTTTGAAGTATTTAGCCACAAATTTATCGTAGGCTTCATCAACTTCAATATTTTTTGCTGGCTCAGTGGTATATATATTCTTTACGTCAGAGAATAAATTTTCTAAATATTTATACTGAATGCTACTGGTTTCGCTCTCTGTGTTTGTCTCAGACAAAATATTATCAAAATTTTGTATTTTCCTCATTATTCTCTGACAAGTATCATCGGTTATTTGCATCTGTTCTGGGAGCTTACTGAACCCTGAAGGGCCGGTCTGCAGCTTTTGAGCCGGCTGAAATGATACTTCAGCAGAAAGAGCTTTTCTGTAACCCTGGACTATTTCTTCAATCATCAAGGTGGTGCTAGTGTGTATATCATTTCTAAAATAGTCCTCATTGCCAATGCCATCCGCTAACAATTTTTCGTTGTTGGCGTCTAGATCCTTTTGAAGTCTCCCTACACTTTTGATTATTTCTCCGGCCTTTGATCGCGAAATCCTATTTTCTGCTAAACTATTATATATTTGTACCACTTTTTACCACTAGGTTATTTGGTTTGGTCGCCTGGTTGACCGCGCTGTGCCTCGACTCACAGCGGTGTTATTCCTTGTGATTAAAGATGGTGTTATTGTCAAAAAATGAGATTTTTTTTAACTTTAACTAGCTGTTACAGCCGCTAGTACGCCTTAACACACACTTTTTTTTTTACTTTAACTAGCTGTTACAGCCGCTAGTACGCCTATATATATTTTTTTAAATTTAACTAGCTGTTACAGCCGCTAGTACGCCTATTTATTAAAGATACATTTAATAAAATGTTCTTTTATTTTATTCACTGCCCTGGCTCAACGGCTCTCATGGACCAAATGTTAATTTTATAATTGAATCTGCCTTACCACTGGTGGGGGGCAGAAACAATTTTGTTGAACAAAGAGGAAGTTCAACCTTTTGAGGAGTTTGTAAGACTACTGATTTATTAAAATATTTACAGGAGTTTATATACAAAATCTTAAAACTAGGTTCCTAATCAAATTATGTATGTATGTGTGTGTATTGCTATGTTTGTCTTAAAAGATATTTCTTAGTATAGACCTACTGATTGTCTTTATCTTTTCCTAATAAATATTTAATGGCTTTGTGTGCATTTGTGGCACTTACTTGTAGACATACATTTTTAAAACTAAGATAAGAAGTGTATCTTGTGTTTGTGTGAAGGGACTAATTATTGTCTTCGGTTAGTCCCTTTTTCCTCTATTGTATTTATTTTTGGTGATAAAGGTACCTAAACTGAGTTTTAATGATAGCTGTGTTTACAAATGTCTAGCCTACTGTTTATTTAGTTAAATTCACATATGTATGTTAGAAAGTATATGTTGAAGCAGACGACTAGTTCCTAGATTAATACCTACAAATGACATGTAAAAAGAAATGAAATGTAATAGAAAATAGAATTTAAATAGAAAATGTACTTACCTAAATACTTAAGTTGTACTTACCTTAATATTGCCTTATACTTACCTCGATGTTGCCTATAAATAAATTAAATGAAATTTAAATACTTACCAATTACTTACCTTTAGTTTTAGAACCACCCTAATGTAAGTAAATGCATGGTTACAGTATTCTAATGTACCTATGTGCGTGCGGTGTGTATGCCTACTTGCAAGCACGGCTTTGTCCACGCTCTCTGGGACACATGCACACATACGTATGCTCATAGGTATAGGCGAAGAGCTTACCGTTTTAATGTTGGAATTTGGAAGTTTAGGTAACTGCAAATTAGATGTAAGAAGAAATATTATAAAAGGAAGAAAATGAGAAATTAAAAACACAGTCTATGAGTAATCGATGCAATCGGCGGTGTGTTTTTTTTAAGCGAAGTGACGACAGGCAAAGGTTATATTTAATTTGTGCTCCCCTAAATAATTACCTAGTGAAGGTTAACTTTTTTCTTGCTAAAAATTATTAGCAATATTTTTCAGTATATACATATGTATATGTGTGCTTGTAGATAGGCTAATGCAACTTTCTATTTTTTGTGGATAAGTATGTGAGTAAGTATATGTGTAAGTATGTATATATGTATATCAACATGTTCTAATATATATATTTATTTGAACATACTCCCAAGGGGAAAATATTTATTTATGTATTTCTTACAATATTTCCTTCAAATTTAATGGACTGTATTAATTTATATTATATATATATATATATATCTATATATTTTATGTATACCTCTTTTTTGTGTAGTGCGGTTAGGAAGATTGATCGTTATTTTATTTTTTGAATTACATTTATAACGTATATAAAATATTAATAAAACTCCAATTGTGATTACTATTAATACAAGTGAAATATGTCCGCTATGAGTATTAACATTTAATTTACTTAACTCTATATCATTATTACTAATTTCATTGATCCGTGCATGTAAATAGACCAGGTCCTTATTGTTTATATGTTGTATTTGAATTGGAGTTATCTGGTCTTCTGTTATCTCATCTATAGTCGTTATTATAGGATCTTGTGGTAACCTAACATTGCCTTTTGTGTGAAAAACTTGTAGCCCTGATAGTGTGATGCCTTCAAACCTTGCTGTACAGCCTGTTTTGATTTTGAGCATTCCTTGCGCTGGAATTTCAATGATTTCTGTATTACCATCTAGGCAGTCTAAGTGCAGTACTGATTTTGAGAATATTTTAAAAATACAAGTATTGTTTTCAACGAGTTCTGACCAAAATGATGTCTTCTGTGTTTCTTCGTAATTGCAATGTTTGGGGCTTGTTTTAAGTACAGATGAGAGTTCGCAAGTTTTATCATTTGCAGGTTACCATGGCTTTCTTCCTTTGCATATTAAGTGCTTGTTGAGACTTCTTGTGCACCTATTCAACTGAGCTTGGGAGATTAAAAAGTAAGAGTTAAGTGCAAAGTTATAAACTATAAAATCATTTCTTAGTTTGGCCTTTAAAACTCTTTTTTTATACTCGAACGGAAGTGATATCATTTTGGAGACCTTTGAAGCTTCGCTTTGTATTAGTGGTATTTCGGACTTGATAATTAATTTTTCTTCGATTATAAGACCCTTTGCTTCCATAAGGTTGTAAACCTCACGTAACTGGTTGTCGTCGTTTTTTCCAGGAATTTGAAGTTTTGAAGGTAATTTGTCCTTGATCTTCGTCAATTCGTTGTTTAGTTGGAATTGTATTGCCATTTTGTCCCGATTGACGTCCTTTATTATTTCTGAATGAAATTTATTAATCTGCGTTTGCATTTTTGAGAATTGCTCATTTACTTCGTGGATATTCTTGTTGATGATATTTGCAATTGAATTGATAATCGAGATTTGTGCCTTTATTCCATCTTTCAGATGTTGCTGATTGCTGAGCAGAGTTTTTAAGTTATATTCAATTTGTTGTTGATCATCTGCATCCATTAACCCAAAAAGTATATTGTAAATGGATCCAACCCATTCTAAAGGTGCACGTTTTTGTTTCTTTTTATATACAATAAAGTTATGATTGCGTGTTATTTCTTCAAGACGCCTTCCTAGTGACATCGATATAACCTGGCATGCTTGTTCGAAATCTGTTATCAGATGGCAATAATTTTTAATCCTGTGCAAGCAGTTTGGTATAACCTTTATTTGTTCGAAATATGCATGGAGGTCGTAGTATACTACTAAGTCCCAGGTGGAAGTGATGACATCCATTTTTCCTAAAGAATCGAGATATATTGATGCATTTGCTGATATTTCGTTGACTATTCCCAAATTGTTTACCTTCGCGTTTGAAGCGTTAACTGCATTATTTGGCATAACTAGAAGTAGAAGGAGTAAAAGTCCAAAAATGTTTTTATTAAATTTGCTCACTTCCTTCCTTGGTTTCTGGACGTTTGTTGTTAAACAAGTTGCATTCACTTGTTGCTCCTGTTCATCTGCCAAAATTTCCAACGGACATAATTTTTGAATGGGCCTTTTTAATGTAGTGTTTTCAAGTTTTAGTGTTACTATGCGAACCTTGCCATCCCTTCCTGGATGAGTTTCTATAACTTTAGCAAGAGGCCATTTGGAGGGTGGAGAATTTTCATCTTTGAGTATCACAATGTCACCCTCTTTAATATTATCTGTGGGAGCTTTCCATTTACTCCTCTTTTGCATGGTGGATAGATATTCTTCTTTCCATCTTTTCCAAAAGTCTCTCTTTAACTTTTGAATAATTTTCCAACGGTCTAATGCTCCGATCTTCTCTATGTCTGATGTGACTTCTGGAATATCTAGTAACGGCCTGCCAATAAGAAAATGCCCAGGCGTCAGTACGTTGTTATACTCTATTTCTGATCCTAGTGTATACAATGGCCGTGAATTCAGTACTGCTTCTATTTCGCATAACAACGTGGACATTTCTTCAAAAGTCAATTTGGTTTCGCCAATGACTCTTCTTAGGTGGTGTTTTACAGATTTTACACCTGCTTCCCAAATACCTCGGAAGTGAGGACTTGCCGGCGGAATAAAATGCCATTCGACCTTTTCGTTTGCCAATATCGGGGCTATAGAACAATTGTGTTTGAGGGCGTTTTTAAATTGAGATTCTATACTTCGATTTGCTCCAATGAAATTTGTACCATTGTCTGAATACATATGTGAACTTTTTCCTCTTCTGGCAAAAAATCTTCTTAATGCTGCTAAGAAGGCCTCTGCCGTTAGATCTGATACTACTTCTAAATGTATAGCTTTAGTTGCCATACACACAAATATTGCTATGTATCCTTTATATGCTTTGATACCTCTATTGTTGGAGCACTTTATAAGCAATGTCCCAGCGTAGTCCACACCGGTATGTGTAAAAGGTGAAGACTGCGAGACTCGTATCTCAGGTAAGTTTCCCATTATTTGTTGGGAAGTTTCTTTTCGGTATCTTATGCATTTCACACAATGTCGAATACATTTTTTAACTCCTTTTTTGAGATTTATTACCCAGTACTTTCTTCTTATTACTGCTACCATTAGTTGATTGTTACCATGTAAGGTCCTTTGATGTGCATCTTCTATAATTAGCAATGAGAGTCGGGATTTCTTAATAATTGCTGAATGTTTTTGGTCGTATGGAATATTTGAGTGTTTTAATCGACCGCCGATCTTAGCACTCCTTAACCATCCGCAAAAGGAAATAGGTTCGATAATTTACTTCCTGTTTCAATGCTTTCTTTTTTAAGTAGTTTTTTGACTTCATTTGCAAACTCTTTCTGTTGGTGATGTTTTAAAATTTCTATTTCTGCAGTTTTTAGTTCCAATGGCGTAAGATATTGACTATTTGAACGATTTTTACGTGAATTATTTATGAACCGTAAAACAAAGGCAACTACTCTAATAATTTTTGAAAAACTAGAACATTTTTCTGAAAGTGAGTCCAAAAAATGTTCATTGGTTTGAGTAACAGCTGTTATGGTACATGTTGCTCTATCATTTATTTGGCGTGGCCATTTGCTTTCTACTTCTTTTAGCCATTCTGGACCATTCCACCATAAATGGTGTGATTGTAATTTATTTGGAATAATCCCTCTTGATGCTATATCTGCTGGGTTGTCTTTTGTGCTTACGTGTCTCCAGGATGCTTGTGGAATATATTTTTTTATGTCTTCCACTCGGTTTCTGATGAATTTGTCTTTATTTTTATCTGTCTCAATCCAGCTCAATGTAACTGTGGAATCGTTCCATGCATTATTACTTTTGCCAATAAGTGCGCTTGTTTCCATCCACCTTGGAATTCGGATCTGTTCTAGTGCATCAACATTTGTTAAAAAAATGTTCCATTCCTTTTGTAACTCATCTGAGAGTTCTTCATCCCATCCGGATTGTTGCGTCCAAAGTTTTTGAATGTATAACTTCGCTAATATTGTTATGGGTGAAAGCCAACCCAGTGGATCAAATAGTTGTGCAAGTTGTGAGAGAGCACTTCTTTTAGTCACCTTTCTTGTACTTGCAAAATTAAGTTTGAATTGGAAGCTATCTTCCTTAGGATCCCAATATAGGCCAAGAGTTTTGACTGCCTCATCTTCTTTTATTTGTATTATTTCATGATTTTTATTAGCTTCTATATTTTCTGTAATTTTGCTGCGGTTGGAGAGCCACTTTCTTAGAAGAAATCCAAAATTCTGAAGATGGTTGGAAATTTCATTTTGAAGAGCTTGACATTGTTGAATAGAATCCGCACCGGTCATGAGGTCATCCATATAGAAATTCTCTTTGATTATTATTTTAAGCTGGTCATTTGAGCATTTGTTTGCAATTTCAAACAGTGTACGTACAGCTAGGTATGGAGCTGATGCAGTGCCATATGTCACTGTGGTTAGCTTATATTCCTCAATCTTTTCTAAAGGATTTTCTCGCCACAAAACTCTATGATAATCACGGTCTTCCTCTGCGATTTTAATTTGTCTAAACATTTTTTCAACATCAGCAGTTAAAACTACTTTCCAAGTCCTCCATTTTAGAAGAATGTCGAATATGTCTTTTTGCAATTTCGGACCGGCAAACATTATATCATTAAGGCCCGGTTTCACCAACTCGACTTAACTTAGTTAAGTCGCGATTTTCACTTTTTCAGTTTCACCACCTAACTTAGCTTAGTCACAACTTAGTCAACTTGCCAGCTGACTTATTCTCCACTAAGCAGTGTTGCTGTGGTTCGAAACCTTAATGTCAGTAATCCTGCTAATTTGTTTTGTGCAACGTCCCAGTCGGAAACTTGATCATGCTTGACTTTAACGGGGTAAGTGTAGATGCATGTAAACGCTAGTTTTCAAGCATGCAACCATTACGAAACTATCTTTTTCAATTAAGCGCTAATTTTAGTACCTTCCAACTAAAGAGAAATGGGTGTAAGATCAATACATTCCTTCGTGTATAGTCATACATGCCCATTTCGCACTGGGATATTGCGATGCGCAGAGTTGTCTGGTATGAAAAAATACTACTATGCATAAAACAGCTGATCGGGTTGTTGTGCTCAAAATTATTTAAGTCGCTCAGTTGGTGAAACCCAAAATTAAGTTAGTCTCGAATCTGTGCTAACTTAAGTCACGACTAAGTTTTAGTCTTAGTCACGTTGGTGAAACCGGCCCTAAGGCTTTTGCCGTTTGATGATTTTGCTGATGCATCAAATACGACACGTAGTTTAGTAGTGAGACTATTTTCTCGTAAAACGGCATGATGTGGTAAGTAATATTTGCCTTTTGCTGTGTCAGCTTTAACCATATGACCCAGCTCTTTATATTCATTTATGAATTTATGATACTCTTCTTTTAATTTATCATTTCTTTTGAATTTGTTTTCCATTGAAATGAGACGTGCTGCAGCTATTTTTCTAGATTCCCCTAAATCATTGTCATCTTTGAAGGGAATTTTTACAATGAACCGCCCATCCGTGTCTTGTTTAACATTATTTTGAAAAAGTTTTAAGCACCTGTGATCTTCTTCAATTCTTTTTTCTTCTTGTATTTCCTCTAACTCCCAAAACCGCTCTAGATTGGTAGTAGCTGATGTGATTTTATTTTTCAAATTTTGTGCTGTTTAACAATTCCTAAAAGAATCCAACCAAACTTGGTAGATTGCCCAAGGATTCCATCACATTTCCTGACACCGTCTGTAATGATTTGTGCAAAAATATCTCCTCCAAAAACCATGTCTATGCGATCGGATTTATTAAATAATGGATCCGCAAGTGTATAATTCTCCCAATTATTTATGTTGTAATTGAAGGATTGACCTGGTTGAGCAGATGTAAGGCGTGGCAAAATTATAGCTTCTACGTTTACTATATGTTTACTAAGAAATCTTGGTTTAATATGTACATGAACCTTGGCTTTGGATTCCCCTACTATAGCGTCTGTTAGCCCATGCAGTTTAGTGCTTATTTTTGTACGCGGTAAATTTAATATTTGCGCTGCTTCTTCAGATATTGTTGTCACTTGTGAACCTTGATCAATCAAAACCCTTAGAACTCTGTACTCTCCGTTCGCTGCTTTTGCTCTTATTTGAGCTGTAGCAAGGATTACCTTATTGGAATTCATCTTTGTTGACATTAATTTTTTGGAAGAGTCTGGTAAAACTTTATTTTCCTCTATTTCTAAATGAAGAATTTCGTGATGATGCTTTTTGCATATTCTGCATCGTATGTTACTTTTGCACTGATCACGATAGCTGTGATTTAAGCATTTGAAGCAAACTTGTGCTTCTTTAACATAATTTCGCCTCTTTTCTATAGGCATACCTCTGAATGTTCGGCATTCAGTAATTGTGTGACCCATCATTTTGCAATATTTGCATTGTTTATGTGGGTGTTTTGTAGCAAATGTGTTAGCTTGATATACCTGTGGCTTTCGATTTTTATATACTTTTTCTTTCTCAGCCACAGCTTTTAAAGTTTGATAATGGTGATGTAGAAAGTCCATTACATCTGACAATTTTTGGACTTCTCTAGTTTTCTTTATTGTTTGCTCATATAATTTAAGGCCGTCTTTGTCCAACTTTCGGACAATGATTCTTGCAATAAACGGATCAGCCTCTTCTGATTTTATTCCTAGTGACTGTATTGCGTTTAGACACTCATTTGTATTGTCTAGTAACTGTCACACACTTTCAGCATTTTCACTATTTATTGATGGTTGATCTATTATTCTGTCCCACTGTATTGTGAACAGAATCCTTTTCTTATCGTATCTTTGTTTAAGAAGACACCACGCTGCCTGATAATTTTCAGTTGAAATTTGTAAATGTTGTATCAGTCTAGCAGCTTCTCCTTTCAAACATAAACGAAGTCGTAGCATTTTTTCAGCGCTTGACAATTGTTCATTTTTGTGGACCATATCTTGGAACACATTATACAAATTTGCCCATTCTTTTATTTCCCCAAAAAATGTCGGAATTTTCAATTTCTCTAATTCCAAATTAGGGCGATATAAATTTTTTTAAAATCAACCTCATTTTTAACTGAACCCTTTTGTAGGGTCTCAAGTTTTTTGAAGTATTTGGCCACAACTTTATCGTAGGCCTCATCAACTTCAATATTTTTTGCTGGCTCAGTAGTATATATATTCTTTACGTCAGAGAATAAATTTTCTAAATATTTATACTGAATGCTACTGGTTTCGCTCTCTATGTTTGTCTCAGACAAAATATTATCAAAATTTTGTATTTTCCTCATTATTTTCTGACAAGTATTATCGGTTATTTGCATCTGTTCTGGAAGCTTACTGAACCCTGAAGGGCCGGGCTGAAATGATACTTCAGCAGAAAGAGCTTTTTTGTAACCCTGGACTATTTCTTCAATCATCAAGGTGGTGCTAGTGTGTATATCATTTCTAAAATAGTCCTCATTGCCAATGCCATCCGCTAACAATTTTTCGTTGTTGGCGTCTAGATCCTTTTGAAGTCTCCCTACACTTTTGATTATTTCTCCGGCCTTTGATCGCGAAATCCTATTTTCTGCTAAACTATTATATATTTGTACCACTTTTTCGTGTATGTCCGTCTGGGACTCAAGGACTTTCCCTCTATTTATTCTCATATTGCTATTTATTTTTATTATTTATTTTTCACTATTCAAAAATAAACACTGAGCACACAACTTCATTTCTTATTCTCCAATCGTAGGAGCGAAATCACGCACCAATTGTCACCGGAAGCAATTTCTAAGATTGTTGTTAACTGGAAGTTAACTTTTGATGGATCTCTGGAAAAAGTTTCCGTTGACTAATTCATTTATCGAGTAAATGCTTTAACCATGTCGTCCTTGAGAGGCAATTTCAATGCTCTTTGCCAAAGCGCCCACGTTCTTTTCGAGGGCAAAGCCAAGAACTGGTACTGGAGGTATCACCATTCGGTACGAGCCTTTGATTGGTTTGACTTGTGCGACGCGCTGAAAAACAATTTTAAGGATGTTAGGACGGATTATGATATAAAGGAAAGGATAAGGAATAGGAAACAGAAAAATGGCGAGACGTTTGAACAGTTTCTAGAAGCCGTTATGACCTTAAGCGATAGTTTGAGAGAACCAATATAAGAGCAGAAATTAGTTGAAACATTAATACGCAACTTACTCCCTGAAATACGCTTGGAGTTATTGCACTTAGATATAACATCTATTTCAGTTTTGAGACGTGCTTGTAGGCGTCGTGAAAACTTTTTCGATACAATGAAGAATAGTTTTCCTAAGGCAGCGATCCCTCAGAAACGACAACTAGCTGAAGTCCTTCAAGGGGATTTTAGTGAAAGTTCTAATCCAATCTTATCCGAGTCAGTGGAGGCATCATCCGTTGACGCTATTGAAAGCAAATGTTGGAACTGCGATTCGCCTGGGCATAGCTATAAGCAATGTGTCAAGCCTCGCAGAGTTTTCTGCTATGGATGTGGTCTACTTGCTTTCTTTTTACCAAATTGTCCCAACTGTAGTAAGCCGGAAAGGGATGTCTTCAATACCACCAGCAGGCATCCCAATCCCATATCGAAATAAAACCTGTCAAAATTCTTCAAAATAGTAAGCAAAAAACTCCAGCGTGTGTACCGTTACACCCGATTCGTCCACTTCATCGCCGTTTGGAAGAGTACGAATTGAAGCGCCAGAAAATCTTTTCCCAACCACGTTCGACTATTCGTGCTAGAACACAGAAACTAAACCTATCGGCCACTGTAGTGTGTAAACCAGATGACATTCGTCCATACGCAACGGTTGAAATTTTAGGAGACAAAGTTCTGGGCTTACTTGACTCAGGCGCTTCGGTTAGCTGCCTTGGAGCAAAATGGGCTTCGAATATATTTAAGCAAAATTTTGAAATTAAGGAACTTGACACTAAATTATGTACTGCAGATGGGCCAAAACAGTCAGTTCTTGGCATAGTAACCCTAGACGTATGCTATAAAAACAAGACCTTCCCTATTGATTTCTATATCGTGCCTAACCTCAGTCAAGACGTATACTTAGGAGTGAATTTTTGGAAAATTTTTCAAATTGTTAGTGAAATCAACATATTAGAATCAGACGAGAATCTTCATAAGCTGTCAGCGATTCAAAAGGAGAAGTTGGCATCAGCAGTTCGATGTTTTCCTTCTTTTGAGGAAAAGGGATTGGGTAAGACAACAATTCTCGAACATGTTATAGACGTTGGTGCCGCAGTTCCGATCAAACAACGGCACTTCCCAATTTCGCCGGCGATTGAAAAGCTGATGGGTGACGAAATAGATAGAATGATAGCTTTGGGCGTGATCGAGGAATCAAACAGTCCATGGTCCTCGCCAGTAGTTTTAGTAAGGAAACCGGGAAAAGTTCGTTTATGCTTGGATAGTCGCAAAATTAATTCTCTGACGGTTAAGGATGCATATCCATTGCCGCACATAGAGGGCATTTTGAGTAGACTTCCTCGGGCAGAGTATATTTCCAGTTCGGATCTGAAAGACGCATTTTGGCAAATACCGCTAGAAGTATCTTCCAGAGAGAAGACAGCTTTTACTGTTCCAAACCGACCATTATACCAGTTTAATGCTCCTCAAACCATGTGCCGGCTAATGGATAAGGTCATCCCCTACTACCTCAAAGAACGCGTCTTTCTGTACCTTGACGACCTCTTTTTGATATCAGAAGATTTTGATTTACACATTCAACTTTTACAAGAAGTAGCTTTACATATCCAGAAGGCTGACTTAACTATTAATATAGGGAAAAGTAAATTTTGTCTCAAACAGGTCCGTTACTTGGGTTGGGCAAGGTACCCTCCAGACCGACCCAGATAAAGTTTCAGCAATCACTGAGTATCCGCCCCCTAAATCGGTAAAACAGCTACGCCGCTTCTTGGGAATGGCAGGCTGGTACAGACGCTTCATAGCGAATTTTGCCTCGATTACCCACCCGCTGACAGAGTTGCTTAAGAAAAGTCGCGATTATCAGTGGTCTTTGGAAGCACAGGACTCTTTTGAGCTCCTAAAGCAACGTTTAAAGTCTGCGCCTATATTAGCGAACCCTGACTTCAGTAAACCGTTCCGTAGGTGCGGTGCTCGCCCAGACGAATGAGAATGGCGAGGAAATTCCTATAGCGTATATGAGCCAAAAACTCGACAAGGCACAACAGAATTATTCCGTAACAGAACAGGAATGCCTCGCTGCATTTTTGGCTGTAAAGAAGTTTAGAGCTTACATTGAGGGACAATAATTTCGCATCATAACCGACCATGCAAGTCTTCGTTGGCTAATGAAGCAGAGTGACCTTAGCGGGCGTTTGGCTCGCTGGGCACTCAAGCTACAAGCTTTTTCTTTTACAATTGAGCATCGTAAAGGTTCTGAGAATGTAGTCCCGGATGCTTTGTCACGGGTAAATGTCGAGAATTTGGACGAGTTAGTACAACCTTGCGAAAGCGTACCGAATATTGATTTGGATTCGCCTGAGTTTGACTCCGGTGAATACTCTGAGCTAAGAGAAAGTTTATAGAAAGAAGAGGACCGATATCCTGACTTCAGAGTCGTTGATAAGTACATTTATCATAGAACGGAGTTTTAAACGGGAGACGAGAATCAACAAGAAGCAGCATGGAAACTTCTCGTGCCAAAGGGATTACAGCAACAGGTTTTATTTAATGCTCATAACGTACACACGGCTGCTCATGGTGGAGTGGCTAAAACTGCAGAAAGGGTGAGGAGGTTCTTTTATTGGTTAGGTCTTTATCTTTCAGTGAGGGAATATGTAGCAGGTTGTGAAGTTTGTAAGACTACTAAACACTCCACCAAAGTCTTAAGGCCACCAATGGGTAACTTCACACCAACAGAGCGCATTTTTCAAAGGCTATACATAGATTTGATCGGACCTTTCACGCGGTCGAAGAATGGCCATATTGGCATACTGATCGTTCTGGATCATATGTCAAAGTTCACATTCTTATGCCCGCTAAAAAAATTTACAACACCACCGATCACCAATTTCTTGAAAACACAGGTGTTTGATATCTTCGGTGTTCCAGAGTTCATTGTAAGTGATAACGGAAGCCAATTTCGATCACATGAGTTTGAAGGTTTTCTTAACAAATATGGTGTTAAACACATTTGCACGGCTATATACTCACCTCAAAGTAATAGTTCGGAAAGGGTAAATCGATCGATCAATGCTGCACTTCATGCTTACATTAAACAGGACCAGCGCAATTGGGACCTCCATATGAGCAGTATAAACTGTGCTTTAAGAACATCTATTCATCAAACAATAAACTTTTCTCCGTATTTCGTAGTATTCGGCCAACATATGATTAATCGCGGAAATAACTATCAGTTGCTACGGAACATCAGTATGATAAATGAAGGCAAGATTGATAGTAGACATGATAGTTTAGCCTTTGTTCGAGATTTGGTACGAAAGAACATACAATTAGCATATGAAACAAATTCTGAAAGATACAATCTGCGGTCGCGCGACGTCACTTTCAACATTGGTCAAACAGTCTTACGTCGTAACTTCAAACTGAGTAAAGCTTCAGAAAAGTTTAATAGCAAGTTGGCAAAAACTTTTGTTAAAGCTAGAGTTCGGGACAAAGTAGGCAGATCCTGTTACGTACTGGAAGATATGGCAGGTAAGCTACTGGGGACTTTCCATGCGAAGGATATGCAGTCTCTTAAATAGTAACGCTTTGCCATTTTCCAGTTTTTCAGTACGCTGTACCTATACAACGTGCTTGTAAAACTGTTGTGTGATGGCAGGTAATGGGTTAACACGTACACAATGACCTATCGCCTAATTTGTTTAGTTTTTAAAATCTGCCATTAAATCGGTATTGACACCTGAAATGATATAAGGGTCGCATACAACATTGATGATCTAGACCAGTCATACAAAGAAAAAAAAAGGTATCTTACAATATGTGTACGTTAGCCAACACTGGCCAAAACCTGTCAGATCAACTGAGAAAACTGAATGGTGAAGGTGTGAAGTGCCTAGCCGATCATTTCCTCTGCCATTTCCTTTACGCATGCATAGCAGACCACACGGAACTGCATAGTAGAAAGTTAAATCGGAAGTTTTTTGTGCAATCGCGACTTACTTTGAATAATCAGTGCCTTAAACAAGTGTTTAAAAACTTTAACACCGTGATAGAGTGACGCGTCCATAAAACATTTCTTTTGAAAACCATTAAAGCAGGTGAGGGGGAAAAATATATATACATACAATCTACCCCACTTTAAAGTGAAGAAGTACGAGAGAAAGTATTTCTAAAAGAATCTTCAACATCTTGCCGGAGTTATTCGAGATTCAGAGGCACAATTCATTTAAGGTACGTAGTTATCCTGGCCATAATAGATAAGGGTTTCCTGTAAACCCATGGTTTTACTATATTCATAGGCTATCAAACTCCTTCCACGTGGGAGTCATAGGTTGAAAGGGCACCTCGAATTTCGTCTAGCGATCATTGGAACTTTCATTAGTCGTAACCAAGTCAACTGTGCAACCGATGAAGATAAATTTGTGATAAGGTTATTTTTTCCCATTTAAGGCTACCTAGCTTCAAGAAAAAAAAACCCACGCTTGAAGCGCGAAAGTATAAAGCACATAAAATTAAAACAAAGCAACTTATTAATCACCGATTATCAAAAAAACAAAAAAAGGGGTAAAAAGAATAAGACAATCAGAGAAAAGCTTCCCCGATGAAACCTTTTTTTACCTTTTTATTCAAATCTTTTCTCCAAATTTCTTTTCTATTATTTTTCTTTAAATTTGCCAAAGGCGTACTTATTATACTCCTCTTTTGGAGATTTAACTAATAAAGAGTCTTAATAAGGAAAGGCAGAATTATTGATTAAGATTTTGCATAAAAGGATTTTATGTATTCAAAAAAAGTCTGGATCAAAAGAGACGAAGAACTAGAGCAAGAAAAAAAAATTAAAACAAAACCCTTTAGTATGTAACTAAAGTAATTAGGTTCAAAACTTAAAATTAACTAACTAATAATATTTGTAAATATGCATACTTACTGGGGGGGGGGGAAATACCCCATAGTCAACTTTTAATCGAACAAGTCATCATACAAATTCAAGTACAACCTGTTTGCGCACACTAGAACAATGTAAGTAAAAACCAGCAACCATTCATACTTAAGTATGCATATATTTTTATAACTAGTAGTAAATTTGACATTAAAATACTATGAGTTGTACTAATAACACAGTTATTGCTAGTTTATATCTTTTCCATTGATTACTCTTCTCGCCTATATACATATTGTGGCGATTATTCTCAAGCATGTACCATCCCTAACTCAATAACACTCCCACCACTAGTTAACACAACCGAGATAACGATGGCTACGCTTATGCATGCAAGCGTATAACTAGGAAGAGGAAGAGAGATGGCGCGAGTGTTTGCGAATACGATGCAAAGAGGAGATGCTAATAAATAAGACCGACCCTTCCAGAACACGAAAAGCGAACAACCAAGAAAGTTCTCGGTGCGTAGGCAAGCACCCTGTTGGACTATATAAGGCGGTGACCAAGCAAGGCAGGTTGATCAGTTTATTTTCAAGCGTTCAATAGTGAACTACTGTAAAGTTATCAAACTCTTAAAATTGTTTTGCGTTTATTACTAGTAAATAAAACTAGCTATTACTTACATTATCTGTGCGTGTGTTTATTCGACTTTATAGTGATCGAACCCAGGATTGATAATCGAGGAATCGTCGAATTCGTCACAATTGGTGTCAGAAGTGATATTGTTAAATAAATACCGAGAGTTTTCCAGGATAACAAAGACATGGCAAAGCTGAATGAATTAAAGATTCAGCAACTCAAAAATGAGTTGGAACAACGCGGACTAAACACTACAGGCAATAAATCAGAGTTACAGTCACGATTGCGAGAGGCTATGGAAGCGGAAGGAATCAACGTTGATGATCATGTTTTTCATCTTGTGGAGGAGGCACCAACAAAAATGGAAGAAAAAAATAAGTCTCCGAATCCAGGAGCAACTGTGGACACAAACATGATATTGGCTGTATTAACTCAGATGTCCACTAAAATGGAAGAACAAGAGACGCGTATTACATCTCGAATGGCATCTCAGCTCGAAGAACAGAAAACTTGCATGGCATCTCAGCTGGAAGAACAGAAAACACACATTGCATGTCGAATGGAGGCCCAAGAGACTCGTATTATAGAAATGTCGTCTCAAATTTCGGCCAATATTTCATCACAGCTCTCCGCTCAACTGGAAGAACAAAAGGCGTATATGTCATCGCAGTTGGAAGCACAAGATGCAAAAATTGCACAATTTCAAGATAAAATAGAGACCGAGGTAGATGCGTTAAGGGGCCGTATCCAGGAGTTGCAACTGAACCGTCCATCTGCTTCAGCGAATACTCCCAAGGTAAAATCCCCGTCATTTGATGGTTCTGTTCCATTCCAGGTATTTAAGCTACAATTTGAGAAGACGGCTGCGGTGAATAATTGGTGCACTGAAGATAAAGTTGCAGCACTATTCGTGGCATTGAAGGGACCTGCAGCAGAAATCTTACAGACTATTCCCGAGTCCGAAAGGAACAGTTATGATGCATTGATGGGTGCGGTTGAAAGACGCTATGGTAGCGAACATCGAAAGCAGATATACCAAATAGAGCTACAGAATCGATCCCAGAAACCTAATGAGACTTTGCAGGAATTTGCATCGGACATCGAGAGATTGGCCCATTTGGCAAATGCGGACGCACCTGTGGAGTACACTGAGAGGGTAAAAATCCAAAGTTTTATAAATGGAATACGCGATGTAGAGACGAAGCGGGCCACATATGCAAACCCCAAACGGACATTCTCTGAAACGGTATCACATGCTCTAACGCAGGAAACAGCCTCGCTATTAAGTAAACCTGCGTACAAGGCTCATCGTGTAGAAGTGGAAACTCCGGCTTGGGTAGACAAAATTTTGGAAGCGTTGAACGGAGTACAGAAAAAAAGTGATGGTGCCATTAAATGCTTTAAGTGCGGAAAACCTGGTCACATAGCACGTTATTGCGGCACTGGCTCCAGTAACCTCAGCAATTCAGGTGGACGAAAACGCAAAGCTGAAGGAGATGAGCAAATTTCCCAACCAAATCAGTCGTTAAACTAAATCGAGCCAGCCGAAAGGGGCGTGGACTGGCTCCCGCAAATGAATGCCCCATAATCTCTGTCTCACAGATCGGAAGGAAAGCTAGTAATGTTACTGTTGTTGCATATGTGGATGGAAAAGAGCACTTACTAACTGTGGATACAGGCGCATCGCATTCCATAATTCGATCTGATTTAGTCAACAAGGAGGTGAGACCATTGCATGGAGCAAAGTTACGTACGGCCACTGGTGAGGACACCCATGTCCTAGGAGAAGTAACATGTGAAATCGCAATTGGGAACGTGGCCGTTCTACACAGTTTTATAGTAGCAGATATTGTTGACGAAATCATAGTTGGTGTGGACTTCTTAAGCGAGCAAGGCATCAAGATCGACATGCAAAACAGGATTATGAATTACCAGAACATGGATGTGCCATTAAATTTTGGTTACGAAAACAAATACGTTAGTAAGCGAGTGCTTGTGGAGGAGAGCCAACAAATTCCACCGAAGTCGGAAGCAATCATATGGGCAAAGATTGATGGAGATTATGGGACAAACAAATTGTGGGTTGTCGAGGCAGCAAACAAATCAAGGACGAACATATTAGTAGGAAAAACCCTGGCCATGACAAAACAAGATGGACGTGTACCGGTAAGAGTACTTAATGAGTTCAAATCGCCGATTAAACTTTCCAAAGGAGCAATATTGGGACAATGCCAAGAGGTCGAGGTAGTTATCAATTGCGAACAGCTTCAGGAAAATGATTCTACCATCAAGATTAATCTTTCAGATGATATCACGTCGTGGACGGCAGGCCTCGAAAAAGATCATCAGAAAAAGGCAAAGGAACTTCTATCAAAGTACTCGACCATATTTGACAAGGATGGTTCTAAACCAGGTCGGACCAAAGTTGTGAAGCATCAAATTGATACTGGTGATGCAAGGCCCATCCGCCAAGCTCCTCGTAGTATTCCATTGGCCAAACGCCAAGTAGTTAAAGAAATTATACAAGAAATGAGTGACAGCGGCGTGATCGAACCATCAGCTAGTCCATGGAGCTCACCGGTAGTACTAGTGAAAAAGAAAGATGGAAAAATGAGGTTCTGTGTGGATTACCGGAAATTGAACGACGTAACGAAGAAGGACAGTTATCCATTGCCAAGAATCGACGATACTCTGGACTCGTTATCTGGCACGAAATGGTTTTCCACACTGGACTTGAAAAGCGGCTACTGGCAAGTGGAGGTAAAGGATGAAGATAAAGAGAAGACGGCTTTCAGCGTTGGAGAAGGGCTTTGGCAATTTACGGTAATGCCCTTCGGACTATGCAATGCTCCAGCTACTTTTGAGAGACTCATGGACCAGATACTAAAAGGATTGCACTGGCAAACATGTTTGGTGTACCTCGACGACATTATCGTGCTGGGAAAAAGCTTTGAGGAACACCTAAAGAACTTGGATGAAGTTTTCCAAAGAATAGCTGGTGCTGGTCTGAAACTAAGTCCCAAGAAGTGTTCCTTGTTTAAAAAGGAAGTAAGTTATTTGGGTCACAAGGTAACTACGGAGGGAATCTGCACTGCTAAGGAAAAGATCGAAGCCGTAAAGGATTGGCCAAGACCGAGAAATTTGCATGAGTTACGGAGCTTCCTTGGGCTGTGCACGTATTATCGCCGATTTGTACCAAGTTTTGCCAGCGTAGCTAGTAGTCTCCATGACCTTACAAGGAAGAATATGAGTTTTGAATGGAAGAAGGAACAGGAGGTGGCTTTTCAAACATTGAAGGAACGACTATGCACTGCCCCGATGTTAGCATATCCAATTCCAGGTTCAAAGTTTATTCTGGATACAGATGCGAGTGGTTATGCTATAGGAGGTGTTTTGTCCCAGATTGTTGATGGACAGGAGAAGGTAGTTGCATACTATAGCCGAACAATTGGGAAGCCTGAAAGGAACTATTGTGTAACCCGGAGAGAACTGTTGGCATTGGTAGAGTGCGTTAAGCATTTCCACAAGTATCTCTATGGGCAGCGATTCCATGTCAGGACAGACCACGCAGCGTTGAAATGGCTCTTACAGTTCCGTAATCCGGAAGGTCAATTGGCACGGTGGATAGAGCGACTGCAAAGTTATGACTTTTCCATAGAGCATCGCAAAGGTAGCACCCACGGAAATGCTGATGCAATGTCACGAAGACCATGTAACTTGGTATGCAAGCATTGTTCCAAAGCTGAGGCCAAGGAAGACATTATAGATGTGCGGCTCATGACTATAACATCTACGGACGAATGGGACATGGATCAATTAAGGAGGTTTCAGCACGAAGATCCAAATCTTACACGTGTAATGCAAGGAATCGAACGAAACAAGCGACCATCAAGAGAGGAGATGTCAGCAGAAAGTCCTGTTGCCAAGTCATATTGGGCACAGTGGAATAGTTTGCAATTAGAATCCGGTTGTTTGCATCGAATATGGGAAAGTGAGGATGGTCAATGTGTTCGAAAGCTAATTGTCGTCCCAAGGAAGAAAATCCCTGATGTACTCAATGAATTACATAACGGTCCAAGCGGAGGTCATCTTGGAGTCACCAAAACCTTGGAAAAAGTCAAGCAAAGATTCTATTGGGTTGGTTGCCGTCAATCGGTCGCGGAGTGGATTGGCAACTGTGAAGTATGCATCAAAGCTAAAGGACCGAAATCAAGGAGCCATGGCCAAATGAAACAGTATAACTCAGGTGCGCCATTTGAGAGGATAGCCATGGATGTAGCTGGTCCATTTCCTACTAGCAAACTCGGAAACAAATATGTCCTGGTAGTTATGGACTATTTCAGCAAGTGGCCAGAAGTGTACCCTATTCCAAATCAAGAGGCAGAAACCATAGCAGAAGTGTTTACTAACAATTGGGTAGCTAGGTTTGGTGCACCGATGGAGATACATTCTGACCAAGGCAGAAATTTCGAATCAGCTGTGTTCCAGGAAATGTGCAAGACATTGGGCATTCGGAAAACTCGAACAACTGCACTACATCCTCAGTCAGATGGCATGGTGGAACGATTCAATAGAACCTTGGAAGAGCACCTGAAGAAAGTAGTGGATAAGTTCCAGAAGGATTGGGATACTCACATCTCCTTATTCCTAATGGCATATCGCTCTGCAGTACATGAAACAACTGGTCAGACTCCGGCAAAGGTAATTTTCGGGAATGATCTTCGATTGCCAGCTGACTTGAAGTTTGGGATAAACGCTGATGCAGGAGTAAATGCTCGGAAATCTACTAGCGTATTGGAAGAAGAAATGAGAGAAATTCACGACCTTGTGAGACAACGCACTAAGATCATGAGCGATAAGATGAAGGCCAGGTACGACAAAGCAATAAATTCAGAAGGTTTTATAGAAGGAGATTTAGTGCTGCTATACAACCCACAGCGTAAGAAAGGTTTGTCCCCAAAACTACAATGTAACTGGGAAGGCCCATACAAAGTCATAAAACGGATCAACGATGTGGTATATCGCATACAAACTATGGGAAGGCCAAGGAATAAGATGAAGGTGGTCCATTTGGAAAGGCTAGCTGCGTTTGGTTCCGGCAATGTGTCTGATCGGGACAATCAGACTTAGGTGGAGGGCAGTGTGGCGATTATTCTCAAGCATGTACCATCCCTAACTCAATAACACTCCCACCACTAGTTAACACAACCGAGATAACGATGGCTACGCTTATGCATGCAAGCGTATAACTAGGAAGAGGAAGAGAGATGGCGCGAGTGTTTGCGAATACGATGCAAAGAGGAGATGCTAATAAATAAGACCGACCCTTCCAGAACACGAAAAGCGAACAACCAAGAAAGTTCTCGGTGCGTAGGCAAGCACCCTGTTGGACTATATAAGGCGGTGACCAAGCAAGGCAGGTTAATCAGTTTATTTTCAAGCGTTCAATAGTGAACTACTGTAAAGTTATCAAACTCTTAAAATTGTTTTGCGTTTATTACTAGTAAATAAAACTAGCTATTACTTACATTATCTGTGCGTGTGTTTATTCGACTTTATAGTGATCGAACCCAGGATTGATAATCGAGGAATCGTCGAATTCGTCACAATATATACCTAAGTATTCTTTTTTTTTACAAACATACCTAAACACATAACGATGAAAGAGTAGAGAATTATCTTAAAGTCTTGTGAGTTGATTATGTAGTCGAGGAGGGGTTTGCATTGGATGGGTATGGGAGATGTTGCTGGCAACTCTCAATGCGTGGTAGGGCAGGGAGTGAGAGTAAATAAGGAGGTAAACAATACCATCAACCTCCTCTCACAGGTTTTTTTTCATTCACGCATTAACCACTCCCGCATAGTAATTTCGTTCTGTGTTGTGGTCATTCATAGATGACTTAGGGCCGGTTTCACCAACGCGACTAAGACTAAAACTAAGTCGTGACTTAAGTTAGCACAGATTTTATTATTATTTTGAATTTACTGAAATGTAGCGGGTAAAGTAACTGTATTTTTCCCATAATAGACTCCTCTGTTTTTATGCAGTTTGCGACCGATGGATTTAAATCCTTTTTTAAAATTGACAACAAAGTTTGTTCCGAATAATCCTTTTCTGTCACTAATTTAATTTCTTCACCTATGTTAAAGAGTTTTACATAAGTGTGTTCCGTTACTTTTACATCTCCTACAGTTGATTTTCCATGGAAAGGTTCTTCGTTTTGTATTCGCTTTTTTGCTAAATTGGGTTTGACATAATTTTAACTGAATCCTGTGCCCACTAAAAACCTTAAAATGTTTCCGCTCTCCGTTTTTACCTCGATGTATGAAATCGAAGAGCTAGTTATGCTAAAAAATGAACGTAATTGCATTCATCCTGTGCTATCTCTTGACCATTATGTCCGTCGTCTTCTCCTGACATTTCTATATGGTACGTCCTTTGATTTTTTACGAGTGGTTGATTTCTGACCGATTGTGGGGTCTTTTACCTTAAAACTGGTTCTGAGGTGGTTTCTTCATATAATTAATTCGCCGTGAATGTAGGCTTTGGTCTACATCCAATGGTTCTGGCTTAGGTTAAGGCTTTGGGGGGCCTTGGAGGGACACTTGTAGGTTAAATTCGGTTGGAGGACTGTGGACTGGCTCTCCACCTTGGTTGATTGATTTGTGGCTCGTGAGCCAATTGTGGGTAAAAGGACTGCTGTTGGGTGGGATATTTTCCCGTATTTGAATATCCTCTTTTCACATTTTGTGCATGATTTGTTCTATAGTTTTGGTTGTCTAGTTTCATGCATAGGTGAAGGGCCTGTGGAAGATCAGCAGGCTCTCTGATTCCCAGTAGTCGTGGTTAGTCCCCATTCAGACCTCTAATGAAGGTATCAAGTGCCTTATCTCTATACGATTGGGTCATCATGCGCAGAGACTAGCTACCCATTTCCACACATCCTAATTTATTTAGAATTAAAGAAAGGTATTTGAAAAATTTGGCTATGCTCTTATTACCTTGTACTAAAGTCGTGAGCTGATATTTCAAAGTGGAAATATCGCGTTTGTCTGCATAATGCATTGCAAGACATTTCGTAATTGCCAGCCAATCTAGCGGTGTATTATAAGATTCTAATGCCGTATCGGCATTGCCTGTTATCTTGTTTCGGATTACGCTCAGTATTCCGTAATATTTTGGGGTTCCCTTTAGTGGTTCGTAAATAATAAGTATTCTATCCACGCTTTTCTTCAAGGAGTTAAATTCCCCAGGGCGGCCGGAAAAATCTTTGAGGCATTTTATTACATCTGGTATTTTGTCCAAGTCGGCCGGATTTCCTTGATGCCTTTCTTCGATTACCTGGTCTATCGCTGTATTAAGAAAAGAGTTTGGGTTGAGCGTGGCCTGCATTACACTTGGTCCATATTGTTGCAGAATGTTCGTTGCGATATTGGTTATTAAGTCCCTTAGGTTGTCCATAAGTCCCTTAGGTTTATCCCTGAGGGGCTGAGAGGGTTTGGCCAAGGACAGGAGGACGGACTAAATTATTGGGGTTTGCCATCTTTATTATTTTTTATTTTTCATAATTATTCCTTATTTTCGTATTTTTTCCTGCCTTGATCATTGTTATTATTTCTTCTTTTATCGTATCCTGATTTTCGTAATCTTCTATAGTGGCTATTTTATTTTTCCCTATAAAGTCGAGTACTCCCTGTATACACTTTCTTTGCTTATGTCACTACTTTTATTCCTAACAGTAGCTGTCACTCTTGCAAACAAATGCTACTTCGGACTGAGTAGGCAATTGAAAAGTAAAGTCCTCTCTCGACGAACGAAAATAACACTCTACAAGTCACTCATCGCACCCGTCCTGCTATATGGTGCAGAAGCGTGGACACTAACAACATCTGATGAGGCGGCTCTGGGAGTATTCGAGAGAAAGGTTCTTCGAAAGATTTGTGGACCTCTACGCGTTGGCGACGGCGAGTACCGAAGAAGATTTAATGATGAGCTGTATGAACTTTACGCAGACGCCGACATAGTTCAGCGAATTAAAACACAGCGGCTTCGCTGGCTAGGCCACGTAGTGCGAATGAGCGAAGATGCTCCAGCCCAGAAGGTATTCTTATCGGCACCCGCCGGTGGAAGCAGAGGAAGAGGGAGACGACCACTCCGATGGAAGGACCAAGTGGAGACCGATTTGCGATCCCGCGGTGTTTCCAATTGGCGCCAGTTGGCGCAACGAAGAAACGACTGGCGAGCTATGTTGGACGGTCAAAATCGCCCAGGCGGTTAGATGACCATTTAAAGAAGAAGAAGCTGTCTTTTTAGGAATTCTAGTGCTATTCAATTTTCCTACTACTCTGTCTAATTCAACGTTATCTACTGTAGGTAAAGCGTCTATAACTCCAAAAGTCTCCATTAAGATATATTTTGCACAGAAAAATAATTTATAAATAATATGTCAAAACTTATGACTTAATCTATGTCTTACTCGTATTTTCATATCACCAATTTCAAAATACTGCTGCTACTTGTCCTATTGTGCCACCTATTTTGTATCACCAAATCACCGCTTGCTTGCTGCTATTTCGTCTTTTGTACCACCTTTTTCGTATCACCCCGCTTGCTTGCTGCTATTTCACCTTTTGTACCACCTTTTTTATTGCGTCCCGCAACAAACCTGTGGAACACTGCGAGGGACGAGGCGGTACTAAGGTCACTAGAGGCCTCCAAGAGGCAAACTTAGCCCTTTTAATAGACGATATCTTCTCCCGCTATAGGACTTGATGTCGGTATTTGTGAACGCACGTAAGAAGGTGGTGCGCTCTGAAGAGAGGTTTCCCATTAGTTGGGGTTCTGATCGCTTGCGGAAGAGGGTACAGACCTTGCAGTTGTGGATGATGGATCGGATCAAATTTTTAACTCATGGGATCCAATATAGCGTGCGTAGGAGCCGCAACATTAATTGGTTTTTGCCGTGTAAGAAGATCGCATGGATAAACTGGAGCAGAAGGCGCTTAGAACGACAGTCGTAGGGGAGGATAACTGGATGGCGTTCATTGTAGGCGAGATCATGGGATGCAGAAAGACACCCGCAAGATGTTACGGCTGTCGACGAAGGGGTTGATAGAAAGGACTTTGCTTTTTGTCCCAATGGGCTTCCCAGTTTTTAAATCCATTACTTCTTCAGAATAATGTTTCGGTTGATAGATTTTGATAAGAAGTCGAGTCGTAGCCTTAATTTCGTCAGGCGAAATGAGGTATGACTCCGTTTTTAAGGAAGATTTCGTTTTGGGATTAGTTCTTCGAAAGAACCTCATAATGTATGATACGACCCTCAAAGCTCTTGAAAAATCAGAAAACCTTTCGAGAATGTCCTCTTATCGTTTATTTGCGTAGTTATGTGAATTTGTACTCTCTTTTCTTCGATGTTGGTACCATAATCCTTTTCTTGAGTTGGTCAATTCATCTTCTCTTCTTGTAGCCAAGAAGGTCCCTGGCACCACAAAGTGTTATTTACTAGATCCCTCGCTGATAGTCCTCTGCTAGCCAAGTCTGCTGAGTTTGATGCGGAACCCACGTGTCTGCAGGCTTTGTTCCCTACATTTTCCACAATTTTTGTTACTCTATGACCCACGAATGTTGACCAAGAGCACGGTGGTTTTCTGATCCAAGCTAAGACGATGGTTGAGTCGGTCCATAGGTAAATGCTGAAAGTGCCTAAGTTCAGATTTTCAATAACAGATTTTAAGACCAATAAGACTGCTCCACAGAGCTCCAATCGGGGTAAGGAAATTGTTTTGACTGGGGCTACTCTTGTTTTCGCCATTAGCAGATTTACGTAGGTTTGATATTTGGTTTTGACTCGTCGAAAAATTGTCGATGCAAAGGCCTCTTCTGAGCCATCGCAGAACCCATGTATTTCAACGTCGTTGGTGGGCGTGAAATACACTCATCTTAGTATGCGAATTTTGTTAATCTCGTTATACTCATGCATGAAGCTCTGCCACCGATCTAGGGTTTGTGAAGATACTCTTTCGTCCCAGACAGTTTGCATGATGATTTTGGCAACGATTATGACTGGGGCGAGCCAACCAAGGGGGTCGAAGAGTTTGGCGATAGCGGACAATATCACAATTTTCTATGGGCTTTGCCGTAAAATAAAAATAGTCCGAATGCGCGTTCCAGCGGATAACTAGGGTTTTAACTGTACTGGTATTGAAAGTAATCTGTAAATCAATATCCGTTGGAGATATAACATTGAACTTTGGCATATGCATTTTTTTCGTAGCGACAACTGTTTGCTGTGAAAATGAGCGAGATCGGCTAAAAGTCTTGCTTTCTTTTTTATTCTACCCAGCTTTACTTGTACACAGGGTATTATAACTTTGTTTGGATAACGGTTGGTTGTACAGGTATAAAGGGATCGAGATAGATATAAACTTTCATATATCAAAATGACCAGGATCGAAATATTTGATTGAGCCATGTCCGTCCGTCTGTCCGTTAACACGATAAATTGAGCAAATATTGAGATATCTTCACCAAATTCGGTATGCGGACTTATTTAGACTCACAATAGATTGGTATTGAAAATGAGCGAAATTCGACGATAACCATGCCCCCTTTTCCTATATCGAAAATATCGTAAAATTGAAAAATTGGGATAATTCGAAAAGGAATACCACTAAATTCATGAAATTTGGTAGGTGGATTTATTTTATAACGCAAAACACAAATTCAGGAAATTTTTGGAATATGGGTATGGCAACGCCCACATTTAGAAGAAGCAAATTCTGAAGTTTAACAAGCTGTATATCAATATCCGTTGGAGATATAACTTTGAACTTTGGCATAGGCATTTTTTTCGTAGCGACAACTGTTTGCTGTGAAAATGAGCGAGATCGGCTAAAAGTCATGCTTGCTTTTTTATTCTACCCAGCTGTACTTGTACACAGGGTATTATAACTTTGTTTGGATAACGGTTCGTTGTACAGGTATAAAGGGATCGAGATAGATATAGACTTTCATATATCAAAATGACCAGGATCGAAATATTTGATTGAGCCATGTCCGTCCGTCTGCCCGTTAACACGATAAATTGAGCAAATATTGAGATATCTTCACCAAATTCGGTATGCGAGCTTATTTAGACTCAGAATAGATTGGTATTGAAAATGAGCGAAATCTGACAATAACCACTCCCCCTTTTCCTACATCGAAAATATCGAAAAATTAAAAAAAATTAGATAATTCGAAAACAAATACCGCTAAATTAATGAAATTTGGTAGGTGGATTGATTTTATAACGCAAAACCCAAGTTCAGTAAATGCCCACATTTAGAAGAAGCGAATTCAGAAGTTTTACAAGCTGTAAATCAATATCCGTTGGAGATATAACATTGAAATTTGGCATACGCATTTTTTTCGTAGCGACAATTGTTTGCTGTGCAAATGAGCGAAATCGAATGATTATGCCCAGCTGTACTTGTACACAGAATATTATAACTTTGTTTGGATAACGGTTGGTCATACAGGTATAAAGGAATCGAGATAGATATAGACTTCCATATATCAAAATGGCCAGCATCGAAAGAAAATTTGGTTGAGCCATGTCCGTCCGTCTGTCCGTTAACACGATAACTTGAGCAAATATTAAGATATCTTCACCAAGTTCGGTATGCGGGCTTATTTAGACCCAGAATAGATTCGTATTGAAAATGACCAAAATCGGACGATAACCGCGCCTGTTTTCCTATATCGAAAATATCGTAAAATTGAAAAAATGAGATAATTCGAAAAAGAAAACCACTAAATTCATGAAATTTGGTAGGTGGATTGATTTTATAACGCAAAACACAAGTTCAGTAAAATTTTGGAATATGGGTATGGCAACGCCCACATTTAGAAGAAGCAAATTCAGAAGTTTAACAAGCTGTATATTAATATCCGTTGGAGATATAACATTGAACTTTGGCATATACATTTTTTTCGTAGCGACAACTGTTTGCTGTGAAAATGAGCGAGATCGGCTAAAAGTCATGCTTTCTTTTTTATTATACCCAGCAGTAGTTGTACACAGGGTATTATAACTTTGTTTGAATAACGGTTGGTTGTACAGGTATAAAGGAATCGAGATAGATATAGACTTCCATTTATCAAAATGACCAGGATCGAAATATTTGATTGAGCCATGTCCGTCCGTCTGTCCGTTAACTCGATAACTTGAGCAAATATTAAGATATCTTCACCAAGTTCGGTATGCGGGATTATATAGACCCAGAATAGATTGGTATTAAAAATGAGCAAAATCGGACGATAACCGCGCCCCTTTTCCTACATGGAAAATTGCAAAAATTAGATAATTCGAAAACGAATACCACTAAATTAATGAAATTTGGTAAGTGGATTGATTTTATAACGCAAAACACAAGTTCAGTAAATGCCCACATTTAGAAGAAGAAAATTCAGAAGTTTTACAAGCTGTAATTCAATAGCCGTTAGAGATATAACATTGAAATTTGGCATATACATTTTGTTCGTAGCGACAACTGTTTGTTGTAAAAATGAGCGAAATCGGCTGAAAGCCAGGCTTTCTTTTTTACAGGTATAAAGGGATCGAGATAGATATAGACTTCCATATATCAAAATGACCAGCATCGAAAGAAAATTTGGTTGAGCCATGTCCGTCCGTCTGTCCGTCCTTCCGTCTGTACGTTAACACGATGACTTGAGATAATATTCAGATATCTTCATCAGTTATTTAGACTGAGAATAGATTGGTATTGAAAACGAGCGAAATCGGACGATAACCACGCCCCCTTTTCCTACATCGAAAATATCGAAAAATTTTAAAAATTCGATAATTCGAAAACGAATACCACTAAATTAATGAAATCTGGTAGGTGGATTGATTTTATAACGCAAAACACAAGTTCAGTAAATGCCCACATTTAGAAGAAGCGAATTCAGAAGTTTTACAAGCTGTAAATCAATATCCGTTGGAGATAGAACATTGAACTTTGGCATATGCATTTTTTTCGTAGCGACAACTGTTTGCTGTGAAAATGAGCGAGATCGGCTAAAAGTCTTGCTTTCTTTTTTATTCTACCCAGCTTTACTTGTACACAGGGTATTATAACTTTGTTTGGATAACGGTTGGTTGTACAGGTATAAGGGATCGAGATAGATATAAACTTTAATATATCAAAATGACCAGGATCGAAATATTTGATTGAGCCATGTCCGCCCGTCTGTCCGGTAACACGATAAATTGAGCAAATATTGAGATAACTTCACCAAATTCGGTATGCGAGCTTATTTAGACTCAGAATAGATAGGTATTGAAAATGAGCGAAATTCGACGATAACCATGCCCCCTTTTCCTATATCGAAAATATCGTAAAATTGAAAAATTGGGATAATTCGAAAAGGAATACCACTAAATTCATGAAATTTAGTAGGTGGATTGATTTTATAACGCGAAACACAAGTTCAGTAAATGCTCACATTTAGAAGAAGCAAATTCAGAAGTTTAACAAGCTGTAATTCAATAGCCGTGGGAGATATAACATTGAAATTTGGCACAGGCATTTTTTTCGTAGCGACAACTGTTTGCTGTGAAAACGAGCGAGGTCGGCTGTAAGCCACGTTTTCTTTTTATACCCAGCTGTACTTGTGCACAGGGTATTATAACTTTGTTTGGATAACGGTTGGTTGTACAGGTATAAAGGGATCGAGATAGATTTAAACTTTCATATATCAAAATGACCAGGATCGAAATATTTGATTGAGCCATATCCGTCCGTCTGTCCGTTAACACGATAAATTGAGCAAATATTGAGATATCTTCACCAAATTCGGTATGCGGACTTATTTAGACTCACAATAGATTGGTATTGAAAATGAGCGAAATTCGACGATAACCATGCCCCCTTTTCCTATATCGAAAATATCGTAAAATTGAAAAATTGGGATAATTCGAAAAGGAATACCACTAAATTCATGAAATTTGGTAGGTGGATTTATTTTATAACGCAAAACACAAATTCAGGAAAATTTTGGAATATGGGTATGGCAACGCCCACATTTAGAAGAAGCAAATTCTGAAGTTTAACAAGCTGTATATCAATATCCGTTGGAGATATAACTTTGAACTTTGGCATAGGCATTTTTTTCGTAGCGACAACTGTTTGCTGTGAAAATGAGCGAGATCGGCTAAAAGTCATGCTTGCTTTTTTATTCTACCCAGCTGTACTTGTACACAGGGTATTATAACTTTGTTTGGATAACGGTTCGTTGTACAGGTATAAAGGGATCGAGATAGATATAGACTTTCATATATCAAAATGACCAGGATCGAAATATTTGATTGAGCCATGTCCGTCCGTCTGCCCGTTAACACGATAAATTGAGCAAATATTGAGATATCTTCACCAAATTCGGTATGCGAGCTTATTTAGACTCAGAATAGATTGGTATTGAAAATGAGCGAAATCTGACAATAACCACGCCCCCTTTTCCTACATCGAAAATATCGAAAAATTAAAAAAAATTAGATAATTCGAAAACAAATACCGCTAAATTAATGAAATTTGGTAGGTGGATTGATTTTATAACGCAAAACACAAGTTCAGTAAATGCCCACATTTAGAAGAAGCGAATTCAGAAGTTTTACAAGCTGTAAATCAATATCCGTTGGAGATATAACATTGAAATTTGGCATACGCATTTTTTTCGTAGCGACAATTGTTTGCTGTGCAAATGAGCGAAATCGAATGATTATGCCCAGCTGTACTTGAACACAGAATATTATAACTTTGTTTGGATAACGGTTGGTCGTACAGGTATAAAGGAATCGAGATAGATATAGACTTCCATATATCAAAATGGCCAGCATCGAAAGAAAATTTGGTTGAGCCATGTCCGTCCGTCTGTCCGTCCTTCCGTCTGTACGTTAACACGATGACTTGAGATAATATTCAGATATCTTCATCAGTTATTTAGACTGAGAATAGATTGGTATTGAAAACGAGCGAAATCGGACGATAACCACGCCCCCTTTTCCTACATCGAAAATATCGAAAAATTTTAAAAATTCGATAATTCGAAAACGAATACCACTAAATTAATGAAATCTGGTAGGTGGATTGATTTTATAACGCAAAACACAAGTTCAGTAAATGCCCACATTTAGAAGAAGCAAATTCAGAAGTTTTACAAGCTGTATAACATTGAAATTTGGCATAGACATTTTGTTCGTAGCGACAACTGTTTGCTGTGAAAATGAGCGAAATCGGCTTAAAGTCACGCTTTCTTTTTTATTATACCCAGCTGTACTTGTACACAGGGTATTATAACTTTGTTTGGATAACGGTTGGTTGTACAGGTATAAAGGGATCGAGATAGATATAGACTTCCATATATCAAAATGACCAGCATCGAAAGAAAATTTGGTTGAGCCATGTCCGTCCGTCTGTCCGTCCTTCCGCCTGTACGTTAACACGATGACTTGAGATAATATTCAGATATCTTCATCAGTTATTTAGACTGAGAATAGATTGGTATTGAAAACGAGCGAAATCGGACGATAACCACGCCCCCTTTTCCTGCATCGAAAATATCGAAAAATTTTAAAAATTCGATAATTCGAAAACGAATACCACTAAATTAATGAAATCTGGTAGGTGGATTGATTTTATAACGCAAAACACAAGTTCAGTAAATGCCCACATTTAGAAGAAGCAAATTCAGAAGTTTTAAAAGCTGTAAATCAATATCCGTTGGAGATATAACATTGAAATTTGGCATACTCATTTTTTTCGTAGCGACAATTGTTTGCTGTGCAAATGAACGAAATCGAATGATTATGCCCAGCTGTACTTGTACACAGAATATTATAACTTTGTTTGGATAACGGTTGGTCGCACAGGTATAAAGGAATCGAGATAGATATAGACTTCCATATATCAAAATGACCAGCATCGAAAGAAAATTTGGTTGAGCCATGTCCGTCCGTCTGTCCGTCCTTCCGTTTGTACGTTAACACGATGACTTGAGATAATATTCAGATATCTTCATCAGTTATTTAGACTGAGAATAGATTGGTATTGAAAACGAGCGAAATCGGACGATAACCACGCCCCCTTTTCCTACATCGAAAATATCGAAAAATTTTAAAAATTAGATAATTCGAAAACGAATACCACTAAATTAATGAAATCTGGTAGGTGGATTGATTTTATAACGCAAAACACAAGTTCAGTAAATGCCCACATTTAGAAGAAGAAAATTCAGAAGTTTTACAAGCTGTAATTCAATAGCCGTTAGAGATATAACATTGAAATTTGGCATATACATTTTGTTCGTAGCGAAAACTGTTTGTTGTAAAAATGAGCGAAATCGGCTGAAAGCCAGGCTTTCTTTTTTATTATACCCAGCTGTACTTGTACACAGGGTATTATAACTTTGTTTGGATAACGGTTGGTTGTACAGGTATAAAGGGATCGAGATAGATATAGACTTCCATATATCAAAATGACCAGGATCGAAATATTTGATTGAGCCATGGCCGTCCGTCTGTCGGTTAACACGATAACTTGAGCAAATATTAAGATATCTTCACCAAATTCTGTATGCGGGCTTATTTAGACCCAGAATAGATTCGTATTGAAAATGACCAAAATCGGACGATAACCGCGCCTGTTTTCCTATATCGAAAATATCGTAAAATTTAAAAAATGAGATAATTCGAAAAAGAAAACCACTAAATTCATGAAATTTGGTAGGTGGATTGATTTTATAACGCAAAACACAAGTTCAGTAAAATTTTGGAATATGGGTATGGCAACGCCCACATTTAGAAGAAGCAAATTCAGAAGTTTAACAAGCTGTATATCAATATCCGTTGGAGATATAACATTGAACTTTGGCATAGACATTTTTTTCGTAGCGACAACTGTTTGCTGTGAAAATGAGCGAGATCGGCTAAAAGTCATGCTTTCTTTTTTATTATACCCAGCAGTAGTTGTACACAGGGTATTATAACTTTGTTTGAATAACGGTTGGTTGTACAGGTATAAAGGAATCGAGATAGATATAGACTTCCATTTATCAAAATGACCAGGATCGAAATATTTGATTGAGCCATGTCCGTCCGTCTGTCCGTTAACACGATAACTTGAGCAAATATTAAGATATCTTCACCAAGTTCGGTATGCGGGATTATATAGACCCAGAATAGATTGGTATTAAAAATGAGCAAAATCGGACGATAACCGCGCCCCTTTTCCTACATCGAAAATTGCAAAAATTAGATAATTCGAAAACGAATACCACTAAATTAATGAAATTTGGTAAGTGGATTGATTTTATAACGCAAAACACAAGTTCAGTAAATGCCCACGTTTAGAAGAAGAAAATTCAGAAGTTTTACAAGCTGTAATTCAATAGCCGTTAGAGATATAACATTGAAATTTGGCATATACATTTTGTTCGTAGCGACAACTGTTTGTTGTAAAAATGAGCGAAATCGGCTGAAAGCCAGGCTTTCTTTTTTATTATACCCAGCTGTACTTGTACACAGGGTATTATAACTTTGTTTGGATAACGGTTGGTTGTACAGGTATAAAGGGATCGAGATAGATATAGACTTCCATATATCAAAATGACCAGCATCGAAAGAAAATTTGGTTGAGCCATGTCCGTCCGTCTGTCCGTCCTTCCGTCTGTACGTTAACACGATGACTTGAGATAATATTCAGATATCTTCATCAGTTGTTTAGACTGAGAATAGATTGGTATTGAAAACGAGCGAAATCGGACGATAACCACGCCCCCTTTTCCTACATCGAAAATATCGAAAAATTTTAAAAATTAGATAATTCGAAAACGAATACCACTAAATTAATGAAATCTGGTAGGTGGATTAATTTCATAACGCAAAACACAAGTTCAGTAAAATTTTGGAATATGGGTATGGCAACGCCCACATTTAGAAGAAGCAAATTCAGAAGTTTAACAAGCTGTAAATCAATAGCCGTGGGAGATATAACATTGAAATTTGGCAAAGACATTTGCAAAGACACGCTTTCTTTTTTATTATACCCAACTGTACTTGTACACAGGGTATTATAACTTTGTTTGCATAACGGTTGGTTGTACAGGTATAAAGGGATCGAGATAGATATAGACTTCCATACAAGTATATCAAAATGACCAGGATCGAAATATTTTATTGAGCCGTGGCCGTCCGTCTGTCGGTTAACACGATAACTTGAGCAAATATTAAGATATCTTCACCAAATTCGGTATGCGGGATTATATAGACCCAGAATAGATTTGTATTAAAAATGAGCAAAATCGGACGATAACCGCGCCCCTTTTCCTACATCGAAAATTGCAAAAATTAGATAATTCGAAAACGAATACCACTAAATTAATGAAATTTGGTAAGTGGATTGATTTTATAACGCAAAACACAAGTTCAGTAAATGCCCACATTTAGAAGAAGAAAATTCAGAAGTTTTACAAGCTGTAATTCAATAGCCGTTAGAGATATAACATTGAAATTTGGCATATACATTTTGTTCGTAGCGACAACTGTTTGTTGTAAAAATGAGCGAAATCGGCTGAAAGCCAGGCTTTCTTTTTTATTATACCCAGCTGTACTTGTACACAGGGTATTATAACTTTGTTTGCATAACGGTTGGTTGTACAGGTATAAAGGGATCGAGATAGATATAGACTTCCATATATCAAAATGACCAGCATCGAAAGAAAATTTGGTTGAGCCATGTCCGTCCGTCTGTCCGTCCTTCCGTCTGTACGTTAACACGATGACTTGAGATAATATTCAGATATCTTCATCAGTTATTTAGACCCAGAATAGATTGGTATTAAAAATGAGCAAAATCGGACGATAACCGCGCCCCTTTTCCTACATCGAAAATTGCAAAAATTAGATAATTCGAAAACGAATACCACTAAATTAATGAAATTTGGTAAGTGGATTGATTTTATAACGCAAAACACAAGTTCAGTAAATGCCCACATTTAGAAGAAGCAAATTCAGAAGTTTAACAAGCTGTAAATAAATAGCCGTTGGAGATATAACTTTGGAATTTAGCATAGACATTTTTTTCGTAGCGACAACTGTTTGGTGTGAAAATGATAGAAATCGGGGGAAAGCCAAGCCTTCTTTTTTATTATGCCCAGCAGTACTTGTACACAGGGTATTATAACTTTGCTTGGATAACGGTTGGTTGTACAGGTATATCGAGATAGATATACACTCCCGTATATCAAAATGACCAGGATCGAAATATTTGCTTAAGCCATGCCCGTCCGTCTGTCCGTTAACACGATAACTTGAGCAAATATTAAGATATCTTCACCAAGTTCGGTATGCGGGATTATTTAGACCCATAATAGGTTGGTACTGAAAATGAGCAAAATCGGACGATAACCATGCCCCCTTTTCCTATATCGAAAATATCGTAAAATTGAAAAAATGAGATAATTCGAAAAGGAATACCATTAAATTCATGATATTTGGTAGGTGGAGTGATTTTATAACGCAAAACACAAGTTCAGTAAAATTTTGGAATATGGGTATGGCAACGCCCACATTTAGAAGAAGCAAATCCATAAGTTTAACAAGCTATAAATCAATATCCGTTGGAGATATAACATTGAACTTTGGCATAGACATTTTTTTCGTAGCGAAAACTGTTTGCTGTAAAAATGAGCGAGATCGGCTGAAAGTCATGCTTCCTTTTTTATTCTACCCAGCAGTACTTGTACACAGGGTATTATAACTTTTTTTGGATAACGGTTGGTTGTACAGGTATAAAGGAATCGAGATAGATATAAACTTTCATATATCAAAATGACCAGGACCGAAATATTTGATTGAGCCATGCTAAGATATCTTCACCAAATTCGGTATGCGGGATTATTTAGACCCATAATAGGTTGGTATTGAAAATGAGCGAAATTCGACGATAACCATGCACCCTTTTCCTATATCGAAAATATCGTAAAATTGAAAAAATGAGATAATTCGAAAAGGAATACCATTAAATTCATGATATTTGGTAGGTGGAGTGATTTTATAACGCAAAACACAAGTTCAGTAAAATTTTAGAATATAGGTATGGCAACGCCCACATTTAGAAGAAGCAAATTCAGAAGTTTAACAATCTGTAAATCAATATCCGTCGGAGATATAACATTGAAATTTAGCATACATATTTTCTTCGTGGCGACAACTGTTTGCTGTAAAAATGAGTGAAAGCGGTTGAAAGCCACGCTTTCTTTTTATACCCAGCTGTACTTGTACACAGGGTATTATAACTTTGTTTGGATAACGGTGGCTTGTATAGGTATAAAGGAATCGAGATAGATATAAACTTTCATATATCAAAATGACCAGGATCGAAATATTTGATTGAGCCATGTCCGTCCGTCTGTCCGTTAACACGATAAATTGAGCAAATATTAAGATATCTTCACCAAATTCGGTATGCGGGATTATTTAGACCCATAATAGGTTGGTATTGAAAATGAGCGAAATTCGACGATAACCATGCACCCTTTTCCTATATCGAAAATATCGTAAAATTGAAAAATTGGGATAATTCGAAAAGGAATACCATTAAATTCATGATATTTGGTAGGTGGAGTGATTTTATAACGCAAAACACAAGTTCAGTAAAATTTTGGAATATGGGTATGGCAACGCCCACATTTAGAAGAAGCAAATTCAGAAGTTTAACATTCTGTAAATCAATATCCGTTGAAGATATAACATTGAAATTTGGCATACATATTTTCTTCGTGGCGACAACTGTTTGCTGTAAAAATTAACGAAAGCGGTTGAAAGCCACGCTTTCTTTTTATACCCAGCTGTACTTGTACACAGGGTCTTATAACTTTGTTTGGATAACGGTTGCTTGTACAGGTGTCCGTTAACACGATAAATTGAGCAAAATTTTGAGATATCTTCACCAAATTCGGTATGCGAGCTTATTTAGACTCAGAATAGATAGGTATTGAAAATGAGCGAAATTCGACGATAACCATGCCCCCTTTTCCTATAACGAAAATATCGTAAAATTGAAAAATTGGGATAATTCGAAAAGGAATACCACTAAATTCATGAAATTTAGTAGGTGGATTGATTTTATAACGCAAAACACAAGTTCAGTAAATGCCCACATTTAGAAGAAGCAAGTCCAGAAGTTTAACAAGCTGTAAATCAATAGCCGTGGGAGATATAACATTGAAATTTGGCACAGGCATTTTTTTCGTAGCGATAACTGTTTGCTGTGAAAACGAGCGAGGTCGGCTGTAAGCCACGCTTTCTTTTTATACCCAGCTGTACTTGTACACAGGGTCTTATAACTTTGTTTGGATAACGGTTGCTTGTACAGGTGTCCGTTAACACGATAAATTGAGCAAAATTTTGAGATATCTTCACCACATTCGGTATGCGAGCTTATTTAGACTCAGAATAGATAGGTATTGAAAATGAGCAAAATTCGACGATAACCATGCCTCCTTTTCCTATATCGTAAAATTCAAAAATTGGGATAATTCGAAAAGGAATACCATTAAATTCATGATATTTGGTAGGTGGATTTATTTTATAACGCAAAACACAAATTCAGGAAAATTTTGGAATATGAGTATGGCAACGCCCACATTTAGAAGAAGCAAATTCTGAAGTTTAACACGCTGTATATCAATATCCGTTGGAGATATAACATTGAACTTTGGCATATGCATTTTTTCCGTAGCGACAACTGTTTGCTGTGAAAATGAGCGAGATCGGCTAAAAGTCATGCTTTCTTTTTTATTATACCCAGCAGTAGTTGTACACAGGGTATTATAACTTTGTTTGAATAACGGTTGGTTGTACAGGTATAAAGGAATCGAGATAGATATAGACTTCCATTTATCAAAATGACCAGGATCGAAATATTTGATTGAGCCATGTCCGTCCGTCTGTCCGGTAACACGATAAATTGAGCAAATATTGAGATATCTTCACCAAATTCGGTATACGAGCTTATTTAGACTCAGAATAGATTGGTATTGAAAATTAGCGAAATCGGACGATAACCATGCCCCCTTTTTTATATCGTAAAATTGAAAAAATGAGATAATTCGAAAAATAATACCACTAAATTCATGAAATTTGGTAGGTGGATTGATTTTATAACGCAAAACACAAGTTCAGTAAATGCCCACATTTAGAAGAAGCAAATTCAGAAGTTTTACAAGCTGTAAATTAATAGCCGTTAGAGATATAACATTGAAATTTGGCATAGACATTTTGTTCGTGGCGACAACTGTTTGCTGTGCAAATGAGCGAAATCGAATGATTATGCCCAGCTGTACTTGTACACAAAATATTACCACTTTGTTTGGATAACGGTTGGTCGTACAGGTATAAAGGAATCGGGATAGATATAGACTTCCATACATCAAACTGACCAGGATCGAAAGAAAAATTTATTGAGCCATGTCCGTTCGTCCTGCCGTCTGTCCGTTAACACGATAACTTGAGAAAATATTCAGATATCCTCATCAATTATTTAGACTGAGAATAGATTGGTATTAAAAATAAGCGAAATCTGACAATAACCACGCCCCCTTTTCCTACATCGAAAATATCGAAAAATTAAAAAAATTAGATAATTCGAAAACAAATACCGCTAAATTAATGAAATTTGGTTGGTGGATTGATTTTATAACGCAAAACACAAGTTCAGTAAAATTTTGGAATATGGGTATGGCTACGCCCACATTTAGAAGAAGCAAATTCAGAAGTTTAACAATCTGTAAATCAATATCCGTTGGAGATATAACATTGAAATTTGGCATACGCATTTTTTTCGTAGCGACAATTGTTTGCTGTGCAAATGAGCGAAATCGAATGATTATGCCCAGCTGTACTTGTACACACAATATTATAACTTGGTTTGGATAACGGTTGGTCGTACAGGTATAAAGGAATCGAGATAGATATAGACTTCCATACATCAAAATGACCAGGATCGAAAGAAAAATTGATTGAGCCATGTCCGTTCGTCCTGCCGTCTGTCCGTTAACACGATAACTTGAGAAAATATTCAGATATCCTCATCAATTATTTAGACTGAGAATAGATTGGTATTAAAAATAAGCGAAATCTGACAATAACCACGCCCCCTTTTCCTACATCGAAAATATGGAAAATTTAAAAAAATTAGATAATTCGAAAACAAATACCGCTAAATTAATGAAATTTGGTAGGTGGATTGATTTTATAACGCAAAACAGAAGTTCAGTAAATGCCCACATTTAGAAGAAGCAACTTCAGAAGTTTTACAAGCTGTAAATGAATAGCCGTTAGAGATATAACATTGAAATTTGGCATAGACATTTTGTTCGTAGCGACAACTGTTTGCTGTGAAAATGAGCGAAATCGGCTGAAAGTCACGCTTTCTTTTTTATTATACCCAGCTGTACTTGTACACAGGGTATTATAACTTTGTTTGGATAACGGTTGGTTGTACAGGTATAAAGGGATCGAGATAGATAGAGACTTCCAAACGAATACCACTAAATTAATGAAATTTGGTAGGTGGATTGATTTTATAACGCAAAACACAAGTTCAGTAAAATTTTGGAATATGGGTATGGCAACGCCCACATTTAGAAGAAGCAAATTCAGAAGTTTAACAAGCTGTAAATCAATAACCGTTGGAGATATAACATTGGAATTTGGCATAGACATTTTTTTCGTAGCGACAACTGTTTTGCTGTAAAAATAAGCGAAATCGGCTGAAAGTCACGCTCTCTTTTTTATTATACCCAGCTGTACTTGTACACAGGGTATTATAACTTTGTTTGGATAACGGTTGGTTGTACAGGTTTAAAGGAATCGAGATAGATATAGACTTCCATATATCAAAATGACCAGCATCGAAAGAAAATTTGGTTGAGCGATGTCCGTCCGTCTGTCCGTCCTTCCGTCTGTACGTTAACACGATGACTTGAGATAATATTCAGATATCTTCATCAGTTATTTAGACTGAGAATAGATTGGTATTGAAAACGAGCGAAATCGGACGATAACCACGCCCCCTTTTCCTACATCGAAAATATCGAAAAATTTTAAAAATTAGATAATTCGAAAACAAATACCGCTAAATTAATGAAATTTGGTAGGTGGATTGATTTTATAACGCAAAACACAAGTTCAGTAAATGCCAACATTTAGAAGAAGAAAATTCAGAAGTTTTACAAGCTGTAATTCAATAGCCGTTAGAGATATAACATTGAAATTTGGCATATACATTTTGTTCGTAGCGACAACTGTTTGTTGTAAAAATGAGCGAAATCGGCTGAAAGCCAGGCTTTCTTTTTTATTATACCCAGCTGTACTTGTACACAGGGTATTATACCTTTGTTTGGATAACGGTTGGTTGTACAGGTATAAAGGGATCGAGATAGATATAGACTTCCATATATCAAAATGACCAGGATCGAAATATTTGATTGAGCCATGTCCGTCCGTCTGTCGGTTAACACGATAACTTGAGCAAATATTAAGATATCTTCACCAAATTCGGTATGCGGGCTTATTTAGACCCAGAATAGATTCGTATTGAAAATGACCAAAATCGGACGATAACCGCGCCTGTTTTCCTATATCGGAAATATCGTAAAATTGAAAAAATGAGATAATTCGAAAAAGAAAACCACTAAATTCATGAAATTTGGTAGGTGGATTGATTTTATAACGCAAAACACAAGTTCAGTAAAATTTTGGAATATGGGTATGGCAACGCCCACATTTAGAAGAAGCAAATTCAGAAGTTTAACAAGCTGTATATCAATATCCGTTGGAGATATAACATTGAACTTTGGCATATGCATTTTTTTCATAGCGACAACTGTTTGCTGTGAAAATGAGCGAGATCGGCTAAAAGTCATGCTTTCTTTTTTATTATACCCAGCAGTAGTTGTACACAGGGTATTATAACTTTGTTTGAATAACGGTTGGTTGTACAGGTATAAAGGAATCGAGATAGATATAGACTTCCAGTTATCAAAATGACCAGGATCGAAATATTTGATTGAGCCATGTCCGTCCGTCTGTCCGTTAACACGATAACTTGAGCAAATATTAAGATATCTTCACCAAGTTCTTTATGCGGGATTATATAGAACCAGAATAGATTGGTATTAAAAATGAGCAAAATCGGACGATAACCGCGCCCCTTTTCCTACATCGAAAATTGCAAAAATTAGATAATTCGAAAACGAATACCACTAAATTAATGAAATTTGGTAGGTGGATTGTTTTTATAACGCAAAACACAAGTTCAGTAAATGCCCACATTTAGAAGAAGCAAATTCAGAAGTTTAACAAGCTGTAAATCAATAGCCGTTGGAGATATAACATTACAATTTGGCACAGGCATTTTTTTCGTAGCGACAACTGTTTGCTGTGAAAATGAGCGAACTCGGTTAAAAGCCACGCTTTCTTTTTTATTATAACCAACTGTACTTGTACACAGGGTATTATAACTTTTGTTGGATAACGGTTGGTTGTACAGGTATATCGAGATAGATATACACTCCCGTATATCAAAATGACCAGGATCGAAATATTTGCTTAAGCCATGCCCGTCCGTCTGTCCGTTAACACGATAACTTGAGCAAATATTAAGATATCTTCACCAAGTTCGCTATGCGGGATTATTTAGACCCATAATAGGTTGGTATTGAAAATGAGCAAAATCGGACGATAACCATGCACCCTTTTCCTATATCGAAAATATCGTAAAATTGAAAAAATGAGATAATTCGAAAAAGAAAACCACTAAGTTCATGAAATTTGGTAGGTGGATTGATTTTATAACGCAAAACACAAGTTCAGTAAAATTTTGGAATATGGGTATGGCAACGCCCACATTTAGAAGAAGCAAATTCAGCAGTTTAACAATCTGTAAATCAATAGCCGTTGGAGATATAACATTGGAATTTAGCATAGACATTTTTTTCGTAGCAACAACTGTTTGGTGTGAAAATGATAGAAATCGGCTGAAAGCCAGGCCTTCTTTTTTATTATGCCCAGCAGTACTTGTACACAGGGTATTTTAACTTTGGTTGGATAACGGTTGGTTGTACTGGTATAAAAGAATCGAGATAGATATAAACTTTCATATATCAAAATGACCAGGACCGAAATATTTGATTGAGCCATGCTAAGATATCTTCACCAAATTCGGTATGCGGGATTATTTAGACCCATAATAGGTTGGTATTGAAAATGAGCAAAATCGGACGATAACCATGCACCCTTTTCCTATATCGAAAATATCGTAAAATTGAAAAAATGAGATAATTCGAAAAAGAAAACCACTAAATTCATGAAATTTGGTAGGTGGATTGATTTTATAACGCAAAACACAAGTTCAGTAAAATTTTGGAATATGGGTATGGCAACGCCCACATTTAGAATAAGCAAATCCAGAAGTTTAACAAGCTATAAATCAATATCCGTTGGAGATATAACATTGAACTTTGGCATAGACATTTTTTTCGTAGCGAAAACTGTTTGCTGTAAAAATGAGCGAGATCGGCTGAAAGTCATGCTTCCTTTTTTATTCTACCCAGCAGTACTTGTACACAGGGTATTATAACTTTTTTTGGATAACGGTTGGTTGTACAGGTATAAAGGGATCGAGATAGATATAGACTTCCATATATCAAAATGACCAGGATCGAAATATTTGATTGAGCCATGTCCGTCCGTCTGTCGGTTAACACGATAACTTGAGCAAATATTAAGATATCTTCACCAAATTCGGTATGCGGGCTTATTTAGACCCAGAATAGATTCGTATTGAAAATGACCAAAATCGGACGATAACCGCGCCTGTTTTCCTATATCGGAAATATCGTAAAATTGAAAAAATGAGATAATTCGAAAAAGAAAACCACTAAATTCATGAAATTTGGTAGGTGGATTGATTTTATAACGCAAAACACAAGTTCAGTAAAATTTTGGAATATGGGTATGGCAACGCCCACATTTAGAAGAAGCAAATTCAGAAGTTTAACAAGCTGTATATCAATATCCGTTGGAGATATAACATTGAACTTTGGCATATGCATTTTTTTCATAGCGACAACTGTTTGCTGTGAAAATGAGCGAGATCGGCTAAAAGTCATGCTTTCTTTTTTATTATACCCAGCAGTAGTTGTACACAGGGTATTATAACTTTGTTTGAATAACGGTTGGTTGTACAGGTATAAAGGAATCGAGATAGATATAGACTTCCAGTTATCAAAATGACCAGGATCGAAATATTTGATTGAGCCATGTCCGTCCGTCTGTCCGTTAACACGATAACTTGAGCAAATATTAAGATATCTTCACCAAGTTCTTTATGCGGGATTATATAGAACCAGAATAGATTGGTATTAAAAATGAGCAAAATCGGACGATAACCGCGCCCCTTTTCCTACATCGAAAATTGCAAAAATTAGATAATTCGAAAACGAATACCACTAAATTAATGAAATTTGGTAGGTGGATTGTTTTTATAACGCAAAACACAAGTTCAGTAAATGCCCACATTTAGAAGAAGCAAATTCAGAAGTTTAACAAGCTGTAAATCAATAGCCGTTGGAGATATAACATTACAATTTGGCACAGGCATTTTTTTCGTAGCGACAACTGTTTGCTGTGAAAATGAGCGAACTCGGTTAAAAGCCACGCTTTCTTTTTTATTATAACCAACTGTACTTGTACACAGGGTATTATAACTTTTGTTGGATAACGGTTGGTTGTACAGGTATATCGAGATAGATATACACTCCCGTATATCAAAATGACCAGGATCGAAATATTTGCTTAAGCCATGCCCGTCCGTCTGTCCGTTAACACGATAACTTGAGCAAATATTAAGATATCTTCACCAAGTTCGCTATGCGGGATTATTTAGACCCATAATAGGTTGGTATTGAAAATGAGCAAAATCGGACGATAACCATGCACCCTTTTCCTATATCGAAAATATCGTAAAATTGAAAAAATGAGATAATTCGAAAAAGAAAACCACTAAGTTCATGAAATTTGGTAGGTGGATTGATTTTATAACGCAAAACACAAGTTCAGTAAAATTTTGGAATATGGGTATGGCAACGCCCACATTTAGAAGAAGCAAATTCAGCAGTTTAACAATCTGTAAATCAATAGCCGTTGGAGATATAACATTGGAATTTAGCATAGACATTTTTTTCGTAGCAACAACTGTTTGGTGTGAAAATGATAGAAATCGGCTGAAAGCCAGGCCTTCTTTTTTATTATGCCCAGCAGTACTTGTACACAGGGTATTTTAACTTTGGTTGGATAACGGTTGGTTGTACTGGTATAAAAGAATCGAGATAGATATAAACTTTCATATATCAAAATGACCAGGACCGAAATATTTGATTGAGCCATGCTAAGATATCTTCACCAAATTCGGTATGCGGGATTATTTAGACCCATAATAGGTTGGTATTGAAAATGAGCAAAATCGGACGATAACCATGCACCCTTTTCCTATATCGAAAATATCGTAAAATTGAAAAAATGAGATAATTCGAAAAAGAAAACCACTAAATTCATGAAATTTGGTAGGTGGATTGATTTTATAACGCAAAACACAAGTTCAGTAAAATTTTGGAATATGGGTATGGCAACGCCCACATTTAGAATAAGCAAATCCAGAAGTTTAACAAGCTATAAATCAATATCCGTTGGAGATATAACATTGAACTTTGGCATAGACATTTTTTTCGTAGCGACAACTGTTTGCTGTAAAAATGAGCGAGATCGGCTGAAAGTCATGCTTCCTTTTTTATTCTACCCAGCAGTACTTGTACACAGGGTATTATAACTTTTTTTGGATAACGGTTGGTTGTATAGGTATAAAGGAATCGAGATAGATATAAACTTTCATATATCAAAATGACCAGGACGGAAATATTTGATTGAGCCATGCTAAGATATCTTCACCAAATTCGGTATGCGGGATTATTTAGACCCATAATAGGTTGGTATTGAAAATGAGCAAAATCGGACGATAACCATGCACCCTTTTCCTATATCGAAAATATCGTAAAATTGAAAAAATGAGATAATTCGAAAAAGAAAACCACTAAATTCATGAAATTTGGTAGGTGGATTGATTTTATAACGCAAAACACAAGTTCAGTAAAATTTTGGAATATGGGTATGGCAACGCCCACATTTAGAAGAAGCAAATTCAGCAGTTTAACAATCTGTAAATCAATAGCCGTTGGAGATATAACATTGGAATTTAGCATAGACATTTTTTTCGTAGCAACAACTGTTTGGTGTGAAAATGATAGAAATCGGCTGAAAGCCAGGCCTTCTTTTTTATTATGCCCAGCAGTACTTGTACACAGGGTATTATAACTTTGGTTGGATAACGGTTGGTTGTACTGGTAAAAAGGAATCGAGATAGATATAGACTTCCATATATCAAAATGACCAGGATCGAAAGAAAATTTGATTGAGCCATGTCCGTCCGTCTGTCCGTCCTGCCGCCTCTCCGTTAACACGATAACTTTACCAAATATTCAGATATCTTCATCAGTTATTTAGACTGAGAATAGATTGGTATTCAAAATGAGCGAAATCGGACGCTAACCATGCCCCCTTTTCCTATATCGAAAATATCGTAAAATTGAAAAAATTAGATAATTCGAAAAATAATACCACTAAATTCATGAAATTTGGTAGGTGGATTGATTTTATAACGCAAAACACAAGTTCAGTAAAATTTTGGAATATGGGTATGGCAACGCCCACATTTAGAAGAAGCAAATTCAGAAGTTTAACAAGCTGTAAATCAATAGCCGTTGGAGATATAACATTGGAATTTGGCATAGACATTTTTTTCGTAGCGACAACTGTTTTGCTGTAAAAATAAGCGAAATCGGCTGAAAGTCACGCTCTCTTTTTTATTATACCCAGCTGTACTTGTACACAGGGTATTATAACTTTGTTTGGATAACGGTTGGTTGTACAGGTTTAAAGGAATCGAGATAGATATAGACTTCCATATATCAAAATGACCAGCATCGAAAGAAAATTTGGTTGAGCGATGTCCGTCCGTCTGTCCGTCCTTCCGTCTGTACGTTAACACGATGACTTGAGATAATATTCAGATATCTTCATCAGTTATTTAGACTGAGAATAGATTGGTATTGAAAACGAGCGAAATCGGACGATAACCACGCCCCCTTTTCCTACATCGAAAATATCGAAAAATTTTAAAAATTAGATAATTCGAAAACAAATACCGCTAAATTAATGAAATTTGGTAGGTGGATTGATTTTATAACGCAAAACACAAGTTCAGTAAATGCCAACATTTAGAAGAAGAAAATTCAGAAGTTTTACAAGCTGTAATTCAATAGCCGTTAGAGATATAACATTGAAATTTGGCATATACATTTTGTTCGTAGCGACAACTGTTTGTTGTAAAAATGAGCGAAATCGGCTGAAAGCCAGGCTTTCTTTTTTATTATACCCAGCTGTACTTGTACACAGGGTATTATACCTTTGTTTGGATAACGGTTGGTTGTACAGGTATAAAGGGATCGAGATAGATATAGACTTCCATATATCAAAATGACCAGGATCGAAATATTTGATTGAGCCATGTCCGTCCGTCTTACGGTTAACACGATAACTTGAGCAAATATTAAGATATCTTCACCAAATTCGGTATGCGGGCTTATTTAGACCCAGAATAGATTCGTATTGAAAATGACCAAAATCGGACGATAACCGCGCCTGTTTTCCTATATCGGAAATATCGTAAAATTGAAAAAATGAGATAATTCGAAAAAGAAAACCACTAAATTCATGAAATTTGGTAGGTGGATTGATTTTATAACGCAAAACACAAGTTCAGTAAAATTTTGGAATATGGGTATGGCAACGCCCACATTTAGAAGAAGCAAATTCAGAAGTTTAACAAGCTGTATATCAATATCCGTTGGAGATATAACATTGAACTTTGGCATATGCATTTTTTTCATAGCGACAACTGTTTGCTGTGAAAATGAGCGAGATCGGCTAAAAGTCATGCTTTCTTTTTTATTATACCCAGCAGTAGTTGTACACAGGGTATTATAACTTTGTTTGAATAACGGTTGGTTGTACAGGTATAAAGGAATCGAGATAGATATAGACTTCCAGTTATCAAAATGACCAGGATCGAAATATTTGATTGAGCCATGTCCGTCCGTCTGTCCGTTAACACGATAACTTGAGCAAATATTAAGATATCTTCACCAAGTTCGGTATGCGGGATTATATAGAACCAGAATAGATTGGTATTAAAAATGAGCAAAATCGGACGATAACCGCGCCCCTTTTCCTACATCGAAAATTGCAAAAATTAGATAATTCGAAAACGAATACCACTAAATTAATGAAATTTGGTAGGTGGATTGCTTTTATAACGCAAAACACAAGTTCAGTAAATGCCCACATTTAGAAGAAGCAAATTCAGAAGTTTAACAAGCTGTAAATCAATAGCCGTTAGAGATATAACTTTGGAATTTAGCATAGACATTTTTTTCGTAGCGACAACTGTTTGGTGTGAAAATGATAGAAATCGGCTGAAAGCCAAGCCTTCTTTTTTATTATGCCCAGCAGTACTTGTACACAGGGTATTATAACTTTGGTTGGATAACGGTTGGTTGTACAGGTATATCGAGATAGATATACACTCCCGTATATCAAAATGACCAGGATCGAAATATTTGCTTAAGCCATGCCCGTCCGTCTGTCCGTTAACACGATAACTTGAGCAAATATTAAGATATCTTCACCAAGTTCGCTATGCGGGATTATTTAGACCCATAATAGGTTGGTATTGAAAATGAGCAAAATCGGACGATAACCATGCACCCTTTTCCTATATCGAAAATATCGTAAAATTGAAAAAATGAGATAATTCGAAAAAGAAAACCACTAAATTCATGAAATTTGGTAGGTGGATTGATTTTATAACGCAAAACACAAGTTCAGTAAAATTTTGGAATATGGGTATGGCAACGCCCACATTTAGAAGAAGCAAATTCAGCAGTTTAACAATCTGTAAATCAATAGCCGTTGGAGATATAACATTGGAATTTAGCATAGACATTTTTTTCGTAGCAACAACTGTTTGGTGTGAAAATGATAGAAATCGGCTGAAAGCCAGGCCTTCTTTTTTACTATGCCCAGCAGTACTTGTACACAGGGTATTTTAACTTTGGTTGGATAACGGTTGGTTGTACTGGTATAAAGGAATCGAGATAGATATAAACTTTCATATATCAAAATGACCAGGACCGAAATATTTGATTGAGCCATGCTAAGATATCTTCACCAAATTCGGTATGCGGGATTATTTAGACCCATAATAGGTTGGTATTGAAAATGAGCAAAATCGGACGATAACCATGCACCCTTTTCCTATATCGAAAATATCGTAAAATTGAAAAAATGAGATAATTCGAAAAAGAAAACCACTAAATTCATGAAATTTGGTAGGTGGATTGATTTTATAACGCAAAACACAAGTTCAGTAAAATTTTGGAATATGGGTATGGCAACGCCCACATTTAGAATAAGCAAATCCAGAAGTTTAACAAGCTATAAATCAATATCCGTTGGAGATATAACATTGAACTTTGGCATAGACATTTTTTTCGTAGCGACAACTGTTTGCTGTACAAATGAGCGAGATCGGCTGAAAGTCATGCTTCCTTTTTTATTCTACCCAGCAGTACTTGTACACAGGGTATTATAACTTTTTTTGGATAACGGTTGGTTGTACAGGTATAAAGGAATCGAGATAGATATAAACTTTCATATATCAAAATGACCAGGACGGAAATATTTGATTGAGCCATGCTAAGATATCTTCACCAAATTCGGTATGCGGGATTATTTAGACCCATAATAGGTTGGTATTGAAAATGAGCAAAATCGGACGATAACCATGCACCCTTTTCCTATATCGAAAATATCGTAAAATTGAAAAAATTAGATAATTCGAAAAAGAAAACCACTAAATTCATGAAATTTGGTAGGTGGATTGATTTTATAACGCAAAACACAAGTTCAGTAAAATTTTGGAATATGGGTATGGCAACGCCCACATTTAGAAGAAGCAAATTCAGCAGTTTAACAATCTGTAAATCAATAGCCGTTGGAGATATAACATTGGAATTTAGCATAGACATTTTTTTCGTAGCAACAACTGTTTGGTGTGAAAATGATAGAAATCGGCTGAAAGCCAGGCCTTCTTTTTTATTATGCCCAGCAGTACTTGTACACAGGGTATTATAACTTTGGTTGGATAACGGTTGGTTGTACTGGTATAAAGGAATCGAGATAGATATAGACTTCCATATATCAAAATGACCAGGATCGAAAGAAAATTTGATTGAGCCATGTCCGTCCGTCTGTCCGTCCTGCCGCCTCTCCGTTAACACGATAACTTTACCAAATATTCAGATATCTTCATCAGTTATTTAGACTGAGAATAGATTGGTATTCAAAATGAGCGAAATCGGACGCTAACCATGCACCCTTTTCCTATATCGAAAATATCGTAAAATTGAAAAAATTAGATAATTCGAAAAACAATACCACTAAATTCATGAAATTTGGTAGGTGGATTGATTTTATAACGGAAAACACAGATTCAGTAAAATTTTGGAATATGGGTTTGGGAACGCCCACATTTAGAAGAAGCAAATTCAGAAGTTCACCAAGCTTAAATTCAATATACGTTGGAGATATAACATTGAAATTTGGCATATGCATTTTTTTCGTAGCGACAACTGTTTGCTGTGAAAATGAGCGAGATCGGCTAAAAGTCATGCTTTCTTTTTTATTATACCCAGCAGTACTTGTACACAGGGTATTATAACTTTGTTTGAATAACGGTTGGTTGTACAGGTATAAAGGAATCGAGCTAGATATAGACTTCCATATATCAAAATGACCAGGATCGAAATATTTGATTGAGCCATGTCCGTCCGTCTGTCCGTTAACACGATAACTTGAGCAAATATTAAGATATCTTCACCAAGTTCGGTATGCGGGATTATTTAGACCCATAATAGGTCGGTATTGAAAATGAGCAAAATCGGACGATAACCATGCACCCTTTTCCTATATCGAAAATATCGTAAAATTGAAAAAATGAGATAATTCGAAAAAGAAAACCACTAAATTCATGAAATTTGGTAGGTGGATTGATTTTATAACGCAAAACACAAGTTCAGTAAAATTTTGGAATATGGGTGTGGCAACGCCCACATTTAGAAGAAGCAAATTCAGCAGTTTAACAATCTGTAAATCAATAGCCGTTGGAGATATAACATTGGAATTTAGCATAGACATTTTTTTCGTAGCAACAACTGTTTGGTGTGAAAATGATAGAAATCGGCTGAAAGCCAGGCCTTCTTTTTTATTATACACAGCAGTAGTTGTACACAGGGTATTATAACTTTGTTTGAATAACGGTTGGTTGTACAGGTATAAAGGAATCGAGATAGATATAGACTTCCATTTATCAAAATGACCAGGATCGAAATATTTGATTGAGCCATGTCCGTCCGTCTGTCCGTTAACACGATAACTTGAGCAAATATTAAGATATCTTCACCAAGTTCGGTATGCGGGATTATTTAGACCCATAATAGGTTGGTATTGAAAATGAGCAAAATCGGACGATAACCATGCACCCTTTTCCTATATCGAAAATATCGTAAAATTGTAAAAATGAGATAATTCGAAAAAGAAAACCACTAAATTCATGAAATTTGGTAGGTGGATTGATTTTATAACGCAAAACACAAGTTCAGTAAAATTTTGGAATATGGGTGTGGCAACGCCCACATTTAGAAGAAGCAAATTCAGCAGTTTAACAATCCGTAAATCAATAGCCGTTGGAGATATAACATTGGAATTTAGCATAGACATTTTTTTCGTAGCAACAACTGTTTGGTGTGAAAATGATAGAAATCGGCTGAAAGCCAGGCCTTCTTTTTTATTATGCCCAGCAGTACTTGTACACAGGGTATTTTAACTTTGGTTGGATAACGGTTGGTTGTACTGGTATAAAGGAATCGAGATAGATATAAACTTTCATATATCAAAATGACCAGGACCGAAATATTTGATTGAGCCATGCTAAGATATCTTCACCAAATTCGGTATGCGGGATTATTTAGACCCATAATAGGTTGGTATTGAAAATGAGCAAAATCGGACGATAACCATGCACCCTTTTCCTATATCGAAAATATCGTAAAATTGAAAAAATGAGATAATTCGAAAAGAAAACCACTAAATTCATGAAATTTGGTAGGTGGATTGATTTTATAACGCAAAACACAAGTTCAGTAAAATTTTGGAATATGGGTATGGCAACGCCCACATTTAGAATAAGCAAATCCAGAAGTTTAACAAGCTATAAATCAATATCCGTTGGAGATATAACATTGAACTTTGGCATAGACATTTTTTTCGTAGCGACAACTGTTTGCTGTAAAAATGAGCGAGATAGGCTGAAAGTCATGCTTCCTTTTTTATTCTACCCAGCAGTACTTGTACACAGGGTATTATAACTTTTTTTGGATAACGGTTGGTTGTACAGGTATAAAGGAATCGAGATAGATATAAACTTTCATATATCAAAATGACCAGGACGGAAATATTTGATTGAGCCATGCTAAGATATCTTCACCAAATTCGGTATGCGGGATTATTTAGACCCATAATAGATTGGTATTGAAAATGAGCAAAATCGGACGATAACCATGCACCCTTTTCCTATATCGAAAATATCGTAAAATTGAAAAAATGAGATAATTCGAAAAAGAAAACCACTAAATTCATGAAATTTGGTAGGTGGATTGATTTTATAACGCAAAACACAAGTTCAGTAAAATTTTGGAATATGGGTATGGCAACACCCACATTTAGAAGAAGCAAATTCAGCAGTTTAACAATCTGTAAATCAATAGCCGTTGGAGATATAACATTGGAATTTAGCATAGACATTTTTTTCGTAGCAACAACTGTTTGGTGTGAAAATGATAGAAATCGGCTGAAAGCCAGGCCTTCTTTTTTATTATGCCCAGCAGTACTTGTACACAGGGTATTATAACTTTGGTTGGATAACGGTTGGTTGTACTGGTATAAAGGAATCGAGATAGATATAGACTTCCATATATCAAAATGACCAGGATCGAAAGAAAATTTGATTGAGCCATGTCCGTCCGTCTGTCCGTCCTGCCGCCTCTCCGTTAACACGATAACTTTACCAAATATTCAGATATCTTCATCAGTTATTTAGACTGAGAATAGATTGGTATTCAAAATGAGCGAAATCGGACGCTAACCATGCCCCCTTTTCCTACATCGAATATATCGAAAAATTTTAAAAATTAGATAATTCGAAAAACAATACCACTAAATTCATGAAATTTGGTAGGTGGATTGATTTTATAACGGAAAACACAGATTCAGTAAAATTTTGGAATATGGGTTTGGGAACGCCCACATTTAGAAGAAGCAAATTCAGAAGTTCACCAAGCTTAAATTCAATATACGTTGGAGATATAACATTGAAATTTGGCATATGCATTTTTTTCGTAGCGACAACTGTTTGCTGTGAAAATGAGCGAGATCGGCTAAAAGTCATGCTTTCTTTTTTATTATACCCAGCAGTACTTGTACACAGGGTATTATAACTTTGTTTGAATAACGGTTGGTTGTACAGGTGTAAAGGAATCGAGCTAGATATAGACTTCCATATATCAAAATGACCAGGATCGAAATATTTGATTGAGCCATGTCCGTCCGTCTGTCCGTTAACACGATAACTTGAGCAAATATTAAGATATCTTCACCAAGTTCGGTATGCGGGATTATTTAGACCCATAATAGGTTGGTATTGAAAATGAGCAAAATCGGACGATAACCATGCACCCTTTTCCTATATCGAAAATATCGTAAAATTGAAAAAATGACATAATTCGAATAAGAAAACCACTAAATTCATGAAATTTGGTAGGTGGATTGATTTTATAACGCAAAACACAAGTTCAGTAAAATTTTGGAATATGGGTATGGCAACGTACACATTTAGAAGAAGCAAATTCAGCAGTTTAACAATCTGTAAATCAATAGCCGTTGGAGATATAACATTGGAATTTAGCATAGACATTTTTTTCGTAGCAACAACTGTTTGGTGTGAAAATGATAGAAATCGGCTGAAAGCCAGGCCTTCTGTTTTATTATACCCAGCAGTAGTTGTACACAGGGTATTATAACTTTGTTTGAATAACGGTTGGTTGTACAGGTATAAAGGAATCGAGATAGATATAGACTTCCATTTATCAAAATGACCAGGATCGAAATATTTGATTGAGCCATGTCCGTCCGTCTGTCCGTTAACACGATAACTTGAGCAAATATTAAGATATCTTCACCAAGTTCGGTATGCGGGATTATTTAGACCCATAATAGGTTTGTATTGAAAATGAGCAAAATCGGACGATAACCATGCACCCTTTTCCTATATCGAAAATATCGTAAAATTGAAAAAATGAGATAATTCGAAAAAGAAAACCACTAAATTCATGAAATTTGGTAGGTGGATTGATTTTATAACGCAAAACACAAGTTCAGTAAAATTTTGGAATATGGGTATGGCAACGCCCACATTTAGAAGAAGCAAATTCAGCAGTTTAACAATCTGTAAATCAATAGCCGTTGGAGATATAACATTGGAATTTAGCATAGACATTTTTTTCGTAGCAACAACTGTTTGGTGTGAAAATGATAGAAATCGGCTGAAAGCCAGGCCTTCTTTTTTATTATGCCCAGCAGTACTTGTACACAGGGTATTATAACTTTGGTTGGATAACGGTTGGTTGTACTGGTATAAAGGAATCGAGATAGATATAGACTTCCATATATCAAAATGACCAGGATCGAAAGAAAATTTGATTGAGCCATGTCCGTCCGTCTGTCCGTCCTTCCGCCTCTCCGTTAACACGATAACTTTACCAAATATTCAGATATCTTCATCAGTTATTTAGACTGAGAATAGATTGGTATTCAAAATGAGCGAAATCGGACGCTAACCATGCCCCCTTTTCCTATATCGAAAATATCGTAAAATTGAAAAAATTAGATAATTCGAAAAACAATACCACTAAATTCATGAAATTTGGTAGGTGGATTGATTTTATAACGGAAAACACAGATTCAGTAAAATTTTGGAATATGGGTTTGGGAACGCCCACATTTAGAAGAAGCAAATTCAGAAGTTCACCAAGCTTAAATTCAATATACGTTGGAGATATAACATTGAAATTTGGCATATGCATTTTTTTCGTAGCGACAACTGTTTGCTGTGAAAATGAGCGAGATCGGCTAAAAGTCATGCTTTCTTTTTTATTATACCCAGCAGTACTTGTACACAGGGTATTATAACTTTGTTTGAATAACGGTTGGTTGTACAGGTATAAAGGAATCGAGCTAGATATAGACTTCCATATATCAAAATGACCAGGATCGAAATATTTGATTGAGCCATGTCCGTCCGTCTGTCCGTTAACACGATAACTTGATCAAATATTCATTCATTAATTTATTCATTTTTATTCATTATTATCTTATAAAATTCTAAGAAATTAACAATAGTACATGAGCGAAAATACAATAAACTAAATGTAATAAGATAATAGCTAATGGCGTTAAGTGTTCAAAATGAGAACATTGATGACGCCATTTCTTGTAATGATTACAATAGAAGTTGAGAAATGTGGGGTGCAAACAAATTACGTTTAAACGGATTTATAAATATTTAAAATTAATAATAAATAAATGATTCAAAAAAGTATTTGAAAATAAAATAGAAATAAATTACATAGGTGGATTTCAGAACAAGTGAACTTATTGAAGAAAAAAAGAAAGAAGTAAGAAAACATGTTGCAATGAAATTATATGATAGGCCGTAACAGAACTTCAATATCGTCATGGGTTAAACCAAGAAGCCATAATTTCACCAGCTTTAGGAAAACGCCTATGTTTCGAATTGATTGGATATGGTTTGGAAGTTTATTGAAAATCATACACGATACGATGGTATAGAAATTTCGATACAGAGTTGTGCGTGAGGCAGGAACTGTAACATTTGAGTGATAATTGCTCCTTAGCATGAGTGAGGTGAATAATGGACTTCATAAATAACCACTTCTCATAAAAAAAATTTTTAAAACTTTAAAGTAGTACAAGTGCCTTACAGGAAGAATGTTTAATCTTTTAAAGAGATTCATGGAGTGCGCTAAACGACTAGCATTACAAATTCTACGTATAAGACACTTTTGCAACATTAAGAGTGGACGAATTTTATTAGAGTATGCACTACCCCAGCAGCTTATGCCATATTGTAGTTTAGATTGAACTAGTCCATAGCATATCAGTTTCAGTACACTGCTTGCACATAGCTTTTGAAGGCCATAAAATGAGCGAACAGTTGCTAGCAAGTAAACTTTCATGGCAGAGATATGCGAAGACCAACTCAGGTTTTGATCGACTATAACACCTAAATACCTAAAATTTTGAACAACTTCGACGTTGAAACACATTGCGTCACAGTTTAATTCCGGAAAATAATTTACTCTTGACTCATTCTCCATACAAGTATGTGTACTTAGTTTGTGCCGCAAGCAACTTGCAGAGTGAAAAATAATATCACCACTTGTTACTTCCTTTCCACCAAGACTAAAATACATTAGTTTAGTCTTATTGCTTACAATAAGCTTATGAGAAGCGAACCATTCTCTTAGCAGGCTCACGTCGTGATTTATATCCCCAAACAGATTAAAAGCATTGTGTGATCTATATGCAATTGCCAAGTCATCGGCAAAAGCTGTGACTTTACCTATAAAAGGCATTGAAAATAGCGAGTTTATATAAATCAGAAATAGAATTGGTCCAAGGACTGAACCCTGCGGGACTCCCAAATCAATTAGTCTAGGTGTACTCAGATTATTATTTACTTTCACCTTTTGGCTTCTTAAGTAGAACATGATTGATCCAGGGCTTGAGAATAGTTTCCGAACGTTTAGGAGACGTAACAAAGCTAGATTTTGTTATATGTGCTTGAAGCGTAGTCAAAAATAAATTGTAAGCTTTACTCACGTCTTTTTCAGCATAAACAGTTTCCCATTTTTCATAACGAAGCGAACTATAAATATCACTATAATTTAATTTCTGAACGACTGTTGGACTCTTATTATCAAATTTACGCACATTATTTAGTGAGCTGATTTTTAGTCCAACCATACAATGGTCAGAAACTCCAAGATCGAAGTTCAGACCAATAGATGGGCTAAGCGTATTATTATCAAATCGACCATAAATATGGTCTAAATTTGTACCAGAAACTGGCCGTGTGATGCTATTGATATGAGATGTCAAGCCATGACTGACCAACAGTTCAAAATGATAATCTACTGTAGCGTTAGTGCTTAATAAATCGATATTGAAATCACCTAATATGACTAAGTTCGCTGTGGTTTCGTTATCCAAAACAGAAGAAAATTCTTCATGAAATATCTGCAAAGATATGGGTGAAGTCTATAAGCACACACAAAGCTAGCTAGTTCCTGTTTTGTATTTAAAATTAAGTTTTAAAATATCCGCACTTGATAGGCAAATACTTGTAACATCGTGCTCATATATATTGCGTACGAAAACTCCGACACCACCAGCTAGTAATCATTAACTTCATAAGAGTAGATCCATATTTCCGTTACAAAGACAGTATCCGGAGGATGTACAAAGGCTTCCAAGTTCAAACATAATGAATTAAAATTCTGTCTTAGGCTTCTCACATTTTGTTGAACAACAGTTAATGTATTACTTTCTACTGTTAAAGAGTTTAAATCTTCTATGACATTTATGTTGCCATACCCATATTCCAAAATTTTACTGAACTTGTGTTTTGCGTTATAAAATCAATCCACCTACCAAATTTCATGAATTTAGTGGTTTTCTTTTTCGAATTATCTCATTTTTTCAATTTTACGATATTTTCGATATAGGAAAAGGGGGCATGGTTATCGTCCGATTTTGCTCATTTTCAGTACCAACCTATTATGGGTCTAAATAATCCCGCATACCGAACTTGGTGAAGATATCTTAATATTTGCTCAAGTTATCGTGTTAACGGACAGACGGACGGGCATGGCTTAAGCAAATATTTCGATCCTGGTCATTTTGATATACGGGAGTGTATATCTATCTCGATATACCTGTACAACCAACCGTTATCCAAGCAAAGTTATAATACCCTGTGTACAAGTACTGCTGGGCATAATAAAAAAGAAGGCTTGGCTTTCCCCCGATTTCTATCATTTTCACACCAAACAGTTGTCGCTACGAAAAAAATGTCTATGCTAAATTCCAAAGTTATATCTCCAACGGCTATTGATTTACAGCTTGTTAAACTTCTGAATTTGCTTCTTCTAAATGTGGGCATTTACTGAACTTGTGTTTTGCGTTATAAAATCAATCCACTTACCAAATTTCATTAATTTAGTGGTATTCGTTTTCGAATTATCTAATTTTTGCAATTTTCGATGTAGGAAAAGGGGCGCGGTTATCGTCCGATTTTGCTCATTTTTAATACCAATCTATTCTGGGTCTAAATAACTGATGAAGATATCTGAATATTATCTCAAGTCATCGTGTTAACGTACAGACGGAAGGACGGACAGACGGACGGACATGGCTCAACCAAATTTTCTTTCGATGCTGGTCATTTTGATATATGGAAGTCTATATCTATCTCGATCCCTTTATACCTGTACAACCAACCGTTATGCAAACAAAGTTATAATACCCTGTGTACAAGTACAGCTGGGTATAATAAAAAAGAAAGCCTGGCTTTCAGCCGATTTCGCTCATTTTTACAACAAACAGTTGTCGCTACGAACAAAATGTATATGCCAAATTTCAATGTTATATCTCTAACGGCTATTGAATTACAGCTTGTAAAACTTCTGAATTTTCTTCTTCTAAATGTGGGCATTTACTGAACTTGTGTTTTGCGTTATAAAATCAATCCACTTACCAAATTTCATTAATTTAGTGGTATTCGTTTTCGAATTATCTAATTTTTGCAATTTTCGATGTAGGAAAAGGGGCGCGGTTATCGTCCGATTTTGCTCATTTTTAATACAAATCTATTCTGGGTCTATATAATCCCGCATACCGAATTTGGTGAAGATATCTTAATATTTGCTCAAGTTATCGTGTTAACCGACAGACGGACGGCCACGGCTCAATAAAATATTTCGATCCTGGTCATTTTGATATACGAGGTGTGTTCAAAAAGTATCGCGAATTTTGAATTTTCGCTGGTTACGTATATTCGAATTTCGAATTTTTTGTGGCGTTATGTTGGTACTCATGTCTCTCACTTATGCCGACAAGCTCGGCCATTTTGAATGTTCAGTTAATTGTTGACAGCTGCTTTGCTTGCACGTGTTTTGGATCGTCTTCGATTTTTACGCGAAATTCGTACCAAAATTGCTCAATTGTGACCAAAAACAGCATCGCATGAACATTGCTAATGAGATGTTAAACTCTGTCCGCGACGACCCAAATTTGCTCCAGGGGGTCATAACTGGTGACGAATCGTGGGTTTATGGTTATGACGTGGAAACCAAAGCTCAATCATCTCAATGGAAGCTGCCGCACGAACCAAGACCGAAAAAAGCGCGCCAAGTTCGGTCGAATGTGAAAGTTTTGCTGACAGTTTTCTTCGATTGCAGGGGCGTGGTGCATCATGAGTTCTTGCCACAGGGAAGAACGGTCAATAAGGAATATTACCTGCAAGTTATGCGCAATTTGCGCGAAGCAATCCGCCAGAAACGCCCGGATTTGTGGAAGAACAAAAATTGGCTTTTGCACCACGATAACGCCCCTGCTCACGCATCGTTGCTTGTGCGCGACTTTTTGGCCAAAAACAACACACTAATGATTCCGCAGCCACCGTATTCCCCAGATCTGGCCCCCTGTGACTTTTTCTTGTTCCCTAAACTGAAGAGGCCCATGAAAGGACGACGTTACGCTTCTCTTGACGAGATAAAGACGGCATCGAAGGAGGAGCTGAACAAGATACAAAAAAATGATTTTTTGAAGTGCTTCGAAGATTGGAAAAACCGTTGGCACAAGTGTATAATATCTCATTGGGATTACTTTGAAGGGGACAAAATAGATATTCATGAATAAATAAATAATTTTTGAAAAAACACAAAATTCGCGATACTTTTTGAACACACCTCGTGTATGTTAGAGCTGTCGTCTATTAAAAACGTTCTAGTATTCATTTATAAAAACAACAAATTAGTTAAAAAGCGCTAAACGTATAAATCTGTTAAGTCTTCAAACGTTTTTATAACAACAACTCTATCATGTTCCGATTTTTTCATAAGTAACCTTGAGTTACTGAGCCACAGATACTTAAAATGTTTTTCCTTTTTAACTTTTGTAGCGTCTAAAAACAAAGCGCGGTTATAACCGGTAAAGCAATTATTAATAAAAATATTTTTTCGTTCAGTATTCGTGGAAAAAACTGATGTGTTTAGTTTTTTCTTGGCAGTTCTTTTAGCTGCCATAACTTTCTTTTTGCTATCATTTGACTTGAATTTTATCAAAATATTTTGCTTAAAACTACTACCCGGCGAGGATCCCCTTACGTTAATGCGTTTTATCTTGAATTCCTCAATTTCATCCTCAGAAACCACCACATTTAATGCATCAGTGAAAAGTTTTTTGACACATTCTTTCGCATTTTCTTCATTTGTTGTCGGCACTCCCACTATTTCAATTGAGTTTTCCAACTTTTTTTGTGCGTTCCAATTCAACTTGCTTTCCAGCTTAGAAACCCTAATTTTTAGTTCACAGTTCTCATCTTTTAGTTGCTGTATCGTTGCGAGAAAGTCAATATGCATTTGCTTCAAACTAAGTATCTCTTCGTATAAAAGTTGAAGAGTAACTTTGTTTTCATTTTCATTGCTTGTTGTTTTCTTCACTTGTTCTGCTTCACACACTGCTTTGCGCTGCCGTCCACTGCTAGCGCTTTCTTGCTGTCGTATAGTAGCCGGCACTTGTTGATGTTGTCTCTCTGCCATTTGTGCAGCTATTGTTGTTGTTTGCTGAATCGATTTTCTTCGCATAACACTGCACTTATCACACCGGTATTTGTTATTGGTTGTTTTGAAGAACTCAATATCGGCTGGCTTTAAATTTACACAATTGCAATGGAAAAAATTCTTGCAGTCAAAACAATCAATTTTATTTGGATTATTGCGCTCAACTCTTTCGTTGCAAACAAGGCAATTCATTTTATTTATTGAAATGTTATAAACTCGTAAATGCGTATAAACTCGCATGCGAGAAAAGCGTTTTAGATTAAGGCCGGGAAATTAACCGGCAGCCAATATTAATAGGCTATATATTGAAGATTATTTAGAAACGGGTGCGATGGCACTTATAAGATAAGGAGTAAGTTGTAATATGATTTAATTATTGATTAAATGAAATGAATTCTTAAAAGAGTAAATAGTGTGTGATGAATGAGCGGAATGGGGGGTGATCGGATGAACCTAGATAGACGGACGTAAGGACGATCGCAAATAAGGGGCCAACCGAACTTGGCCACGGCAGGCAACGGTAGGGAGGGATAGTGAAGGCAGAAGGGCCAGCCTCGATTTTATGGAGGCAAACTGCATCGAAAGCGACGGCAAGTTATGATAGCGGGCAGGTCGGCAGAGGTGTTGAGTCACGCGCAACAGCAAACGGATACGATTTTTTTTCTTGTTTCCGCGGTTCAGTCAGAATCCATGATGGTCGATCAACACCCACCCCAATCCAGCGAGCTGAGCCGGCACGCAAGCGTACCCAAGCGGATCATCAAGCCCCAGTTTACTCTCGCGAGGATTCCATGGCCTAGCATGGGCCACGACAGCAGGAGGTGGCGGCAACCCGGGGGTAACAAGAGAAAATGGCGCCCAACGTGGGGCCACGCAATGTGGCTACCACAAATCTACAGTTTAAAACAAGCGGACCACTATCATAACGCATAGGACGGTTGACAGGACAGTACGTTAAGGGGAGTAATCGTGGGCAGCTTATGGGGCTGTGGGTTCTACTGGTGAAGGTGTTAGCGAGATTAAGTCTCGTCTTGAAGCGAGGTCAGCTACTAATTATGAGGTTATTAATCGGTTTTTAAGAGGTAGATCTTGTATCGGAGGGGCTTGGCGTTGATAGCTCATGAGAGGATGCGCAGGCCTCATGTATCTGTCAACGATGTCAGTTTTAATTTTTGTGTAAGGGGCGGGATCGGCTACTGATTATGGGGTCATAACCCAGATCTTCATGAGGTAGATCTTGCGATGGAGTGTATGTCATACCGGCGAGGCGGCTACTAGCTACAGGTATTAGATGTCCATGTTCGTATGAGGTAGCTTCCCGGGGACACGCACTGGAAGGATGTCGAGTTCAGCCTATCAGGATGAGGTTCAAGTCCTGTTGGTAGTGGGCGAAGAATAAGGGGGACGTTGTTTTAGGAAGACAGGGGGGGACGAAACTGGACAGGACGAAATGGTTGAGACAGGTCACCTCAAACCTACATTCATCACACACATCTCATAAACGGTTAACATATTTGTTGGTAAGGAAGATATAAACAAGTTTCACAAACATTTTTGTTTTGCACATCGGCACGCATAGTGGTGCGTAAGCAACAAATACTAAACATTTTTAACAGATAAGGGATGGAGTTCGATGATGACCAGGAAAGGTAAGACGAAGATAGGAATAAATGGGGAAGAGAATACCGCGACTAGGGGTGAAGCTGTTGCCTCAGAGTCAGCGGAGGATCGTGAATCCGAAGAGCAATTATCCTCGGGGGAGGTCGAGGAAGAGCTTTCGGGAGCGCAACCGAGGCAAAGGTTGATCTCAGTGGGAGAGATCACTTCGCCTGAGGCGACTATTGTCGATAAGGTGGGAGGCGAACTTTTGAAAAAGTTCGAATCCATGTTTTTCCAGTACCAGATGGGCGTTAATTGCGCAGCAACGGAGGCGATACGCGGGGCAATGGATGCGGTACGAAAGGATGTAAAGTCTTTGGGGGAGAGGGTCTCAAAGGTTGAGAAAATTCGCGAACGCTCCCCGGCGGAAGCAGAAAATCCTGCAGGCAATCCAGGTGCTCCTTTAGCATCTAACGATTGGATGCTGGAAGAGAGGGAGAGGTGGAGATTCCCGATCAACCAGTGTTCAGCAATAGACGGCTTTTTACTCCGTCACCACATAATCGGCATACATACTCGGACATTAACAAAAGCAAATCAAAGATCATCAAGGCCTGGGGTTTGAAATACGACGGCCATACCAAATCAATCCCCATCGAAATATTTCTGTTCAGGGTGGAAACTCTGCAGAAAAGACATGGAATCACATCGGAAGACCTATACGCGAACTTTCACTTGCTACTAAATGGCGCAGCACAGGAGTGGTTCTGGCTGTATATGGAGGAGCACGCCGATGAGGAAGGAGATGTGTTCGGTCACCTCAGAGAGGCTCTCGTTGAACAGTTCCGAAGGGCGGACTGTGACGAAGAGATTCGGCAGGCTATGAACGAAAGAAAGCAGGATAACCGCGAATCATTCGACACTTTCTATGCATGCGTGAGAGGTATGGCATTGACCATGAAGACTCAGATGCCTGAGCGAAGCTTAGTCAATCTCATGCGCAAGAATCTGAAGTCAAAGGTGAAAAATCTTGTATTCGGCTGCCAAATAACAACGTTAGCGGAATTGAAGTCGGAGTGCAGGCGCGCGGAGAAGCATTTCTAGGAATACGAGCGTAAGATTTCAAAGAAAATCGACATCGACGAGATCGAAATGACACAAGAAGAAGACCACAAGGACATCGACGGTTTAGCCATAGAGGCGTTAGAGAGACGAGGGCGGCGTATCACCGCAAAGGACCTCTCCGGGAAACCCTTGGATGCTGCAACCAGACGAAGAAACACTGAACAGAGCTGCGAATCCCAGTTTCACGATCTACGCTGCTATAAATGCGATAAGGCGGGTGCTAGACTGGCGATGTGTGAGAAATGTGGTGGGGAAAACCGCTTGCCTGGCGGAAGCACCGGGTCTTCATGCCAGGAGAAGAAGAACCCTGAATCCAATTAGCAAGCAAGACCATCCTTAAAGCAGACGTGGAGAAACCGAAGCCGGGTCCCGAATCAAAGGTAAAAGCAATCAAGTCACCAGAGGAGAGGGAGAAGCAGTACCGAGAAGCGAGGCGGACATCGACGGATATTTGGCACGGAGGGTCACCACGAGAACGCAAGGAGAGATGGAAATATAGGTAGGCATGTTAAGAAAATAGAAAAGCTACGAAGGAGAGACCGGGAGCGCAAGGCAGTTAGAAAGGCTATGATGGCGACCATAATAAGAGATTTTGGGGATAGAAGACCGTATGCTGAAGTAATCGTGGGAAACCTCTTGATGCGCGGGCTGCTTGACAGCGGGGCGTCAATTAGTTGCCTTGGAGGACCAGGGATCGGCATATTACACATGGAAAACGTTCGGGCAATCGATGAGCAGCTACGGACGGCAGGCGGTAAAGCACAGGCAGTGATAGGGAAGATACAGATGAAGTTGACATGGCGGGAGAGGACGCACCATTTAGATTTGTATTTAGTACCCAGTCTGAAACAGCAGCTGTATTTGGGAATAGATTTCTGGGAAACGTTCGGGTTGGATAGCGCAGGCATGGTTGAGCTGACGTCTAAGCAGAGAGTAGAACTCGAGCGCGTGAAGGCATTGTTCCCATCATCGGCTGAACTGGGACTGGGGAAAACCCACATCATGGAGCACACCATAGAAGTGCATGACGAAACCATGCCTGTCAAGCAGCGGTATTACCCGATGTCACCCGTGAAGCAAAAACTGGCTTACGAGGAGATAGATCGGATGTTAGAGCTCGGAGTAATAGAAGAGAGCGAGAGCGCGTGGAGTTCGCCGATCGTGCTTGTCCAGAAACCGGGAAAGAATAGGCTCTGTGTGGACATGCGAAAGCTGAATGCGTGCACCAAGAAGGATGCTTACCCCACTCAGCACGTCGAAGGTATCCTTAGTCGATTGCGGGACACATATTTCATAACAGGGATCGACCTGAAAGATGCCTTTTGGCAGATCCCGTTGGCGAAGGAAGCGCGGGAGAAAACAGCTTTCACAATTCCGGGCCGGCCACTATATCACTTCAAGGTGATGCCGTTCGGGCTGTGTAATGCCAGTCAGCGTCTCTGCCGATTGATGGATCGCGTGATTCCCTCGAGGTTGAGAGAGAATGTGTTCGTGTATATCGATGACTGGTTGATATGTTCGCCGGACTATGAAACGCACCTGCTACATCTCGCGGAGGTCGCGGAATGTCTATCCAAGGCAGGATTGATGATAAAGTCAAGTTTCAAGTTCCAAGTTTTGCCAAAAGGAAATTAAGTATTTGGGATTCTTGATCGGGCAAGGAGAGTTGAGGACAGACCCGTCAAAAATTCAGGTCATGTTAGATCTTCCGGTGCCGGACACAATCAAGCAACTAAGACGATTTTTAGGCTTGACCGGTTGGTACAGAAGGTTTATACCAAATTTCGCCACGTTTACCGGACCACTGACCGATTGCTTGAAAAGGAAGAAGGAATTCTCAATGACACCCGAAGCCGTAATCGCCTTCGAGCAGCTCAAAGTGGAGCTAACTTCATCCAAGGTATTGGTCAACCCGAATTTCCAGAAGCGGTTCTTCGTGCAATGCGATGCATCGAAAACGGGCATAGGAGCGGTACTTTTTCAGTTGGACGAGCAGGGGAACGAGCGGCCTATTGCCTATATATCACAGAAATTAAACGCGGCTCAAAGGAATTACACAGTGACGGAGCTGGAATGCTTGGCGGCCGTCACCAGCGTGAAGAAATTTCGGCCATATATCGATGGAACACAGTTCACAGTTATCACGGTTCACATGAGCCTGAAGTGGCTCATGGGACAGAATTATCTGTCAGGTCGCCTAGCGCGCTGGACTCTCAAGCTACAGGCCTACGATTTCGACATCGTACATCGCAAGGGTGCCCAGAATGTGGTACCGGACGTGTTAAGCCGAGCGCACATGGACTCGATCGACGTGGCTGACTCTTCGACCGGCATTTCTTTGGCGGACACGAACTTTCAAACCGAGAACTATCGGAACCTGCTCAAGGTCACGGAGGATAATGCGGAGGGACTACCCGACGTGAAGGTGCTGCACGGTGTCATCTATAAAAGACACGGGTTCAGGAGAGGCAATGAGGACGACGAGTTCATCTGGAAAAGTTGGGTGCCGGAAGGTCTTCGCGAGACGCTTTTGAAGAAAATGCATAGTGGACCCTCAGCAGGTCATGGAGGCATGGCCAAGACGCTCAATCGGTTGAGGGCTAGGTACTACTGGCCGGGAATGGTAACGACAGTGAAGAACTTCGTGGGAAGCTGTGACACCTGCAAGGGTTGCAAGGCTTCGAACTCTACCAGCAGACATCTCATGGGCGGACGAATCGTAACGGAGAGAGCATTTCAGCGTTTGTACGTAGATTTCTGCGGGCCATATCCGAGGTCGCGAGAGGGTAATTGTTAGGTATTCGTGGTGCTGGACCACTTCTCCAAGTTTGTCTTCTTAAAGCCCATGAGGAACGCCACGGCTAAGGAGGTGGTGCGATATCTGGAGGAGGACGTATTCCACGTATTTGGAGTTCCCGGGGTCATCCACTCTGACAATGGACGTCAGTTTGTCTCAGAGCTGTTTACGCAGTTCTTGAGAGGTTATGGCGTAAAGCAGATGAAAACCGCGGTGTACTCTCCACAGGCGAATACCTCCGAGCGAGCGAACAGGTCGCTTCTGGCGATAATCCGATCTTACATCGAGGAGGACAACCAGAGGTCGTGGGACAGACATGTATCGAGAGCAGCCTTCGCTTTACGCAGTGCCGTGCATGAGGCCATTGGAACCGAGCCGTACAGAGCGGTCTTCGGACAGACGGTGGTCCAACACGGAGAGACCTATGCGATTCTGCGAGCGCTGGGAGAAGCTGCCGATTCGGATACGGAAATAGTCCCATGGGATGTACGACTCAAATTGCTGAGAGAAAGGATAAGAAACTTGAAGTTGGCTTACGAAAAGGCTCGAAGAGCTTACAACACACGTGCCAAGCCGAGATCGTTTACGGAAGGACAAGTAGTTTATCGGAGGAACTTCCGCCAAAGTGATGCAGTGCAAGGATTTAATGCTAAGCTATCGCCGAAGTTCACCAGGGCAGTTATTGAGAAACGCGTGGGGCAATGCCTTTATCAGCTGATCGACTTGAGAGGTAAGGCCCTAGGCACATATCATGCTAAGGGCCTTAAGGTCTAGGACAGGGACGTGGGTTCGTGCCCCATCCTCGCGGGTACTCGACAAGAGCATCATCTTTCCGTCTTTCGAGCTCATCGAATGGCCACTGCCACTTCGATTAACTCGCCCTGTTACGGAAGATGTGTCTTAGGCTTAAGCGTTTCGGCCAAGAAATAAACTTGACAGCCAATGCAGCCCTGCGCGGCCGCAAAATGGTTTTCCGAACGCTGCCTAATACAAATAGCCGCAGCTAAGTTAGCTCTTTCCCATTTCCGGCCTTTTCAACACGAACGGTCGAGCAGAGAACACACTTTTGGAAGCAACGAGGTAAGCGATTTATATTCTTATGAACGACGAACAACAGTAGGCTAAGAGGATATCACTTATTTGCAGCTCAATAACATTGCCGTGCAAGAAGTACGTTGCTAAGAAAATTTAGCGCACAAGCCGAAACAGCGGCAGCAACAGAGTGTCCACAAACTATCCGGCGCTCGCCAGTACAAAGCAAGAGTTAAAGTGCAAATTGGAAGTCATCGCCAAGCAGACAGCCAAGCATTAAGAAGGCCTAGTACGGGAACGGTGCCCCTGTAACAGAGGAAACACTAACCGACATATTTTAGCTAAAGAGAGAAAACGTCTCGGAGACGTGCCAACATCGCCCCGAAACACTGCAAATCATCGTGCGCAAATTACAACAGCGGATAACAGCAAGTCCTAATAAAATTCAGAGTGAAATTCTCAGCGGTAGCGAGTAAGAGATTTCAACGTATTTGTTTGTTTATATCTCTGTGGGCAAAAGTGTTATAAATAGGAATTGCTTAAAATTCACAGTGCAAATACATTTGCTTAGCCACATTTTGCTAGTGGCGACTGCGGAAGTTGGCAGAAGCGCACGTTTGAGCGTTTGCCACTAAGTCATGCTGTATGCGGACATGCTGGCGTAGGTATATACATATGTATGTTGGAATGGTCAGTAGCCAACAAGGAAATAGTGCGGTGAGGGTATTGCTAAGCGAATCTCGCAGTGCGAGACTTTGAGAATAAGAGATCGGTGGTGCGGCATGAGAGCAAGCGATTAAGAGAGCATCTTTCAGTAGGCATAGTTATTAGCGGCCAGCGTTTGGCGAATAACCGTTAAGAGTTTCAGATTCTGTGAGCGTAGGGCAGTGAAGGAGTGGTGAAGTCAGTGTAGAGTAGAGTTAACGAGCGTAATATGCACTTCATGTTCCATAGCTTGTCACCAAAGGCGCCTTAGGGAGGTAAGCTACTGAGGGTTCCTGTTAAGTTCACGGCGAGGAATTCATTCGCAAAACTATCGCACCAGTCCATCCCTGACTACGCAGTAGGAAGCCACGCTGATGTGGCCCTCTAGTATTATTTGATTTTGAACGTGTGCATATTGTAGATCGATACGAGTAATTGGAATATGCTGGCAGCCACTTAGCATGCGATTTTATGTGTTTGTCTATATGCAACTGAGAGAGCGCAAAGTGACGAGCCAAAGTGTGCGTTGAGCAGCCTCCAGGAAATTCGAATTGCTCCATAGCGAAGTACATTCAAAACGTTCGGCGAAGGGATCTCTGAGGGCATGTCGTCGTTGGTAGCTTTCGCATGCGTGTGCTCATATGTACATGCACATATACCTGCGGAGACGCGACGGTGTTATTGTTTAATTAATTGCGCTGCAGTGGGCATGCTGGTGCTGTCCTCCTGCGTTTTGTCTCTCGCTAAAGCCAAACACACTCGATTAAATGCGAATTTTATTGTTATTCTGTCCATGAACACGGCATTTAAATGTGGATAGAGTTAGCAGAGCCTACGTACACATATGACATAAATTTACGTGTTTGAGATTTGAGTACACATACTTGTGTACAGTATTCGCATGCGCGTATAAACTCGCATGCGAGAAAAGCGTTTTAGATTAAGGCCGGGAAATTAACCGGCAGCCAATATTAATAGGCTATATATTGAAGATTATTTAGAAACGGGTGCGATGGCACTTATAAGATAAGGAGTAAGTTGTAATATGATTTAATTATTGATTAAATGAAATGAATTCTTAAAAGAGTAAATAGTGTGTGATGAATGAGCGGAATGGGGGGTGATCGGATGAACCTAGATAGACGGACGTAAGGAAGATCGCAAATAAAGGGCCAACCGCACTTGGCCACGGCAGGCAACGGTAGGGCGGGATAGTGAAGGCAGAAGGGCCAGCCTCGATTTTATGGAGGCAAACTGCATCGACAGCGACGGCAAGTTATGATAGCGGGCAGGTCGGCAGAGGTGTTGAGTCACGCGCAACAGCAAACGGGTACGATTTTTTTTCTTTTTGTTTCCGCGGTTAAGTCAGAATCCATGATGGTCGATCAACACCCACCCTAATCCGGCGAGCTGAGCCGGCACGCAAGCGTACCCAAGCGGATCATCAGGCCCCAGTTTACTCTCGCGAGGATTCCATGGCCTAGCATGGGCCACGACAGCAGGAGGTGGCGGCAACCCGGGGGTAACAACTTCCATGTATCAAAATGACCAGGATCGAAAAAAATTTGAATGAGCCATGTCCATTCGTCCGTCTGTCCGTTAACACGATAACTTGAGCAAATATTGAGATATCTTCACCAAATTCGGAATGCGGGCTTATTTGGACTCAGAATAGATTGGTATTGAAACTGAGCCAAATCGGACGATAAACGCGCCTCCTTTTCCTACGGCGTGGGAACGCAAGATGCAAATTCAGAAGTTTCTTCTTCTTTCTGTAAATGGTCATCTAACCGCCTGGGCGATTTTGACCTTGGTCCTTCCATCGGAGTGGTGGTCTCCCTCTTCCTCTGTTTCCACCGGCGATTGCCGATAAGAATACCTTCTGGGCTGGAGCATCTTCGCTCATTCGCACTACGTGGCCTAGCCAGCGAAGCCGCTGTGTTTTAATTCGCTGAACTATGTCGGCGTCTGCGTAAAGTTCATACAGCTCATTATTAAATCTTCTTCGGTACTCGCCGTCGCCAACGCGTAGAGGTCCACAAATCTTTCGAAAAACCTTTCTCTCGAATACTCCCAGAGCCGCCTAATCAGATGTTGTTAGTGTCCACGCTTCTGCTCCATATAGCAGGACGGGTGCGATGAGTGACTTGTAGAGTGTTATTTTCGTTCGTCGAGAGAGGACTTTACTTTTCAATTGCCTACTCAGTCCGAAGTAGCATTTGGTTTCAAGAGTAATTCTTCGTCGGATTTCTAGGCTAACATTATTGTTGGTGTTAATGCTGGTTCCCAGGTAAACGAAGTCCTCTCTCTCTCTCTCTCTCTATGGCGCGATATACAACAGGTATATCATCATAAACCTCCTAAGAGATTTTTGCGCCAAGCTTCTCTTCCAATTTGTGGTGTGCCGATTTGAATTTTCCCTACAAATTGGTGGGACCTACAGTTTTTTGCCGACTCCGAACGGCATCTACAAAGGAGACGAATTTTTGCTGAGAAGCCTGTCATGGCAGAAATACACTCGGAGAGTTTGCCAAACCACTGCCGAGGGGCGACCCCGTTTTGAAAAAATTTTTTCAAATCACTTTTGATGTTACCTGTACCAGGGCTCGAACCAGGGACCTTCGGTGTGGTAGGCCGGCAACACTACCTTCACACCACGGCGGCCGCCACGAAACGAAGTCCTTTACTATTTCGAAATTATTGCTGCCAACAGTGGCTTGGTTGCCAAGGCGCGAATTCGCTGACTCTTTGCATGATGACAGAAGGTACTTCGTTTTGCCCTCGTTCACCACCAATCCCATTTTCAGAAGTTTAACAACCTGTAAATCAATAGCCGTGGGAGATATAACATTAAAATTTGGCATATACATTTTTTCGTGGCGAACTCTGCTTGCTGTCAAAATGAGCGAAATCGGCTGAAAGCCAGGCTTTCTTTTTTATTATACCCAGCTGTACTTGTTCATAGGGTATTATAACTTTGTTTGGATAACGGCTGGTTGTACAGGTATAAAGGAATCGAGATAGATATAGAGTTCCATATATCAAAATGAGCAGGATCGAAAAAAATTTTGATTGAGCCATGTCCGTCCGTCTGTCCGTTAACACGATAACTTGAGCAAATATCCTGGTATCTTTATCAGTTATTAAGACTGAGAATAGATTGGTATTGAAACTGAGCGAAATCGGACGATAACCACGCCGCCTTTTCCTGTATCGAAAATATCGAAAAATTGAAGAAATGAGATAATTCGAAACCGAATACCACTAAATTAACGAAATTTGGTAGGTGTATTGATTTCATAACGCAAAACACAAGTTCAGTAAAATTTTGGAATATGGGTATGGCAACGCCCACATTTAGAAGAAGCAAATTCAGAAGTTTAACAAGCTGTAAATCAATAGCCGTGGGAGATATAACATTGAAATTTGGCAAAGACATTTGCAAAGACACGCTTTCTTTTTTATTATACCCAACTGTACTTGTACACAGGGTATTATAACTTTGGTTGGATAACGGTCGGTTTGTACAGGTATAAAGGAATCGAAATAGATATGGACTACCATATATCAAAATGTCCAGGATCGAAAACAAAATTTGCTTGAGCCATGTCCGTCCGTCTGTTCATCTGTCCGTCCGTCCGTCTGCCCGTTAACACGATAAGTTGAGCAAATATTACGATATCTTCACCAAATTCGGTATGCCGGCTTATTTAGACTCAGAATAGATTGGTATTGAAAATGAGTGAAATCGGACGATAACCACACCCCCTTTTCCTATGTCGAAAATATCTAAAAATTGAAAAAATGAGATAATTCGAAAACGAATGAAATAATGAAATTTGGTAGGTGGATTGATTTTATAACGCAAAACACAAGTTCAGTAAATGCCCAAATTTAGAAGAAGCAAATTCAGAAGTTTAACAAGCTGTAACTCAATAGCCGTGGGAGATATAACATTGAAATTTGGCACAGGCATTTTTTTCGTAGCGACAACTCTTTTCTGTGAATATGAGCGAGATCGGCTTTCTCTTTATACCCAGCTGTACTTGTACACAGGGTATTATAACTTTGTTTGGATAACGGTTGGTTGTACTGGTATAAAGGAATCGAAATAGATATAGACTTCCATATATCAAAATCACCAGGATCGAAAAAAAATTTGATTCAGCCATGTACGTCCGTCCGTCTGTCCGTTAACACGATAACTCGAGGAAATATTGAGATATCTTCACCAAGTGCGGTATGCGGGCTTATTTAGACTCAGAATAGATTGGTATTGAAAATGAGTGAAATCGGACGATATCCACACCCCCTTTTCCTATGTCGAAAATATCTAAAAATTGAAAAAATGAGATAGTTCGAAAACGAATGAAATAATGAAATTTGGTAGGTGGATTGATTTTATAACGCAAAACACAAGTTCAGTAAATGCCCACATTTAGAAGAAGCAAATTCAAACCTTTAACAAGCTGTAACTCAATAGCCGTGGGAAATATAACATTGAAATTTGGCACAGGCATTTTTTTCGTAGCGACAACTGTTTTCTGTGAATATGAGCGAGTTCGGCTGAAAGCCACGCTTTCTTTTTATACCCAGCTGTACTTGTACACCGTGTATTATAACTTTGTTTGGACAACGGTTGGTTGTACAGGTATAAGGGAATCGAGCTAGATATAGACTTCCATATATTAAAATGACCAGGATCGAAAAAAAATTTGATTGAGCCATGGCCGTCCGTCTGTCCGTTTACACGATAACTTGAGCAAATATTGAGATATCTTCATAAATTCGGTATGCTAGCTTATTTAGACTCAGAATAGATTGGTATTGAAAATGAGCGAAATCGGACTATAACCAAGCCCCCTTTTTCTATATCGAAAATATCAAAAAATTTAAAAAATTAGATAATTCGAAAACGAATGCCACTAAATTAATGAAATTTTGGAATATGGGTGTGGCAACGCCCACATTTAGAAGAAGCAACCCCAGAAGTTTAACAAGCTGTAAATCAATAGCCGTTGGAGATATAACATTAAAATTTGGCACAGGCATTTTTTTCATAGCGACAACTGTTTGCTGTGAAAATGAGCGAACTCGGTTAAAAGCCACGCTTTCTTTTTTATTATAACCAACTGTACTTGTACACAGGGTATTATAACTTTGTTTGGATAGCGGCTGGTTGTACTGGTATAAAGGAATCGAGATAGATATAGACTTCCACATATCAAAAGGACCAGGCTCGAAAACAAATTTGATTGAGACATGTCCGTCCGTCTGTCCGTTAACACGATAACTTGAGCAAATATTGAGATATCTTCACCAAATTCGGTATGCTAGCTTATTTAGACTTAGAATAGATTGGTATTGAAAATGAGCGAAATCGGACTATAACCAAGCCCCCTTTTTCTATATCGAAAATATCGAAAAATTGAAAAAATTTGACAATTCGAAAACGAATACCACTAAATTAATGAAATTTTGGAATATGGGTGTGGCAACGCCCACATTTAGAAGAAGCAAATCCAGAAGTTTAACAAGCTGTAAATCAAAAGCGGTTGGAGATATAACATTAAAATTTGGCACATGCATTTTTTTCGTAGCAACAACTGTTTGCTGTGAAAATGAGCGAAATCGATTAAAAGAAACGCTTTCTTTTTTATTATACCCAACTGTACTTGTACACAGGGAATTATAACTTTTTTTGGATAACGGCTGGTTGTACTGGTATAAAGGAATCGAGATAGCTATAGACTTCCATATATCAAAAGGACCAGGCTCGAAAACAAATTTGATTGAGACATGTCCGTCCGTCTGTCCGTTAACACGATAACTTGAGCAAATATTGAGATATCTTCACCAAATTCGGTATGCTAGCTTATTTAGACTCAGAATAGATTGGTATTGAAAATGAGAGAAATCGGACTATAACCAAGCCCCCTTTTTCTATATCGAAAATATCGAAAAATTGAAAAAATTAGATAATTCGAAAACGAATACCACTAAATTAATGAAATTTTGGAATATGGGTGTGGCAACGCCCACATTTAGAAGAAGCAAATCCAGAAGTTTAACAAGCTGTAAATCAAAAGCGGTTGGAGATATAACATTAAAATTTGGCACAGGCATTTTTTTCGTAGCAACAACTGTTTGCTGTGAAAATGAGCGAAATCGATTAAAAGAAACGCTTTCTTTTTTATTATACCCAACTGTACTTGTACACAGGGAATTATAACTTTTTTTGGATAACGGCTGGTTGTACTGGTATAAAGGAATCGAGATAGCTATAGACTTCCATATATCAAAAGGACCAGGCTCGAAAACAAATTTGATTGAGACATGTCCGTCCGTCTGTCCGTTAACACGATAACTTGAGCAAATATTGAGATATCTTCACCAAATTCGGTATGCTAGCTTATTTAGACTCAGAATAGATTGGTATTGAAAATGAGAGAAATCGGACTATAACCAAGCCCCCTTTTTCTATATCGAAAATATCGAAAAATTGAAAAAATTAGATAATTCGAAAACGAATACCACTAAATTAATGAAATTTTGGAATATGGGTGTGGCAACGCCCACATTTAGAAGAAGCAACCCCAGAAGTTTAACAAGCTGTAAATCAATAGCCGTTGGAGATATAACATTAAAATTTGGCACAGGCATTTTTTTCATAGCGACAACTGTTTGCTGTGAAAATGAGCGAACTCGGTTAAAAGCCACGCTTTCTTTTTTATTATAACCAACTGTACTTGTACACAGGGTATTATAACTTTGTTTGGATAGCGGCTGGTTGTACTGGTATAAAGGAATCGAGATAGATATAGACTTCCACATATCAAAAGGACCAGGCTCGAAAACAAATTTGATTGAGACATGTCCGTCCGTCTGTCCGTTAACACGATAACTTGAGCAAATATTGAGATATCTTCACCAAATTCGGTATGCTAGCTTATTTAGACTTAGAATAGATTGGTATTGAAAATGAGCGAAATCGGACTATAACCAAGCCCCCTTTTTCTATATCGAAAATATCGAAAAATTGAAAAAATTTGACAATTCGAAAACGAATACCACTAAATTAATGAAATTTTGGAATATGGGTGTGGCAACGCCCACATTTAGAAGAAGCAAATCCAGAAGTTTAACAAGCTGTAAATCAAAAGCGGTTGGAGATATAACATTAAAATTTGGCACATGCATTTTTTTCGTAGCAACAACTGTTTGCTGTGAAAATGAGCGAAATCGGTTAAAAGCCACGCGTTCTTTTTTATTATACCCAACTGTACTTGTACACAGCGAATTATAACTTTGTTTGGATAAGGGCTGGTTGTACTGGTATAAAGGCATCGAGATAGATATAGACTTCCATATATCAAAAGGACCAGGCTCGAAAACAAATTTGATTGAGACATGTCCGTCCGTCTGTCCGTTAACACGATAACTTGAGCAAATATTGAGATATCTTCACAAATTCGGTATGCTAGCTTATTTAGACTCAGAATAGATTGGTATTGAAAATGAGCGAAATCGGACTATAACCAAGCCCCCTTTTTCTATATCGAAAATATCGAAAAATTGAAAAAATTTGACAATTCGAAAACGAATACCACTAAATTAGTGAAATTTTGGAATATGGGTGTGGCAACGCCCACATTTAGAAGAAGCAAATCCAGAAGTTTAACAAGCTGTAAATCAAAAGCGGTTGGAGATATAACATTAAAATTTGGCACAGGCATTTTTTTCGTAGCAACAACTGTTTGCTGTGAAAATGAGCGAAATCGATTAAAAGAAACGCTTTCTTTTTTATTATACCCAACTGTACTTGTACACAGGGAATTAGAACTTTTTTTGGATAACGGCTGGTTGTACTGGTATAAAGGCATCGAGATAGATATAGACTTCCATATATCAAAAGGACCAGGCTCGAAAACAAATTTGATTGAGACATGTCCATCCTTCTGTCCGTTAACACGATAACTTGAGCAAATATTGAGATATCTTCACAAATTCGGTATGCTAGCTTATTTAGACTCAGAATAGATTGGTATTGAAAATGAGCGAAATCGGACTATAACCAAGCCCCCTTTTTCTATATCGAAAATATCAAAAAATTGAAAAAATTAGATAATTCGAAAACGAATACCACTAAATTAATGAAATTTTGGAATATGGGTGTGGCAACGCCCACATTTAGAAGAAGCAAATCCAGAAGTTTAGCAAGCTGTAAATCAATAGCCGTAGGAGATATAACATTAAAATTTGGCACAGGCATTTTTTTCGTAGCGACAACTGTTTGCTGTGAAAATGAGCGAAATCGGTTAAAAGCCACGCGTTCTTTTTTATTATACCCAACTGTACTTGTACACAGGGTATTATAACTTTGTTTGGATAAGAGCTAGTTGTACTGGTATAAAGGAATCGAGATAGATATAGACTTCCATATATCAAAAGGACCAGGCTCGAAAACAAATTTTATTGAGACATGTCCGTCCGTCTGTCCGTTAACACGATAACTTGAGCAAATATTGAGATATCTTCACCAAATTCGGAATGCTAGCTTATTTAGACTCAGAATAGATTGGTATTGAAAATGAGCGAAATCGGACTATAACCAAGCCCCCTTTTTCTATATCGAAAGTATCGAAAAATTGAAAAAATTAGATAATTCGAAAAGGAATACCACTAAATTAATGAAATTTTGGAATATGGGTGTGGCAACGCCCACATTTAGAAGAAGCAAATCCAGAAGTTTAACAAGCTGTAAATCAATAGCCGTTGGAGATATAACATTAAAATTTGGCACAGGCATTTTTTTCGTAGCGACAACTGTTTGCTGTGAAAATGAGCGAACTCGGTTAAAAGCCACGCTTTCTTTTTTATTATAACCAACTGTACTTGTACACAGGGTATTATAACTTTGTTTGGATAGCGGCTGGTTGTACTGGTATAAAGGAATCGAGATAGATATAGACTTCCACATATCAAAAGGACCAGGCTCAAAAACAAATTTGATTGAGACATGTCCGTCCGTCTGTCCGTTAACACGATAACTTGAGCAAATATTGAGATATCTTCACCAAGTTCGGTATGCTAGCTTATTTGAACTCAGAATAGATTGGTATTGAAAATGAGCGAAATCGGACTATAACCAAGCCCCCTTTTTCTATATCGAAAATATCGAAAAATTGAAAAAATTAGACAATTCGAAAACGAATACCACTAAATTAATGAAATTTTGGAATATGGGTGTGGCAACGCCCACATTTAGAAGAAGCAAATCCAGAAGTTTAACAAGCGGTAAATCAATAGCCGTTGGAGATATAACATTAAAATTTGGCACAGGCATTTTTTTCGTAGCGACAACTGTTTGCTGTGAAAATGATCGAACTCGGTTAAAAGCCACGCTTTCTTTTTTATTATAACCAACTGTACTTGTACACAGGGTATTATAACTTTGTTTGGATAGCGGCTGGTTGTACTGGTATAAAGGAATCGAGATAGATATAGACTTCCACATATCAAAAGGACCAGGCTCGAAAACAAATTTGATTGAGACATGTCCGTCCGTCTGTCCGTTAACACGATAACTTGAGCAAATATTGAGATATCCTCACCAAATTCGGTATGCTAGCTTATTTGAACTCAGAATAGATTGGTATTGAAAATGAGCGAAATCGGACTATAACCAAGCCCCCTTTTTCTATATCGAAAATATCGAAAAATTGAAAAAATTAGACAATTCGAAAACGAATACCACTAAATTAATGAAATTTTGGAATATGGGTGTGGCAACGCCCACATTTAGAAGAAGCAAATCCAGAAGTTTAACAAGCTGTAAATCAATAGCCGTTGGAGATATAACATTAAAATTTGGCACAGGCATTTTTTTCGCAGCGACAACTGTTTGCTGTGAAAATGATCGAACTCGGTTAAAAGCCACGCTTTCTTTTTTATTATAACCAACTGTACTTGTACACAGGGTATTATAACTTTGTTTGGATAACGGCTGGTTGTACTGGTATAAAGGAATCGAGATAGATATAGACTTCCACATATCAAAAGGACCAGGCTCGAAAACAAATTTGATTGAGACATGTCCGTCCGTCTGTCCGTTAACACGATAACTTGAGCAAATATTGAGATATCTTCACAAATTCGGTATGCTAGCTTATTTAGACTCAGAATAGATTGGTATTGAAAATGAGCGAAATCGGACTATAACCAAGCCCCCTTTTTCTATATCGAAAATATCGAAAAATTGAAAAAATTTGACAATTCGAAAACGAATACCACTAAATTAGTGAAATTTTGGAATATGGGTGTGGCAACGCCCACATTTAGAAGAAGCAAATCCAGAAGTTTAACAAGCTGTAAATCAAAAGCGGTTGGAGATATAACATTAAAATTTGGCACAGGCATTTTTTTCGTAGCAACAACTGTTTGCTGTGAAAATGAGCGAAATCGATTAAAAGAAACGCTTTCTTTTTTATTATACCCAACTGTACTTGTACACAGGGAATTAGAACTTTTTTTGGATAACGGCTGGTTGTACTGGTATAAAGGCATCGAGATAGATATAGACTTCCATATATCAAAAGGACCAGGCTCGAAAACAAATTTGATTGAGACATGTCCATCCTTCTGTCCGTTAACACGATAACTTGAGCAAATATTGAGATATCTTCACAAATTCGGTATGCTAGCTTATTTAGACTCAGAATAGATTGGTATTGAAAATGAGCGAAATCGGACTATAACCAAGCCCCCTTTTTCTATATCGAAAATATCAAAAAATTGAAAAAATTAGATAATTCGAAAACGAATACCACTAAATTAATGAAATTTTGGAATATGGGTGTGGCAACGCCCACATTTAGAAGAAGCAAATCCAGAAGTTTAGCAAGCTGTAAATCAATAGCCGTAGGAGATATAACATTAAAATTTGGCACAGGCATTTTTTTCGTAGCGACAACTGTTTGCTGTGAAAATGAGCGAAATCGGTTAAAAGCCACGCGTTCTTTTTTATTATACCCAACTGTACTTGTACACAGGGTATTATAACTTTGTTTGGATAAGAGCTAGTTGTACTGGTATAAAGGAATCGAGATAGATATAGACTTCCATATATCAAAAGGACCAGGCTCGAAAACAAATTTTATTGAGACATGTCCGTCCGTCTGTCCGTTAACACGATAACTTGAGCAAATATTGAGATATCTTCACCAAATTCGGAATGCTAGCTTATTTAGACTCAGAATAGATTGGTATTGAAAATGAGCGAAATCGGACTATAACCAAGCCCCCTTTTTCTATATCGAAAGTATCGAAAAATTGAAAAAATTAGATAATTCGAAAAGGAATACCACTAAATTAATGAAATTTTGGAATATGGGTGTGGCAACGCCCACATTTAGAAGAAGCAAATCCAGAAGTTTAACAAGCTGTAAATCAATAGCCGTTGGAGATATAACATTAAAATTTGGCACAGGCATTTTTTTCGTAGCGACAACTGTTTGCTGTGAAAATGAGCGAACTCGGTTAAAAGCCACGCTTTCTTTTTTATTATAACCAACTGTACTTGTACACAGGGTATTATAACTTTGTTTGGATAGCGGCTGGTTGTACTGGTATAAAGGAATCGAGATAGATATAGACTTCCACATATCAAAAGGACCAGGCTCAAAAACAAATTTGATTGAGACATGTCCGTCCGTCTGTCCGTTAACACGATAACTTGAGCAAATATTGAGATATCTTCACCAAGTTCGGTATGCTAGCTTATTTGAACTCAGAATAGATTGGTATTGAAAATGAGCGAAATCGGACTATAACCAAGCCCCCTTTTTCTATATCGAAAAATTGAAAAAATTAGACAATTCGAAAACGAATACCACTAAATTAATGAAATTTTGGAATATGGGTGTGGCAACGCCCACATTTAGAAGAAGCAAATCCAGAAGTTTAACAAGCGGTAAATCAATAGCCGTTGGAGATATAACATTAAAATTTGGCACAGGCATTTTTTTCGTAGCGACAACTGTTTGCTGTGAAAATGATCGAACTCGGTTAAAAGCCACGCTTTCTTTTTTATTATAACCAACTGTACTTGTACACAGGGTATTATAACTTTGTTTGGATAGCGGCTGGTTGTACTGGTATAAAGGAATCGAGATAGATATAGACTTCCACATATCAAAAGGACCAGGCTCGAAAACAAATTTGATTGAGACATGTCCGTCCGTCTGCCCGTTAACACGATAACTTGAGCAAATATTGAGATATCCTCACCAAATTCGGTATGCTAGCTTATTTGAACTCAGAACAGATTGGTATTGAAAATGAGCGAAATCGGACTATAACCAAGCCCCCTTTTTCTATATCGAAAATATCGAAAAATTGAAAAAATTAGACAATTCGAAAACGAATACCACTAAATTAATGAAATTTTGGAATATGGGTGTGGCAACGCCCACATTTAGAAGAAGCAAATCCAGAAGTTTAACAAGCTGTAAATCAATAGCCGTTGGAGATATAACATTAAAATTTGGCACAGGCATTTTTTTCGCAGCGACAACTGTTTGCTGTGAAAATGATCGAACTCGGTTAAAAGCCACGCTTTCTTTTTTATTATAACCAACTGTACTTGTACACAGGGTATTATAACTTTGTTTGGATAACGGCTGGTTGTACTGGTATAAAGGAATCGAGATAGATATAGACTTCCACATATCAAAAGGACCAGGCTCGAAAACAAATTTGATTGAGACATGTCCGTCCGTCTGTCCGTTAACACGATAACTTGAGCAAATATTGAGATATCTTCACCAAGTTCGGTATGCTAGCTTATTTGAACTCAGAATAGATTGGTATTGAAAATGAGCGAAATCGGACTATAACCAAGCCCCCTTTTTCTATATCGAAAATATCGAAAAATTGAAAAAATTAGACAATTCGAAAACGAATACCACTAAATTAATGAAATTTTGGAATATGGGTGTGGCAACGCCCACATTTAGAAGAAGCAAATCCAGAAGTATAACAAGCTGTAAATCAAAAGCGGTTAGAGATATAACATTAAAATTTGGCACAGGCATTTTTTTCGTAGCGACAACTGTTTGCTGTGAAAATGAGCGAAATCGGTTAAAAGCCACGCGTTCTTTTTTATTATACCCAACTGTACTTGTACACAGGGTATTATAACTTTGTTTGGATAACGGCTGGTTGTACTGGTATAAGGAATCGAGATAGATATAGACTTCCACATATCAAAAGGACCAGGCTCGAAAACAAATTTGATTGAGACATGTCCGTCCGTCTGTCCGTTAACACGATAACTTGAGCAAATATTGAGATATCTTCACCAAGTTCGGTATGCTAGCTTATTTGAACTCAGAATAGATTGGTATTGAAAATGAGCGAAATCGGACTATAACCAAGCCCCCTTTTTCTATATCGAAAATATCGAAAAATTGAAAAAATTAGACAATTCGAAAACGAATACCACTAAATTAATGAAATTTTGGAATATGGGTGTGGCAACGCCCACATTTAGAAGAAGCAAATCCAGAAGTTTAACAAGCTGTAAATCAATAGCCGTTGGAGATATAACATTAAAATTTGGCACAGGCATTTTTTTCGTAGCGACAACTGTTTGCTGTGAAAATGAGCGAACTCGGTTAAAAGCCACGCTTTCTTTTTTATTATAACCAACTGTACTTGTACACAGGGTATTATAACTTTGTTTGGATAGCGGCTGGTTGTACTGGTATAAAGGAATCGAGATAGATATAGACTTCCACATATCAAAAGGACCAGGCTCGAAAACAAATTTGATTGAGACATGTCCGTCCGTCTGCCCGTTAACACGATAACTTGAGCAAATATTGAGATATCCTCACCAAATTCGGTATGCTAGCTTATTTGAACTCAGAACAGATTGGTATTGAAAATGAGCGAAATCGGACTATAACCAAGCCCCCTTTTTCTATATCGAAAATATCGAAAAATTGAAAAAATTAGACAATTCGAAAACGAATACCACTAAATTAATGAAATTTTGGAATATGGGTGTGGCAACGCCCACATTTAGAAGAAGCAAATCCAGAAGTTTAACAAGCTGTAAATCAATAGCCGTTGGAGATATAACATTAAAATTTGGCACAGGCATTTTTTTCGCAGCGACAACTGTTTGCTGTGAAAATGATCGAACTCGGTTAAAAGCCACGCTTTCTTTTTTATTATAACCAACTGTACTTGTACACAGGGTATTATAACTTTGTTTGGATAACGGCTGGTTGTACTGGTATAAAGGAATCGAGATAGATATAGACTTCCACATATCAAAAGGACCAGGCTCGAAAACAAATTTGATTGAGACATGTCCGTCCGTCTGTCCGTTAACACGATAACTTGAGCAAATATTGAGATATCTTCACCAAGTTCGGTATGCTAGCTTATTTGAACTCAGAATAGATTGGTATTGAAAATGAGCGAAATCGGACTATAACCAAGCCCCCTTTTTCTATATCGAAAATATCGAAAAATTGAAAAAATTAGACAATTCGAAAACGAATACCACTAAATTAATGAAATTTTGGAATATGGGTGTGGCAACGCCCACATTTAGAAGAAGCAAATCCAGAAGTATAACAAGCTGTAAATCAAAAGCGGTTAGAGATATAACATTAAAATTTGGCACAGGCATTTTTTTCGTAGCGACAACTGTTTGCTGTGAAAATGAGCGAAATCGGTTAAAAGCCACGCGTTCTTTTTTATTATACCCAACTGTACTTGTACACAGGGTATTATAACTTTGTTTGGATAACGGCTGGTTGTACTGGTATAAGGAATCGAGATAGATATAGACTTCCACATATCAAAAGGACCAGGCTCGAAAACAAATTTGATTGAGACATGTCCGTCCGTCTGTCCGTTAACACGATAACTTGAGCAAATATTGAGATATCTTCACCAAGTTCGGTATGCTAGCTTATTTGAACTCAGAATAGATTGGTATTGAAAATGAGCGAAATCGGACTATAACCAAGCCCCCTTTTTCTATATCGAAAATATCGAAAAATTGAAAAAATTAGACAATTCGAAAACGAATACCACTAAATTAATGAAATTTTGGAATATGGGTGTGGCAACGCCCACATTTAGAAGAAGCAAATCCAGAAGTTTAACAAGCTGTAAATCAATAGCCGTTGGAGATATAACATTAAAATTTGGCACAGGCATTTTTTTCGTAGCGACAACTGTTTGCTGTGAAAATGAGCGAACTCGGTTAAAAGCCACGCTTTCTTTTTTATTATAACCAACTGTACTTGTACACAGGGTATTATAACTTTGTTTGGATAGCGGCTGGTTGTACTGGTATAAAGGAATCGAGATAGATATAGACTTCCACATATCAAAAGGACCAGGCTCGAAAACAAATTTGATTGAGACATGTCCGTCCGTCTGTCCGTTAACACGATAACTTGAGCAAATATTGAGATATCTTCACCAAATTCGGTATGCTAGCTTATTTAGACTCAGAATAGATTGGTATTGAAAATGAGCGAAATCGGACTATAACCAAGCCTCCTTTTTCTATATCGAATATATCGAAAAATTGAAAAAATTAGATAATTCGAAAAGGAATACCACTAAATTAATGAAATTTGGAATATGGGTGTGGCAACGCCCACATTTAGAAGAAGCAAGTCCAGAAGTTTAACAAGCTGTAAATCAATAGCCGTTGGAGATATAACATTAAAATTTGGCACAGGCATTTTTTTCGTAGCGACAACTGTTTGCTGTGAAAATGAGTGAACTCGGTTAAAAGCCACGCTTTCTTTTTTATTATACCCAACTGTACTTGTACACAGGGTATTATAACTTTGTTTGGATAACGGCTGGTTGTACTGGTATAAAGGAATCGAGATAGATATAGACTTCCACATATCAAAAGGACCAGGCTCGAAAACAAATTTGATTGAGACATGTCCGTCCGTCTGTCCGTTAACACGATAACTTGAGCAAATATTGAGATATCTTCACCAAGTTCGGTATGCTAGCTTATTTGAACTCAGAATAGATTGGTATTGAAAATGAGCGAAATCGGACTATAACCAAGCCCCCTTTTTCTATATCGAAAATATCGAAAAATTGAAAAAGTTAGACAATTCGAAAAGGAATACCACTAAATTAATGAAATTTTGGAATATGGGTGTGGCAACGCCCACATTTAGAAGAAGCAAATCCAGAAGTTTAACAAGCTGTAAATCAATAGCCGTTGGAGATATAACATTAAAATTTGGCACAGGCATTTTTTTCGTAGCGACAACTGTTTGCTGTGAAAATGAGTGAACTCGGTTAAAAGCCACGCTTTCTTTTTTATTATACCCAACTGTACTTGTACACAGGGTATTATAGCTTTGTTTGGATAGCGGCTGGTTGTACTGGTATTAAGGAATTGAGATAGATATAGACTTCCATATATCAAAAGGACCAGGCTCGAAAACAAATTTGATTGAGACATGTCCGTCCGTCTGTCCGTTAACACGATAACTTGAGCAAATATTGAGATATCTTCACCAAATTCGGTATGCTAGCTTATTTAGACTCAGAATAGATTGGTATTGAAAATGAGCGAAATCGGACTATAACCAAGCCCCCTTTTTCTATATCGAAAATATCGAAAAATTGAAAAAATTAGACAATTCGAAAACGAATACCACTAAATTAATGAAATTTTGGAATATGGGTGTGGCAACGCCCACATTTAGAAGAAGCAAATCCAGAAGTTTAACAAGCTGTAAATCAATAGCCGTTGGAGATATAACATTAAAATTTGGCACAGGCATTTTTTTCGTAGCGACAACTGTTTGCTGTGAAAATGAGCGAACTCGGTTAAAAGCCACGCTTTCTTTTTTATTATAACCAACTGTACTTGTACACAGGGTATTATAACTTTGTTTGGATAGCGGCTGGTTGTACTGGTATAAAGGAATCGAGATAGATATAGACTTCCACATATCAAAAGGACCAGGCTCGAAAACAAATTTGATTGAGACATGTCCGTCCGTCTGTCCGTTAACACGATAACTTGAGCAAATATTGAGATATCTTCACAAATTCGGTATGCTAGCTTATTTAGACTCAGAATAGATTGGTATTAAAAATGAGCGAAAACGGACTATAACCAAGCCCCCTTTTTCTATATCGAAAATATCAAAAAATTGAAAAAATTAGAGAATTCGAAAACGACTACCACTACATTAATGAAATTTTGGAATATGGGTGTGGCAACGCCCACATTTAGAAGAAGCAAATCCAAAAGTTTAACAAGCTGTAAATCAATAGCCGTTGGAGATATAACATTAAAATTTGTCACAGGCATTTTTTTCGTAGCGACAACTGTTTGCTGTGAAAATGAGTGAACTCGGTTAAAAGCCACGCTTTCTTTTTTATTATACCCAACTGTACTTGTACACAGGGTATTATAACTTTGTTTGGATAACGGCTGGTTGTACTGGTATAAAGGAATCGAGATAGATATAGACTTCCACATATCAAAAGGACCAGGCTCGAAAACAAATTTGATTGAGACATGTCCGTCCGTCTGTCCGTTAACACGATAACTTGAGCAAATATTGAGATATCTTCACCAAGTTCGGTATGCTAGCTTATTTGAACTCAGAATAGATTGGTATTGAAAATGAGCGAAATCGGACTATAACCAAGCCCCCTTTTTCTATATCGAAAGTATCGAAAAATTGAAAAAATTAGACAATTCGAAAACGAATACCACTAAATTAATGAAATTTTGGAATATGGGTGTGGCAACGCCCACATTTAGAAGAAGCAAATCCAGAAGTTTAACAAGCTGTAAATCAATAGCCGTTGGAGATATAACATTAAAATTTGGCACAGGCATTTTTTTCGTAGCGACAACTGTTTGCTGTGAAAATGAGCGAACTCGGTTAAAAGCCACGCTTTCTTTTTTATTATAACCAACTGTACTTGTACACAGGGTATTATAACTTTGTTTGGATAGCGGCTGGTTGTACTGGTATAAAGGAATCGAGATAGATATAGACTTCCACATATCAAAAGGACCAGGCTCGAAAACAAATTTGATTGAGACATGTCCGTCCGTCTGTCCGTTAACACGATAACTTGAGCAAATATTGAGATATCTTCACCAAATTCGGTATGCTAGCTTATTTAGACTCAGAATAGATTGGTATTGAAATTGAGCGAAATCGGACTATAACCAAGCCCCCTTTTTCTATATCGAAAATATCGAAAAATTGAAAAAATTTGACAATTCGAAAACGAATACCACTAAATTAATGATATTTTGGAATATGGGTGTGGCAACGCCCACATTTAGAAGAAGCAAATCCAGAAGTTTAACAAGCTGTAAATCAAAAGCGGTTGGAGATATAACATTAAAATTTGGCACAGGCATTTTTTTCGTAGCAACAACTGTTTGCTGTGAAAATGAGCGAAATCGATTAAAAGAAACGCTTTCTTTTTTATTATACCCAACTGTACTTGTACACAGGGAATTATAACTTTGTTTGGATAACGGCTGGTTGTACTGGTATAAAGGCATCGAGATAGATATAGACTTCCATATATCAAAAGGACCAGGCTCGAAAACAAATTTGATTGAGACATGTCCGTCCGTCTGTCCGTTAACACGATAACTTGAGCAAATATTGAGATATCTTCACAAATTCGGTATGCTAGCTTATTTAGACTCAGAATAGATTGGTATTAAAAATGAGCGAAAACGGACTATAACCAAGCCCCCTTTTTCTATATCGAAAATATCAAAAAATTGAAAAAATTAGAGAATTCGAAAACGACTACCACTACATTAATGAAATTTTGGAATATGGGTGTGGCAACGCCCACATTTAGAAGAAGCAAATCCAAAAGTTTAACAAGCTGTAAATCAATAGCCGTTGGAGATATAACATTAAAATTTGTCACAGGCATTTTTTTCGTAGCGACAACTGTTTGCTGTGAAAATGAGCGAAATCGGTTAAAAGCCACGCGTTCTTTTTTATTATACCCAACTGTACTTGTACACAGGGTATTATAACTTTGTTTGGATAACGGCTGGTTGTACTGGTATAAAGGAATCGAGATAGCTATAGACTTCCATATATCAAAAGGACCAGGCTCGAAAACAAATTTGATTGAGACAAGTCCGTCCGTCTGTCCGTTAACACGATAACTTGAGCAAATATTGAGATATCTCAGAATAGATTGGTATTGATAATGAGCGAAATCGGACTATAACCAAGCCCCCTTTTTCTATATCGAATATATCGAAAAATTGAAAAAATTAGATAATTCGAAAAGGAATACCACTAAATTAATGAAATTTGGAATATGGGTGTGGCAACGCCCACATTTAGAAGAAGCAAGTCCAGAAGTTTAACAAGCTGTAAATCAATAGCCGTTGGAGATATAACATTAAAATTTGGCACAGGCATTTTTTTCGTAGCGACAACTGTTTGCTGTGAAAATGAGTGAACTCGGTTAAAAGCCACGCTTTCTTTTTTATTATACCCAACTGTACTTGTACACAGGGTATTATAGCTTTGTTTGGATAGCGGCTGGTTGTACTGGTATTAAGGAATTGAGATAGATATAGACTTCCATATATCAAAAGGACCAGGCTCGAAAACAAATTTGATTGAGACACGTCCGTCCGTCTGTCCGTTAACACGATAACTTGAGCAAATATTGAGATATCTTCACCAAGTTCGGTATGCTAGCTTATTTGAACTCAGAATAGATTGGTATTGAAAATGAGCGAAATCGGACTATAACCAAGCCCCCTTTTTCTATATCGAAAATATCGAAAAATTGAAAAAATTAGACAATTCGAAAACGAATACCACTAAATTAATGAAATTTTGGAATATGGGTGTGGCAACGCCTACATTTAGAAGAAGCAAATCCAGAAGTTTAACAAGCTGTAAATCAATAGCCGTTGGAGATATAACATTAAAATTTGGCACAGGCATTTTTTTCGTAGCGACAACTGTTTGCTGTGAAAATGAGCGAACTCGGTTAAAAGCCACGCTTTCTTTTTTATTATACCCAACTGTACTTGTACACAGGGTATTATAGCTTTGTTTGGATAGCGGCTGGTTGTACTGGTATTAAGGAATTGAGATAGATATAGACTTCCATATATCAAAAGGACCAGGCTCGAAAACAAATTTGATTGAGACATGTCCGTCCGTCTGTCCGTTAACACGATAACTTGAGCAAATATTGAGATATCTTCACCAAGTTCGGTATGCTAGCTTATTTGAACTCAGAATAGATTGGTATTGAAAATGAGCAAAATCGGACTATAACCAATCCCCCTTTTTCTATATCGAATATATCGAAAAATTGAAAAAATTTGATAATTCGAAAAGGAATACCACTAAATTAATGAAATTTGGAATATGGGTGTGGCAACGCCCACATTTAGAAGAAGCAAGTCCAGAAGTTTAACAAGCTGTAAATCAATAGCCGTTGGAGATATAACATTAAAATTTGGCACAGGCATTTTTTTCGTAGCGACAACTGTTTGCTGTGAAAATGAGTGAACTCGGTTAAAAGCCACGCGTTCTTTTTTATTATACCCAACTGTACTTGTACACAGGGTATTATAACTTTGTTTGGATAACGGCTGGTTGTACTGGTATAAAGGAATCGAGATAGATATAGACTTCCACATATCAAAAGGACCAGGCTCGAAAACAAATTTGATTGAGACATGTCCGTCCGTCTGTCCGTTAACACGATAACTTGAGCAAATATTGAGATATCTTCACCAAATTCGGTATGCTAGCTTATTTAGACTCAGAATAGATTGGTATTGAAAATGAGCGAAATCGGACTATAACCAAGCCCCCTTTTTCTATATCGAAAATATCGAAAAATTGAAAAAATTTGACAATTCGAAAACGAATACGACTAAATTAATGATATTTTGGAATATGGGTGTGGCAACGCCCACATTTAGAAGAAGCAAATCCAGAAGTTTAACAAGCTGTAAATCAAAAGCGGTTGGAGATATAACATTAAAATTTGGCACAGGCATTTTTTTCGTAGCAACAACTGTTTGCTGTGAAAATGAGCGAAATCGATTAAAAGAAACGCTTTCTTTTTTATTATACCCAACTGTACTTGTACACAGGGAATTATAACTTTGTTTGGATAACGGCTGGTTGTACTGGTATAAAGGCATCGAGATAGATATAGACTTCCATATATCAAAAGGACCAGGCTCGAAAACAAATTTGATTGAGACATGTCCGTCCGTCTGTCCGTTAACACGATAACTTGAGCAAATATTGAGATATCTTCACAAATTCGGTATGCTAGCTTATTTAGACTCAGAATAGATTGGTATTAAAAATGAGCGAAAACGGACTATAACCAAGCCCCCTTTTTCTATATCGAAAATATCAAAAAATTGAAAAAATTAGAGAATTCGAAAACGACTACCACTACATTAATGAAATTTTGGAATATGGGTGTGGCAACGCCCACATTTAGAAGAAGCAAATCCAAAAGTTTAACAAGCTGTAAATCAATAGCCGTTGGAGATATAACATTAAAATTTGTCACAGGCATTTTTTTCGTAGCGACAACTGTTTGCTGTGAAAATGAGCGAAATCGGTTAAAAGCCACGCGTTCTTTTTTATTATACCCAACTGTACTTGTACACAGGGTATTATAACTTTGTTTGGATAACGGCTGGTTGTACTGGTATAAAGGAATCGAGATAGCTATAGACTTCCATATATCAAAAGGACCAGGCTCGAAAACAAATTTGATTGAGACAAGTCCGTCCGTCTGTCCGTTAACACGATAACTTGAGCAAATATTGAGATATCTTCACCAAATTCGGTATGCTAGCTTATTTAGACTCAGAATAGATTGGTATTGATAATGAGCGAAATCGGACTATAAGCAAGCCCCCTTTTTCTATATCGAATATATCGAAAAATTGAAAAAATTAGATAATTCGAAAAGGAATACCACTAAATTAATGAAATTTGGAATATGGGTGTGGCAACGCCCACATTTAGAAGAAGCAAGTCCAGAAGTTTAACAAGCTGTAAATCAATAGCCGTTGGAGATATAACATTAAAATTTGGCACAGGCATTTTTTTCGTAGCGACAACTGTTTGCTGTGAAAATGAGTGAACTCGGTTAAAAGCCACGCTTTCTTTTTTATTATACCCAACTGTACTTGTACACAGGGTATTATAACTTTGTTTGGATAACGGCTGGTTGTACTGGTATAAAGGAATCGAGATAGATATAGACTTCCACATATCAAAAGGACCAGGCTCGAAAACAAATTTGATTGAGACATGTCCGTCCGTCTGTCCGTTAACACGATAACTTGAGCAAATATTGAGATATCTTCACCAAGTTCGGTATGCTAGCTTATTTGAGCTCAGAATAGATTGGTATTGGAAATGAGCGAAATCGGACTATAACCAAGCCCCCTTTTTCTATATCGAAAATATCGAAAAATTGAAAAAATTAGACAATTCGAAAACGAATACCACTAAATTAATGAAATTTTGGAATATGGGTGTGGCAACGCCCACATTTAGAAGAAGCAAATCCAGAAGTTTAACAAGCTGTAAATCAATAGCCGTTGGAGATATAACATTAAAATTTGGCACAGGCATTTTTTTCGTAGCGACAGCTGTTTGCTGTGAAAATGAGCGAACTCGGTTAAAAGCCACGCTTTCTTTTTTATTATAACCAACTGTACTTGTACACAGGGTATTATAACTTTGTTTGGATAGCGGCTGGTTGTACTGGTATAAAGGAATCGAGATAGATATAGACTTCCACATATCAAAAGGACCAGGCTCGAAAACAAATTTGATTGAGACATGTCCGTCCGTCTGTCCGTTAACACGATAACTTGAGCAAATATTGAGATATCTTCACCAAATTCGGTATGCTAGCTTATTTAGACTCAGAATAGATTGGTATTGAAAATGAGCGAAATCGGACTATAACCAAGCCCCCTTTTTCTATATCGAAAATATCGAAAAATTGAAAAAATTTGACAATTCGAAAACGAATACCACTAAATTAATGATATTTTGGAATATGGGTGTGGCAACGCCCACATTTAGAAGAAGCAAATCCAGAAGTTTAACAAGCTGTAAATCAAAAGCGGTTGGAGATATAACATTAAAATTTGGCACAGGCATTTTTTTCGTAGCAACAACTGTTTGCTGTGAAAATGAGCGAAATCGATTAAAAGAAACGCTTTCTTTTTTATTATACCCAACTGTACCTGTACACAGGGAATTATAACTTTGTTTGGATAACGGGTGGTTGTACTGGTATAAAGGCATCGAGATAGATATAGACTTCCATATATCAAAAGGACCAGGCTCGAAAACAAATTTGATTGAGACATGTCCGTCCGTCTGTCCGTTAACACGATAACTTGAGCAAATATTGAGATATCTTCACAAATTCGGTATGCTAGCTTATTTAGACTCAGAATAGATTGGTATTAAAAATGAGCGAAAACGGACTATAACCAAGCCCCCTTTTTCTATATCGAAAATATCAAAAAATTGAAAAAATTAGAGAATTCGAAAACGACTACCACTACATTAATGAAATTTTGGAATATGGGTGTGGCAACGCCCACATTTGGAAGAAGCAAATCCAAAAGTTTAACAAGCTGTAAATCAATAGCCGTTGGAGATATAACATTAAAATTTGTCACAGGCATTTTTTTCGTAGCGACAACTGTTTGCTGTGAAAATGAGCGAAATCGGTTAAAAGCCACGCGTTCTTTTTTATTATACCCAACTGTACTTGTACACAGGGTATTATAACTTTGTTTGGATAACGGCTGGTTGTACTGGTATAAAGGAATCGAGATAGCTATAGACTTCCATATATCAAAAGGACCAGGCTCGAAAACAAATTTGATTGAGACAAGTCCGTCCGTCTGTCCGTTAACACAATAACTTGAGCAAATATTGAGATATCTTCACCAAATTCGGTATGCTAGCTTATTTAGACTCAGAATAGATTGGTATTGATAATGAGCGAAATCGGACTATAACCAAGCCCCCTTTTTCTATATCGAATATATCGAAAAATTGAAAAAATTAGATAATTCGAAAAGGAATACCACTAAATTAATGAAATTTGGAATATGGGTGTGGCAACGCCCACATTTAGAAGAAGCAAGTCCAGAAGTTTAACAAGCTGTAAATCAATAGCCGTTGGAGATATAACATTAAAATTTGGCACAGGCATTTTTTTCGTAGCGACAACTGTTTGCTGTGAAAATGAGTGAACTCGGTTAAAAGCCACGCTTTCTTTTTTATTATACCCAACTGTACTTGTACACAGGGTATTATAGCTTTGTTTGGATAGCGGCTGGTTGTACTGGTATTAAGGAATTGAGATAGATATAGACTTCCATATATCAAAAGGACCAGGCTCGAAAACAAATTTGATTGAGACACGTCCGTCCGTCTGTCCGTTAACACGATAACTTGAGCAAATATTGAGATATCTTCACCAAATTCGGTATGCTAGCTTATTTAGACTCAGAATAGATTGGTATTGATAATGAGCGAAATCGGACTATAACCAAGCCCCCTTTTTCTATATCGAATATATCGAAAAATTGAAAAAATTAGATAATTCGAAAAGGAATACCACTAAATTAATGAAATTTGGAATATGGGTGTGGCAACGCCCACATTTAGAAGAAGCAAGTCCAGAAGTTTAACAAGCTGTAAATCAATAGCCGTTGGAGATATAACATTAAAATTTGGCACAGGCATTTTTTTCGTAGCGACAACTGTTTGCTGTGAAAATGAGTGAACTCGGTTAAAAGCCACGCTTTCTTTTTTATTATACCCAACTGTACTTGTACACAGGGTATTATAGCTTTGTTTGGATAGCGGCTGGTTGTACTGGTATTAAGGAATTGAGATAGATATAGACTTCCATATATCAAAAGGACCAGGCTCGAAAACAAATTTGATTGAGACATGTCCGTCCGTCTGTCCGTTAACACGATAACTTGAGCAAATATTGAGATATCTTCACCAAATTCGGTATGCTAGCTTATTTAGACTCAGAATAGATTGGTATTGAAAATGAGCGAAATCGGACTATAACCAAGCCCCCTTTTTCTATATCGAATATATCGAAAAATTGAAAAAATTATATAATTCGAAAAGGAATACCACTAAATTAATGAAATTTGGAATATGGGTGTGGCAACGCCCACATTTAGAAGAAGCAAGTCCAGAAGTTTAACAAGCTGTAAATCAATAGCCGTTGGAGATATAACATTAAAATTTGGCACAGGCATTTTTTTCGTAGCGACAACTGTTTGCTGTGAAAATGAGTGAACTCGGTTAAAAGCCACGCTTTCTTTTTTATTATACCCAACTGTACTTGTACACAGGGTATTATAACTTTGTTTGGATAACGGCTGGTTGTACTGGTATAAAGGAATCGAGATAGATATAGACTTCCACATATCAAAAGGACCAGGCTCGAAAACAAATTTGATTGAGACATGTCCGTCCGTCTGTCCGTTAACACGATAACTTGAGCAAATATTGAGATATCTTCACCAAGTTCGGTATGCTAGCTTATTTGAACTCAGAATAGATTGGTATTGAAAATGAGCAAAATCGGACTATAACCAATCCCCCTTTTTCTATATCGAATATATCGAAAAATTGAAAAAATTTGATAATTCGAAAAGGAATACCACTAAATTAATGAAATTTGGAATATGGGTGTGGCAACGCCCACATTTAGAAGAAGCAAATCCAGAAGTTTAACAAGCTGTAAATCAATAGCCGTTGGAGATATAACATTAAAATTTGGCACAGGCATTTTTTTCGTAGCGACAACTGTTTGCTGTGAAAATGAGTGAACTCGGTTAAAAGCCACGCGTTCTTTTTTATTATACCCAACTGTACTTGTACACAGGGTATTATAACTTTGTTTGGATAACGGCTGGTTGTACTGGTATAAAGGAATCGAGATAGATATAGACTTCCACATATCAAAAGGACCAGGCTCGAAAACAAATTTGATTGAGACATGTCCGTCCGTCTGTCCGTTAACACGATAACTTGAGCAAATATTGAGATATCTTCACCAAGTTCGGTATGCTAGCTTATTTGAACTCAGAATAGATTGGTATTGAAAATGAGCGAAATCGGACTATAACCAAGCCCCCTTTTTCTATATCGAAAAAATCGAAAAATTGAAAAAATTAGACAATTCGAAAACGAATACCACTAAATTAATGAAATTTTGGAATATGGGTGTGGCAACGCCCACATTTAGAAGAAGCAAATCCAGAAGTTTAACAAGCTGTAAATCAATAGCCGTTGGAGATATAACATTAAAATTTGGCACAGGCATTTTTTTCGTAGCGACAACTGTTTGCTGTGAAAATGAGCGAACTCGGTTAAAAGCCACGCTTTCTTTTTTATTATAACCAACTGTACTTGTACACAGGGTATTATAACTTTGTTTGGATAGCGGCTGGTGATACTGGTATAAAGGAATCGAGATAGATATAGACTTCCACATATCAAAAGGACCAGGCTCGAAAACAAATTTGATTGAGACATGTCCGTCCGTCTGTCCGTTAACACGATAACTTGAGCAAATATTGAGATATCTTCACCAAATTCGGTATGCTAGCTTATTTAGACTCAGAATAGATTGGTATTGAAAATGAGCGAAATCGGACTATAACCAAGCCCCCTTTTTCTATATCGAAAATATCGAAAAATTGAAAAAATTTGACAATTCGAAAACGAATACCACTAAATTAATGATATTTTGGAATATGGGTGTGGCAACGCCCACATTTAGAAGAAGCAAATCCAGAAGTTTAACAAGCTGTAAATCAAAAGCGGTTGGAGATATAACATTAAAATTTGGCACAGGCATTTTTTTCGTAGCAACAACTGTTTGCTGTGAAAATGAGCGAAATCGATTAAAAGAAACGCTTTCTTTTTTATTATACCCAACTGTACTTGTACACAGGGAATTATAAGTTTTTTCGGATAACGGCTGGTTGTACTGGTATAAAGGCATCGAGATAGATATAGACTTCCATATATCAAAAGGACCAGGCTCGAAAACAAATTTGATTGAGACATGTCCGTCCGTCTGTCCGTTAACACGATAACTTGAGCAAATATTGAGATATCTTCACAAATTCGGTATGCTAGCTTATTTAGACTCAGAATAGATTGGTATTAAAAATGAGCGAAAACGGACTATAACCAAGCCCCCTTTTTCTATATCGAAAATATCAAAAAATTGAAAAAATTAGAGAATTCGAAAACGACTACCACTACATTAATGAAATTTTGGAATATGGGTGTGGCAACGCCCACATTTAGAAGAAGCAAATCCAAAAGTTTAACAAGCTGTAAATCAATAGCCGTTGGAGATATAACATTAAAATTTGTCACAGGCATTTTTTTCGTAGCGACAACTGTTTGCTGTGAAAATGAGCGAAATCGGTTAAAAGCCACGCGTTCTTTTTTATTATACCCAACTGTACTTGTACACAGGGTATTATATGTTTGTTTGGATAACGGCTGGTTGTACTGGTATAAAGGAATCGAGATAGCTATAGACTTCCATATATCAAAAGGACCAGGCTCGAAAACAAATTTGATTGAGACAAGTCCGTCCGTCTGTCCGTTAACACGATAACTTGAGCAAATATTGAGATATCTTCACCAAATTCGGTATGCTAGCTTATTTAGACTCAGAATAGATTGGTATTGAAAATGAGCGAAATCGGACTATAACCAAGCCCCCTTTTTCTATATCGAAAATATCGAAAAATTGAAAAAATTAGATAATTCGAAAACGAATACCACTAAATTTATGAAATTTTGGAATATGGGTGTGGCAACGCCCACATTTAGAAGAAGCAAATCCAGAAGTTTAACAAGCTGTAAATCAATAGCCGTTGGAGATATAACATTAAAATTTGGCACAGGCATTGTTTTCGTAGCGACAACTGTTTGCTGTGAAAATGAGGGAAATCGGACTATAACCAAGCCCCCTTTTTCTATATCGAAAATATCGAAAAATTGAAAAAATTAGACAATTCGAAAACGAATACCGCTAAATTAATGAAATTTTGGAATATGGGTGTGGCAACGCCCACATTTAGAAGAAGCAAATCCAGAAGTTTAACAAGCTGTAAATCAAAAGCGGTTGGAGATATAACATTAAAATTTGGCACAGGCATTTTTTTCGTAGCAACAACTGTTCGAAGCAACAACTGCTGTGAAAATGAGCGAAATCGATTAAAAGAAACGCTTTCTTTTTTATTATACCCAACTGTACTTGTACACAGGGTATTATAACTTTGTTTGGATAAGGGCTAGTTGTACTGGTATAAAGGAATCGAGATAGATATAGACTTCCATATATCAAAAGGACCAGGCTCGAAAACAAATCTTATTGAGACATGTCCGTCCGTCTGTCCGTTAACACGATAACTTGAGCAAATATTGAGATATCTTCACCAAATTCGGAATGCTAGCTTGTTTAGACTCAGAATAGATTGGTATTGAAAATGAGCGAAATCGGACTATAACTAAGCCCCCTTTTTCTATATCGAATATATCGAAAAATTGAAAAAATTAGATAATTCGAAAAGGAATACCACTAAATTAATGAAATTTGGAATATGGGTGTGGCAACGCCCACATTTAGAAGAAGCAAGTCCAGAAGTTTAACAAGCTGTAAATCAATAGCCGTTGGAGATATAACATTAAAATTTGGCACAGGCATTTTTTTCGTAGCGACAACTGTTTGCTGTGAAAATGAGTGAGCTCGGTTAAAAGCCACGCTTTCTTTTTTATTATACCCAACTGTACTTGTACACAGGGTATTATAACTTTGTTTGGATAACGGCTGGTTGTACTGGTATAAAGGAATCGAGATAGATATAGACTTCCACATATCAAAAGGACCAGGCTCGAAAACAAATTTGATTGAGACATGTCCGTCCGTCTGTCCGTTAACACGATAACTTGAGCAAATATTGAGATATCTTCACCAAGTTCGGTATGCTAGCTTATTTGAACTCAGAATAGATTGGTATTGAAAATGAGCGAAATCGGACTATAACCAAGCCCCCTTTTTCTATATCGAATATATCGAAAAATTGAAAAAATTAGATAATTCGAAAAGGAATACCACTAAATTAATGAAATTTGGAATATGGGTGTGGCAACGCCCACATTTAGAAGAAGCAAGTCCAGAAGTTTAACAAGCTGTAAATCAATAGCCGTTGGAGATATAACATTAAAACTTGGCACAGGCATTTTTTCCGTAGCGACAACTGTTTGCTGTGAAAATGAGTGAACTCGGTTAAAAGCCACGCGTTCTTTTTTATTATACCCAACTGTACTTGTACACAGGGTATTATAACTTTGTTTGGATAGCGGCTGGTTGTACTGGTATAAAGGAATCGAGATAGATATAGACTTCCACATATCAAAAGGACCAGGCTCGAAAACAAATTTGATTGAGACAAGTCCGTCCGTCTGTCCGTTAACACGATAACTTGAGCAAATATTGAGATATCTTCACCAAATTCGGTATGCTAGCTTATTTAGACTCAGAATAGATTGGTATTGAAAATGAGCGAAATCGGACTATAACCAAGCCCCCTTTTTCTATATCGAAAATATCGAAAAATTGAAAAAATTAGATAATTCGAAAACGAATACCACTAAATTTATGAAATTTTGGAATATGGGTGTGGCAACGCCCACATTTAGAAGAAGCAAATCCAGAAGTTTAACAAGCTGTAAATCAATAGCCGTTGGAGATATAACATTAAAATTTGGCACAAGCATGTTTTTCGTAGCGGCAACTGTTTGCTGTGAAAATGAGCGAACTCGGTTAAAAGCCACGCTTTCTTTTTTATTATAACCAACTGTACTTGTACACAGGGTATTATAACTTTGTTTGGATAGCGGCTGGTTGTACTGGTATAAAGGAATCGAGATAGATATAGACTTCCACATATCAAAAGGACCAGGCTCGAAAACAAATTTGATTGAGACAAGTCCGTCCGTCTGTCCGTTAACACGATAACTTGAGCAAATATTGAGATATCTTCACAAATTCGGTATGCTAGCTTATTTAGACTCAGAATAGATTGGTATTAAAAATGAGCGAAATCGGACTATAACCAAGCCCCCTTTTTCTATATCGAAAATATCGAAAAATTGAAAAAATTAGATAATTCGAAAACGAATACCACTAAATTTATGAAATTTTGGAATATGGGTGTGGCAACGCCCACATTTAGAAGAAGCAAATCCAGAAGTTTAACAAGCTGTAAATCAATAGCCGTTGGAGATATAACATTAAAATTTGCACAGGCATTGTTTTCGTAGCGACAACTGTTTGCTGTGAAAATGAGCGAAATCGGACTATAACCAAGCCCCCTTTTTCTATATCGAAAATATCGAAAAATTGAAAAAATTAGACAATTCGAAAACGAATACCGCTAAATTAATGAAATTTTGGAATATGGGTGTGGCAACGCCCACATTTAGAAGAAGCAAATCCAGAAGTTTAACAAGCTGTAAATCAATAGCCGTTGGAGATATAACATTAAAATTTGGCACAAGCATGTTTTTCGTAGCGGCAACTGTTTGCTGTGAAAATGAGCGAACTCGGTTAAAAGCCACGCTTTCTTTTTTATTATAACCAACTGTACTTGTACACAGGGTATTATAACTTTGTTTGGATAGCGGCTGGTTGTACTGGTATAAAGGAATCGAGATAGATATAGACTTCCACATATCAAAAGGACCAGGCTCGAAAACAAATTTGATTGAGACAAGTCCGTCCGTCTGTCCGTTAACACGATAACTTGAGCAAATATTGAGATATCTTCACAAATTCGGTATGCTAGCTTATTTAGACTCAGAATAGATTGGTATTGAAAATGAGCGAAATCGGACTATAACCAAGCCCCCTTTTTCTATATCGAAAATATCGAAAAATTGAAAAAATTAGATAATTCGAAAACGAATACCACTAAATTTATGAAATTTTGGAATATGGGTGTGGCAACGCCCACATTTAGAAGAAGCAAATCCAGAAGTTTAACAAGCTGTAAATCAATAGCCGTTGGAGATATAACATTAAAATTTGCACAGGCATTGTTTTCGTAGCGACAACTGTTTGCTGTGAAAATGAGCGAAATCGGACTATAACCAAGCCCCCTTTTTCTATATCGAAAATATCGAAAAATTGAAAAAATTAGACAATTCGAAAACGAATACCGCTAAATTAATGAAATTTTGGAATATGGGTGTGGCAACGCCCACATTTAGAAGAAGCAAATCCAGAAGTTTAACAAGCTGTAAATCAATAGCCGTTGGAGATATAACATTAAAATTTGGCACAAGCATGTTTTTCGTAGCGGCAACTGTTTTCTGTGAAAATGAGCGAACTCGGTTAAAAGCCACGCTTTCTTTTTTATTATAACCAACTGTACTTGTACACAGGGTATTATAACTTTGTTTGGATAGCGGCTGGTTGTACTGGTATAAAGGAATCGAGATAGATATAGACTTCCACATATCAAAAGGACCAGGCTCGAAAACAAATTTGATTGAGACAAGTCCGTCCGTCTGTCCGTTAACACGATAACTTGAGCAAATATTGAGATATCTTCACCAAATTCGGTATGCTAGCTTATTTAGACTCAGAATAGATTGGTATTGAAAATGAGCGAAATCGGACTATAACCAAGCCCCCTTTTTCTATATCGAAAATATCGAAAAATTGAAAAAATTAGATAATTCGAAAACGAATACCACTAAATTTATGAAATTTTGGAATATGGGTGTGGCAACGCCCACATTTAGAAGAAGCAAATCCAGAAGTTTAACAAGCTGTAAATCAATAGCCGTTGGAGATATAACATTAAAATTTGGCACAAGCATGTTTTTCGTAGCGACAACTGTTTGCTGTGAAAATGAGCGAAATCGGTTAAAAGCCACGCGTTCTTTTTTATTATACCCAACTGTACTTGTACACAGGGTATTATAACTTTGTTTGGATAAGGGCTAGTTGTACTGGTATAAAGGAATCGAGATAGATATAGACTTCCATATATCAAAAGGACCAGGCTCGAAAACAAATCTTATTGAGACATGTCCGTCCGTCTGTCCGTTAACACGATAACTTGAGCAAATATTGAGATATCTTCACCAAATTCGGAATGCTAACTTGTTTAGACTCAGAATAGATTGGTATTGAAAATGAGCGAAATCGGACTATAACCAAGCCCCCTTTTTCTATATCGAAAATATCGAAAAATTGAAAAAATTAGATAATTCGAAAAGGAATACCACTAAATTAATGAAATTTTGGAATATGGGTGTGGCAACGCCCACATTTAGAAGAAGCAAATCCAGAAGTTTAACAAGCTGTAAATCAATAGCCGTTGGAGATATAACATTACAATTTGGCACAGGCAGTTTTTTCGTAGCGACAACTGTTTGCTGTGAAAATGAGCGAACTCGGTTAAAAGCCACGCTTTCTTTTTTATTATAACCAACTGTACTTGTACACAGGGTATTATAACTTTGTTGGGATAGCGGCTGGTTGTACTGGTATAAAGGAATCGAGATAGATATAGACTTCCACATATCAAAAGGACCAGGCTCGAAAACAAATTTGATTGAGACATGTCCGTCCGTCTGTCCCTTAACACGATAACTTGAGCAAATATTGAGATATCTTCACCAAATTCGGTATGCTAGCTTATTTAGACTCAGAATAGATTGGTATTGAAAATGAGCGAAATCGGACTATAACCAAGCCCCCTTTTTCTATATCGAAAATATCGAAAAATTGAAAAAATTAGACAATTCGAAAACGAATACCCCTAAATTAATGAAATTTTGGAATATGGGTGTGGCAACGCCCACATTTAGAAGAAGCAAATCCAGAAGTTTAACAAGTTGTAAATCAATAGCCGTTGGAAATATAACATTAAATTTGGCACAGGCATTTTTTTCGTAGCGACAATTGTTTGCTGTGAAAATGAGCGAAATCGGTTAAAAGCCACGCGTTCTTTTTTATTATACCCAACTGTACTTGTACACAGGGTATTATAACTTTGTTTGGATAACGGCTGGTTGTACTGGTATAAAGGAATCGAGATAGATATAGACTTCCATGTACCAAAATGACCAGGATCGAAAAAAAATTTATTGAGCCATGTCCGTCCGTCTGTCCGTTAACACGATAACTTGAGCAAATATTGAGATATCTTCACCAAATTCGGTATGCTAGCTTATTTAGACTCAGAATAGATTGGTGTTGAAAACGAGCGAAATCGGACAATAACCAAGCCCCCTTTTTTTATATCGAAAAATTGAAAAAATTAGATAATTCGAAAACGAATACCACTAAATTAATGAAATTTTGGAATATGGGTGTGGCAACGCCCACATTTAGAAGAAGCAAATCCAGAAGTTTAACAAGCTGTAAATCAATAGCCGTTGGAGATATAACATTAAAATTTGGCACAAGCATGTTTTTCGTAGCGGCAACTGTTTGCTGTGAAAATGAGCGAACTCGGTTAAAAGCCACGCTTTCTTTTTTATTATAACCAACTGTACTTGTACACAGGGTATTATAACTTTGTTTGGATAGCGGCTGGTTGTACTGGTATAAAGGAATCGAGATAGATATAGACTTCCACATATCAAAAGGACCAGGCTCGAAAACAAATTTGATTGAGACAAGTCCGTCCGTCTGTCCGTTAACACGATAACTTGAGCAAATATTGAGATATCTTCACCAAATTCGGTATGCTAGCTTATTTAGACTCAGAATAGATTGGTATTGAAAATGAGCGAAATCGGACTATAACCAAGCCCCCTTTTTCTATATCGAAAATATCGAAAAATTGAAAAAATTAGATAATTCGAAAACGAATACCACTAAATTTATGAAATTTTGGAATATGGGTGTGGCAACGCCCACATTTAGAAGAAGCAAATCCAGAAGTTTAACAAGCTGTAAATCAATAGCCGTTGGAGATATAACATTAAAATTTGGCACAGGCATTGTTTTCGTAGCGACAACTGTTTGCTGTGAAAAAGAGCGTCCGTCCGTCTGTCCGTTAACACGATAACTTGAGCAAATATTGAGATATCTTCACCAAATTCGGTATGCTAGCTTATTTAGACTCAGAATAGATTGGTGTTGAAAACGAGCGAAATCGGACAATAACCAAGCCCCCTTTTTCTATATCGAAAAATTGAAAAAATTAGATAATTCGAAAACGAATACCACTAAATTAATGAAATTTTGGAATATGGGTGTGGCAACGCCCACATTTAGAAGAAGCAAATCCAGAAGTTTAACAAGCTGTAAATCAATAGCCGTTGGAGATATAACATTAAAATTTGGCACAAGCATGTTTTTCGTAGCGGCAACTGTTTGCTGTGAAAATGAGCGAACTCGGTTAAAAGCCACGCTTTCTTTTTTATTATAACCAACTGTACTTGTACACAGGGTATTATAACTTTGTTTGGATAGCGGCTGGTTGTACTGGTATAAAGGAATCGAGATAGATATAGACTTCCACATATCAAAAGGACCAGGCTCGAAAACAAATTTGATTGAGACAAGTCCGTCCGTCTGTCCGTTAACACGATAACTTGAGCAAATATTGAGATATCTTCACCAAATTCGGTATGCTAGCTTATTTAGACTCAGAATAGATTGGTATAGAAAATGAGCGAAATCGGACTATAACCAAGCCCCCTTTTTCTATATCGAAAATATCGAAAAATTGAAAAAATTAGACAATTCGAAAACGAATACCCCTAAATTAATGAAATTTTGGAATATGGGTGTGGCAACGCCCACATTTAGAAGAAGCAAATCCAGAAGTTTAACAAGTTGTAAATCAATAGCCGTTGGAAATATAACATTAAATTTGGCACAGGCATTTTTTTCGTAGCGACAATTGTTTGCTGTGAAAATGAGCGAAATCGGTTAAAAGCCACGCGTTCTTTTTTATTATACCCAACTGTACTTGTACACAGGGTATTATAACTTTGTTTGGATAACGGCTGGTTGTACTGGTATAAAGGAATCGAGATAGATATAGACTTCCATGTACCAAAATGACCAGGATCGAAAAAAAATTTATTGAGCCATGTCCGTCCGTCTGTCCGTTAACACGATAACTTGAGCAAATATTGAGATATCTTCACCAAATTCGGAATGCTAGCTTGTTTAGACTCAGAATAGATTGGTATTGAAAATGAGCGAAATCGGACTATAACCAAGCCCCCTTTTTCTATATCGAAAATATCGAAAAATTGAAAAAATTAGATAATTCGAAAAGGAATACCACTAAATTAATGAAATTTTGGAATATGGTTGTGGCAACGCCCACATTTAGAAGAAGCAAATCCAGAAGTTTAACAAGCTGTAAATCAATAGCCGTTGGAGATATAACATTACAATTTGGCACAGGCATTTTTTTCGTAGCGACAACTGTTTGCTGTGAAAATGAGCGAACTCGGTTAAAAGCCACGCTTTCTTTTTTATTATAACCAACTGTACTTGTACACAGGGTATTATAACTTTGTTTGGATAACGACTGGTTGTACTGGTATAAAGGAATCGAGATAGATATAGACTTCCATGTACCAAAATGACCAGGATCGAAAAAAAATTTATTGAGCCATGTCCGTCCGTCTGTCCGTTAACACGATAACTTGAGCAAATATTGAGATATCTTCACCAAATTTGGTATGCTAGCTTATTTAGACTCAGAATAGATTGGTGTTGAAAACGAGCGAAATCGGACAATAACCAAGCCCCCTTTTTCTATATCGAAAAATTGAAAAAATTAGATAATTCGAAAACGAATACCACTAAATTAATGAAATTTTGGAATATGGGTGTGGCAACGCCCACATTAAAAGAAGCAAATCCAGAAGTTTAACAAGCTGTAAATCAATAGCCGTTGGAGATATAACATTAAAATTTGGCACAAGCATGTTTTTCGTAGCGGCAACTGTTGGCTGTGAAAATGAGCGAAATCGGTTAAAAGCCACGCGTTCTTTTTTATTATACCCAATTGTACTTGTACACAGGGTATTATAACTTTGTTTGGATAACGGCTGGTTGTACTGGTATTAAGGAATTGAGATAGATATAGACTTCCATATATCAAAAGGACCAGGCTCGAAAACAAATTTGATTGAGACATGTCCGTCCGTCTGTCCGTTAACACGATATCTTGAGCAAATATTGAGATATCTTCACCAAATTCGGTATGCTAGCTTATTTAGACTCAGAATAGATTTGTATTGAAAATGAGCGAAATCGGACTATAACCAAGCCCCCTTTTTCTATATCGAATATATCGAAAAATTGAAAAAATTAGATAATTCGAAAAGGAATACCACTAAATTAATGAAATTTGGAATATGGGTGTGGCAACGCCCACATTTAGAAGAAGCAAGTCCAGAAGTTTAACAAGCTGTAAATCAATAGCCGTTGGAGATATAACATTAAAATTTGGCACAGGCATTTTTTTCGTAGCGACAACTGTTTGCTGTGAAAATGAGTGAACTCGGTTAAAAGCCACGCTTTCTTTTTTATTATACCCAACTGTACTTGTACACAGGGTATTATAGCTTTGTTTGGATAGCGGCTGGTTGTACTGGTATTAGGGAATTGAGATAGATATAGACTTCCATATATCAAAAGGACCAGGCTCGAAAACAAATTTGATTGAGACACGTCCGTCCGTCTGTCCGTTAACCCGATAACTTGAGCAAATATTGAGATATCTTCACCAAATTCGGTATGCTAGCTTATTTAGACTCAGAATAGATTGGTATTGATAATGAGCGAAATCGGACTATAACCAAGCCCCCTTTTTCTATATCGAATATATCGAAAAATTGAAAAAATTAGATAATTCGAAAAGGAATACCACTAAATTAATGAAATTTGGAATATGGGTGTGGCAACGCCCACATTTAGAAGAAGCAAGTCCAGAAGTTTAACAAGCTGTAAATCAATAGCCGTTGGAGATATAACATTAAAATTTGGCACAGGCATTTTTTTCGTAGCGACAACTGTTTGCTGTGAAAATGAGTGAACTCGGTTAAAAGCCACGCTTTCTTTTTTATTATACCCAACTGTACTTGTACACAGGGTATTATAGCTTTGTTTGGATAGCGGCTGGTTGTACTGGTATTAAGGAATTGAGATAGATATAGACTTCCATATATCAAAAGGACCAGGCTCGAAAACAAATTTGATTGAGACATGTCCGTCCGTCTGTCCGTTAACACGATAACTTGAGCAAATATTGAGATATCTTCACCAAATTCATTATGCTAGCTTATTTAGACTCAGAATAGATTGGTATTGAAAATGAGCGAAATCGGACTATAACCAAGGCCCCTTTTTCTATATCGAATATATCGAAAAATTGAAAAAATTAGATAATTCGAAAAGGAATACCACTAAATTAATGAAATTTGGAATATGGGTGTGGCAACGCCCACATTTAGAAGAAGCAAGTCCAGAAGTTTAACAAGCTGTAAATCAATAGCCGTTGGAGATATAACATTAAAATTTGGCACAGGCATTTTTTTCGTAGCGACAACTGTTTGCTGTGAAAATGGGTGAACTCGGTTAAAAGCCACGCTTTCTTTTTTATTATACCCAACTGTACTTGTACACAGGGTATTATAACTTTGTTTGGATAACGGCTGGTTGTACTGGTATAAAGGAATCGAGATAGATATAGACTTCCACATATCAAAAGGACCAGGCTCGAAAACAAATTTGATTGAGACATGTCCGTCCGTCTGTCCGTTAACACGATAACTTGAGCAAATATTGAGATATCTTCACCAAGTTCGGTATGCTAGCTTATTTGAACTCAGAATAGATTGGTATTGAAAATGAGCGAAATCGGACTATAACCAAGCCCCCTTTTTCTATATCGAATATATCGAAAAATTGAAAAAATTAGATAATTCGAAAAGGAATACCACTAAATTAATGAAATTTGGAATATGGGTGTGGCAACGCCCACATTTAGAAGAAGCAAGTCCAGAAGTTTAACAAGCTGTAAATCAATAGCCGTTGGAGATATAACATTAAAATTTGGCACAGGCATTTTTTTCGTAGCGACAACTGTTTGCTGTGAAAATGAGTGAACTCGGTTAAAAGCCACGCGTTCTTTTTTATTATACCCAACTGTACTTGTACACAGGGTATTATAACTTTGTTTGGATAACGGCTGGTTGTACTGGTATAAAGGAATCGAGATAGATATAGACTTCCACATATCAAAAGGACCAGGCTCGAAAACAAATTTGATTGAGACATGTCCGTCCGTCTGTCCGTTAACACGATAACTTGAGCAAATATTGAGATATCTTCACCAAGTTCGGTATGCTAGCTTATTTGAACTCAGAATAGATTGGTATTGAAAATGAGCGAAATCGGACTATAACCAAGCCCCCTTTTTCTATATCGAAAATATCGAAAAATTGAAAAAATTAGACAATTCGAAAACGAATACCACTAAATTAATGAAATTTTGGAATATGGGTGTGGCAACGCCCACATTTAGAAGAAGCAAATCCAGAAGTTTAACAAGCTGTAAATCAATAGCCGTTGGAGATATAACATTAAAATTTGGCACAGGCATTTTTTTCGTAGCGACAACTGTTTGCTGTGAAAATGAGCGAACTCGGTTAAAAGCCACGCTTTCTTTTTTATTATAACCAACTGTACTTGTACACAGGGTATTATAACTTTGTTTGGATAGCGGCTGGTTGTACTGGTATAAAGGAATCGAGATAGATATAGACTTCCACATATCAAAAGGACCAGGCTCGAAAACAAATTTGATTGAGACATGTCCGTCCGTCTGTCCGTTAACACGATAACTTGAGCAAATATTGAGATATCTTCACCAAATTCGGTATGCTAGCTTATTTAGACTCAGAATAGATTGGTATTGAAAATGAGCGAAATCGGACTATAACCAAGCCCCCTTTTTCTATATCGAAAATATCGAAAAATTGAAAAAATTTGACAATTCGAAAACGAATACCACTAAATTAATGATATTTTGGAATATGGGTGTGGCAACGCCCACATTTAGAAGAAGCAAATCCAGAAGTTTAACAAGCTGTAAATCAAAAGCGGTTGGAGATATAACATTAAAATTTGGCACAGGCATTTTTTTCGTAGCAACAACTGTTTGCTGTGAAAATGAGCGAAATCGATTAAAAGAAACGCTTTCTTTTTTATTATACCCAACTGTACTTGTACACAGGGTATTATAACTTTGTTTGGATAACGGCTGGTTGTACTGGTATAAAGGAATCGAGATAGCTATAGACTTCCATATATCAAAAGGACCAGGCTCGAAAACAAATTTGATTGAGACAAGTCCGTCCGTCTGTCCGTTAACACGATAACTTGAGCAAATATTGAGATATCTTCACCAAATTCGGTATGCTAGCTTATTTAGACTCAGAATAGATTGGTGTTGAAAACGAGCGAAATCGGACAATAACCAAGCCCCCTTTTTCTATATCGAAAAATTGAAAAAATTAGATAATTCGAAAACGAATACCACTAAATTAATGAAATTTTGGAATATGGGTGTGGCAACGCCCACATTTAGAAGAAGCAAATCCAAAAGTTTAACAAGCTGTAAATCAATAGCCGTTGGAGATATAACATTAAAATTTGTCACAGGCATTTTTTTCGTAGCGACAACTGTTTGCTGTGAAAATGAGTGAACTCGGTTAAAAGCCACGCGTTCTTTTTTATTATACCCAACTGTACTTGTACACAGGGTATTATAACTTTGTTTGGATAACGGCTGGTTGTACTGGTATAAAGGAATCGAGATAGCTATAGACTTCCATATATCAAAAGGACCAGGCTCGAAAACAAATTTGATTGAGACAAGTCCGTCCGTCTGTCCGTTAACACGATAACTTGAGCAAATATTGAGATATCTTCACCAAATTCGGTATGCTAGCTTATTTAGACTCAGAATAGATTGGTATTGAAAATGAGCGAAATCGGACTATAACCAAGCCCCCTTTTTCTATATCGAAAATATCGAAAAATTGAAAAAATTAGATAATTCGAAAACGAATACCACTAAATTTATGAAATTTTGGAATATGGGTGTGGCAACGCCCACATTTAGAAGAAGCAAATCCAGAAGTTTAACAAGCTGTAAATCAATAGCCGTTGGAGATATAACATTAAAATTTGGCACAGGCATTTTTTTCGTAGCAACAACTGTTCGAAGCAACAACTGCTGTGAAAATGAGCGAAATCGATTAAAAGAAACGCTTTCTTTTTTATTATACCCAACTGTACTTGTACACAGGGAATTAGAACTTTTTTTGGATAACGGCTGGTTGTACTGGTATAAAGGCATCGAGATAGATATAGACTTCCATATATCAAAAGGACCAGGCTCGAAAACAAATTTGATTGAGACATGTCCGTTCGTCTGTCCGTTAACACGATAACTTGAGCAAATATTGAGATATCTTCACAAATTCGGTATGCTAGCTTATTTAGACTCAGAATAGATTGGTATTGAAAATGAGCGAAATCGGACTATAATCAAGCCCCCTTTTTCTATATCGAAAATATCGAAAAATTGAAAAAATTAGACAATTCGAAAACGAATACCACTAAATTAATGAAATTTTGGAATATGGGTGTGGCAACGCCCACATTTAGAAGAAGCAAATCCAGAAGTTTAACAAGCTGTAAATCAAAAGCGGTTGGAGATATAACATTAAAATTTGGCACAGGCATTTTTTTCGTAGCGACAACTGTTTGCTGTGAAAATGAGCGAAATCGGTTAAAAGCCACGCGTTCTTTTTTATTATACCCAACTGTACTTGTACACAGGGTATTATAACTTTGTTTGGATAAGGGCTAGTTGTACTGGTATAAAGGAATCGAGATAGATATAGACTTCCATATATCAAAAAGACCAGGCTCGAAAACAAATCTTATTGAGACATGTCCGTCCGGCTGTCCGTTAACACGATAACTTGAGCAAATATTGAGATATCTTCACCAAATTCGGAATGCTAGCTTGTTTAGACTCAGAATAGATTGGTATTGAAAATGAGCGAAATCGGACTACAACCAAGCCCCCTTTTTCTATATCGAAAATATCGAAAAATTGAAAAAATTAGATAATTCGAAAAGGAATACCACTAAATTAATGAAATTTTGGAATATGGGTGTGGCAACGCCCACATTTAGAAGAAGCAAATCCAGAAGTTTAACAAGCTGTAAATCAATAGCCGTTGGAGATATAACATTACAATTTGGCACAGGCATTTTTTTCGTAGCGACAACTGTTTGCTGTGAAAATGAGCGAACTCGGTTAAAAGCCACGCTTTCTTTTTTATTATAACCAACTGTACTTGTACACAGGGTATTATAACTTTGTTTGGATAGCGGCTGGTTGTACTGGTATAAAGGAATCGAGATAGATATAGACTTCCACATATCAAAAGGACCAGGCTCGAAAACAAATTTGATTGAGACATGTCCGTCCGTCTGTCCGTTAACACGATAACTTGAGCAAATATTGAGATATCTTCACCAAATTCGGTATGCTAGCTTATTTAGACTCAGAATAGATTGGTATTGAAAATGAGCGAAATCGGACTATAACCAAGCCCCCTTTTTCTATATCGAAAATATCGAAAAATTGAAAAAATTTGACAATTGGAAACGAATACCCCTAAATTAATGAAATTTTGGAATATGGGTGTGGCAACGCCCACATTTAGAAGAAGCAAATCCAGAAGTTTAACAAGTTGTAAATCAATAGCCGTTGGAAATATAACATTAAATTTGGCACAGGCATTTTTTTCGTAGCGACAATTGTTTGCTGTGAAAATGAGCGAAATCGGTTAAAAGCCACGCGTTCTTTTTTATTATACCCAACTGTACTTGTACACAGGGTATTATAACTTTGTTTGGATAACGGCTGGTTGTACTGGTATAAAGGAATCGAGATAGATATAGACTTCCATGTACCAAAATGACCAGGATCGAAAAAAAATTTATTGAGCCATGTCCGTCCGTCTGTCCGTTAACACGATAACTTGAGCAAATATTGAGATATCTTCACCAAATTCGGTATGCTAGCTTATTTAGACTCAGAATAGATTGGTGTTGAAAACGAGCGAAATCGGACAATAACCAAGCCCCCTTTTTCTATATCGAAAAATTGAAAAAATTAGATAATTCGAAAACGAATACCACTAAATTAATGAAATATTGGAATATGGGTGTGGCAACGCCCACATTTAGAAGAAGCAAATCCAGAAGTTTAACAAGCTGTAAATCAATAGCCGTTGGAGATATAACATTAAAATTTGGCACAAGCATGTTTTTCGTAGCGGCAACTGTTGGCTGTGAAAATGAGCGAAATCGGTTAAAAGCCACGCGTTCTTTTTTATTATACCCAATTGTACTTGTACACAGGGTATTATAACTTTGTTTGGATAACGGCTGGTTGTACTGGTATAAAGGAATCGAGATAGATATAGACTTCCATATATCAAAAGGACCAGGCTCGAAAACAAATTTGATTGAGACATGTCCGTCCGTCTGTCCGTTAACACGATATCTTGAGCAAATATTGAGATATCTTCACCAAATTCGGTATGCTAGCTTATTTAGACTCAGAATAGATTTGTATTGAAAATGAGCGAAATCGGACTATAACCAAGCCCCCTTTTTCTATATCGAATATATCGAAAAATTGAAAAAATTAGATAATTCGAAAAGGAATACCACTAAATTAATGAAATTTGGAATATGGGTGTGGCAACGCCCACATTTAGAAGAAGCAAGTCCAGAAGTTTAACAAGCTGTAAATCAATAGCCGTTGGAGATATAACATTAAAATTTGGCACAGGCATTTTTTTCGTAGCGACAACTGTTTGCTGTGAAAATGAGTGAACTCGGTTAAAAGCCACGCTTTCTTTTTTATTATACCCAACTGTACTTGTACACAGGGTATTAAAGCTTTGTTTGGATAGCGGCTGGTTGTACTGGTATTAAGGAATTGAGATAGATATAGACTTCCATATATCAAAAGGACCAGGCTCGAAAACAAATTTGATTGAGACACGTCCGTCCGTCTGTCCGTTAACACGATAACTTGAGCAAATATTGAGATATCTTCACCAAATTCGGTATGCTAGCTTATTTAGACTCAGAATAGATTGGTATTGATAATGAGCGAAATCGGACTATAACCAAGCCCCCTTTTTCTATATCGAATATATCGAAAAATTGAAAAAATTAGATAATTCGAAAAGGAATACCACTAAATTAATGAAATTTGGAATATGGGTGTGGCAACGCCCACATTTAGAAGAAGCAAGTCCAGAAGTTTAACAAGCTGTAAATCAATAGCCGTTGGAGATATAACATTAAAATTTGGCACAGGCATTTTTTTCGTAGCGACAACTGTTTGCTGTGAAAATGAGTGAACTCGGTTAAAAGCCACGCTCTCTTTTTTATTATACCCAACTGTACTTGTACACAGGGTATTATAGCTTTGTTTGGATAGCGGCTGGTTGTACTGGTATTAAGGAATTGAGATAGATATAGACTTCCATATATCAAAAGGACCAGGCTCGAAAACAAATTTGATTGAGACATGTCCGTCCGTCTGTCCGTTAACACGATAACTTGAGCAAATATTGAGATATCTTCACGAAATTCAGTATGCTAGCTTATTTAGACTCAGAATAGATTGGTATTGAAAATGAGCGAAATCGGACTATAACCAAGCCCCCTTTTTCTATATCGAATATATCGAAAAATTGAAAAAATTAGATAATTCGAAAAGGAATACCACTAAATTAATGAAATTTGGAATATGGGTGTGGCAACGCCCACATTTAGAAGAAGCAAGTCCAGAAGTTTAACAAGCTGTAAATCAATAGCCGTTGGAGATATAACATTAAAATTTGGCACAGGCATTTTTTTCGTAGCGACAACTGTTTGCTGTGAAAATGAGTGAACTCGGTTAAAAGCCACGCTTTCTTTTTTATTATACCCAACTGTACTTGTACACAGGGTATTATAGCTTTGTTTGGATAACGGCTGGTTGTACTGGTATTAAGGAATTGAGATAGATATAGACTTCCATATATCAAAAGGACCAGGCTCGAAAACAAATTTGATTGAGACATGTCCGTCCGTCTGTCCGTTAACACGATAACTTGAGCAAATATTGAGATATCTTCACCAAATTCGGTATGCTAGCTTATTTAGACCCATAATAGGTTGGTATTGATAATGAGCGAAATCGGACTATAACCACGTCCCCTTTTCCTATATCGAAAATATCGGAAAATTTGATAATTCAAAAACGAATATCACTGAATTATTGAAATTTGGTAGGTGGATTGATTTTATAACGCAAAAACCAAGTTCAGGAAAATTTTGGAATATGGGCATGGCAACGTCCACATTTAGAACAAGCAAATTCAGAAGTTTAACAAGCTGTAAATCAATAGCCGTTGGAGATATAACATTTAAATTTGGCACAGGCATTGTTCGCGTAGCGACAACTGTTTGCTGTGAAAATGAGCGAAATCGGCTGAAAGCCACGCTTTCTTTTTATACCCAGCTGTACTTGTACACATTGTATTATAACTTTGTTTGGATAACGGTTGGTTGTACAGGTATAAAGGAATCGAGATAGATATAGGCTTCCATATATCAAAATGACCAGGTTTGAAAACAAATTTGATTGAGACATGTCCGTCCGTCTGTCCGTTAACACGATAACTTGAGCAAATATTGAGATATCCTCACCAAATTCGGTATGCGGACTTATTTAGACATAGAGTAGATTGGTATTGAAAATAAGCGAAATCGAACGATAACCACGCCCCCTTTTCTATATCGAAAATATCGAAAAATTGAAAAAATTAGATAATTCGGAAACGAATATCACTGAATTATTGAAATTTGGTAGGTGGATTGATTTTATAACGCAAAAACCAAGTTCAGGAAAATTTTGGAATATGGGCATGGCAACGTCCACATTTAGAACAAGCAAATTCAGAAGTTTGACAAGCTGTAAATCAATAGCCGTTGGAGATATAACATTTAAATTTGGCACAGGCATTTTTCGCGTAGCGACAACTGTTTGCTGTGAAAATGAGCGAAATCGGCTGAAAGCCACGCTTTCTTTTTATACCCAGCTGTACTTGTACACAGCGTATTATAACTTTGTTTGGATAACGGTTGGTTGTACTGGTATAAAGGAATCGAGATAGATATAGACTTCCATATATCAAAATGACTAGGATCGAAAAAAAATTTATTGAGCCATGTCTGTCCGTCTGTCCGTCCGTCCGTCTGCCCATTAACACGATAACTTGAGCAAATATTAAGATATCTTCACCAAATTCGGTATGCGAGCTTATTTAAGATTGGTATTGAAAATGAGCGAAATCGAACAATAACCACGCCCCCTATTCCTATATCGAAAATACCATAAAATTTGATAATTCAAAAACGAATATCACTGAATTATTGAAATTTGGTAGTTAGATTGATTTTATAACGCAAAACACAAGTTCCGTAAAATTTAGCAAGCTGTAAATCAATAGCCGTTGGAGATATAACATTGAAATTTGGCATAGACATGTTTTTCATAGCCACAACTGTTTGCTGTGAAAATGAGCAAAATTGGCCGATAACCACGCTTTCTTTTTTATTATACCCAGCTGTACTTGTACACAGGGTATTATAACTTTGTTTAGATCACGGTTGGTTTTACTGGTATAAAGGAATCGAGATGGATATAGACTTCCATATATCAAAATGACCTGGATCGAAAAAAAATTTGATTGAGCCATGTCCGTCCGTCTATCCGTTAACACGATAACTTGAGCAAATATTGAGATATCCTCACCAAATTCGGGATGCGGGCTTATTTAGACTCAGAATAGATTGGTATTAAAAATAACCGAAATCGAACGATAACCACGTCTCCTTTTCTATATCGAAAAATTGAAAAAATTAGATAATTCAAAAATTAATATCACTGAATTAATTAAATTTGGTATGTGGATTGATTTTATAACGCAAAACACAAGTTCAGTAAAATTTTGGAATATGGGTATGGTAACGCCGACATTTAGAAGAAGCAAATTCAGAAGTTTTACAAGCTGTAAATCAATGGCCGTTGGAGATATAACATTGAAATTAGGCACAGGCATTTTTTTCGTAGCGACATCGTTTTGCTGTGAAAATGAGCTTAATCGGCTGAAAGCCACGCTGACCAGGATCGAAAAAAAATTTGATTGAGCCATGTCCGTCCGTCTGTCCGTTAACACGATAACTTGAGCAAATATTGAGATAACCTCACCAAATTCGGGATGCGTGCTTATTTAGACTCAGAATAGATTGGTATTAAAAATAACCGAAATCGAACGATAACCACGTCTCCTTTTCTATATCGAAAATATCGAAAAATTGAAAAAATTAGATAATTCAAAAATTAATATCACTGAATTAATGAAATTTGGTATGTGGATTGATTTTATAACGCAAAACACAAGTTCAGTACAATTTTGGAATATGGGTATGGCAACGCCGACATTTAGAAGAAGCAAACTCAGAAGTTTAACAAGCTGTAAAGCTATAGCAGTTGGAGATATAACATTGAAATTTGGCATGGACATTTTTTTCGTAGCGACATCGTTTTGCTGTGAAAATGAGCTTAATCGGCTGAAAACCACGCTGACCAGGATCGAAAAAAAATTTGATTGAGCCATGTCCGTCCGTCTGTCCGTTAACACGATAACTTGAGCAAATATTGAGATATCCTCACCAAATTCGGGATGCGTGCTTATTTAGACTCAGAATAGATTGGTATTAAAAATAACCGAAATTGAACGATAACCACGTCTCCTTTTCTATATCGAAAATATCGAAAAATTGAAAAAATTAGATAATTCAAAAATTAATATCACTGAATTAATGAAATTTGGTATGTGGATTGATTTTATAACGCAAAACACAAGTTCAGTACAATTTTGGAATATGGGTATGGTAACGCCGAAATTTAGAAGAAGCAAATTCAGAAGTTTTACAAGCTGTAAATCAATGGCCGTTGGAGATATAACATTGAAATTTGGCACAGGCATTTTTTTCGTAGCGACAATTGTTTGCTACGAAAATGAGCGAAATCGGCTGAAAGCCCTGCTTTCTTTCTTTTTATACCCAGCTGTACTTGTTAACAGGGTATTATAACTTTGTTCGGATAACAGTTGATTGTACAGGTATAAAGGAATCGAGATAGATATAGACCTCCATATATCAAAATGACCAGGATCGAAAAAAAATTTGATTGAGCCATATCCGTCCGTCTGTCCGTTAACACGATAACTTGAGCAAATATTGAGATATCCTCACCAAATTCGGGATGCGGGCTTATTTAGACTCAGAATAGATTGGTATTAAAAATAACCGAAATCGAACGATAACCACGTCTCCTTTTCTATATCGAAAATATCGAAAAATTGAAAAAATTAGATAATTCAAAAATTAATATCACTGAATTAATTAAATTTGGTATGTAGATTGATTTTATAACGCAAAACACAAGTTCAGTAAAATTTTGGACTATGGGTATGGCAACGCCGACATTTAGAAGAAGCAAACTCAGAAGTTTAACAAGCTGTAAAGCTATAGCAGTTGGAGATATAACATTGAAATTTGGCATAGACATTTTTTTCGTAGCGACATCGTTTTGCTGTGAAAATGAGCTTAATCGGCTGAAAGCCACGCTGACCAGGATCGAAAAAAAATTTGATTGAGCCATGTCCGTCCGTCTGTCCGTTAACACGATAACTTGAGCAAATATTGAGATAACCTCACCAAATTCGGGATGCGTGCTTATTTAGACTCAGAATAGATTGGTATTAAAAATAACCGAAATCGAACGATAACCACGTCTCCTTTTCTATATCGAAAATATCGAAAAATAGAAAAAATTAGATAATTCAAAAATTAATGTCACTGAATTAATGAAATTTGGTATGTGGATTGATTTTATAACGCAAAACACAAGTTCAGTACAATTTTGGAATATGGGTATGGCAACGCCGACATTTAGAAGAAGCAAACTCAGAAGTTTAACAAGCTGTAAAGCTATAGCAGTTGGAGATATAACATTGAAATTTGGCATAGACATTTTTTTCGTAGCGACAACGGTTTGCTGTGAAAATGAGCTTAGTCGGCTGAAAGCCACGCTTTCTTTTTATACCCAGCTGTACTTGTGCACAGGGTATTATAACTTTGTTCGGATCACAGTTGGTTGTACAGGTATAAAGGAATCGAGATGGATATAGACTTCCATATATCAAAATGACCAGGATCGAAAAAAAATTTGATTGAGCCATGTCCGTCCGTCTGTCCGTTAACACGATAACTTGAGCAAATATTGAGATAACCTCACCAAATTCGGGATGCGTGCTTATTTAGACTCAGAATAGATTGGTATTAAAAATAACCGAAATCGAACGATAACCACGTCTCCTTTTCTATATCGAAAATATCGAAAAATAGAAAAAATTAGATAATTCAAAAATTAATGTCACTGAATTAATGAAATTTGGTATGTGGATTGATTTTATAACGCAAAACACAAGTTCAGTACAATTTTGGAATATGGGTATGGTAACGCCGAAATTTAGAAGAAGCAAATTCAGAAGTTTTACAAGCTGTAAATCAATGGCCGTTGGAGATATAACATTGAAATTTGGCACAGGCATTTTTTTCGTAGCGACAATTGTTTGCTACGAAAATGAGCGAAATCGGCTAAAAGCCCTGCTTTCTTTCTTTTTATACCCAGCTGTACTTGTTAACAGGGTATTATAACTTTGTTCGGATAACAGTTGATTGTACAGGTATAAAGGAATCGAGATAGATATAGACCTCCATATATCAAAATGACCAGGATCGAAAAAAAATTTGATTGAGCCATGTCCGTCCGTCTGTCCGTTAACACGATAACTTGAGCAAATATTGAGATATCCTCACCAAATTCGGGATGCGGGCTTATTTAGACTCAGAATAGATTGGTATTAAAAATAACCGAAATCGAACGAAAACCACGTCTCCTTTTCTATATCGAAAATATCGAAAAATTGAAAAAATTAGATAATTCAAAAATTAATGTCACTGAATTAATGAAATTTGGTATGTGGATTGATTTTATAACGCAAAACACAAGTTCAGTACAATTTTGGAATATGGGTATGGCAACGCCGACATTTAGAAGAAGCAAACTCAGAAGTTTAACAAGCTGTAAAGCTATAGCAGTTGGAGATATAACATTGAAATTTGGCATAGACATTTTTTTCGTAGCGACAACGGTTTGCTGTGAAAATGAGCTTAGTCGGCTGAAAGCCACGCTTTCTTTTTATACCCAGCTGTACTTGTGCACAGGGTATTATAACTTTGTTCGGATCACAGTTGGTTGTACAGGTATAAAGGAATCGAGATGGATATAGACTTCCATATATCCAAATGACCAGGATCGAAAAAAAATTTGATTGAGCCATGTCCATCGGTCTGTCGGTCTGTCCGTTTGCTCGTTAGCACCATAACTTGAGCAAATATTGAGATAACCTCACCAAATTCGGGATGCGTGCTTATTTAGACTCAGAATAGATTGGTATTAAAAATAACCGAAATCGAACGATAACCACGTCTCCTTTTCTATATCGAAAATATCGAAAAATAGAAAAAATTAGATAATTCAAAAATTAATGTCACTGAATTAATGAAATTTGGTATGTGGATTGATTTTATAACGCAAAACACAAGTTCAGTACAATTTTGGAATATGGGTATGGTAACGCCGAAATTTAGAAGAAGCAAATTCAGAAGTTTTACAAGCTGTAAATCAATGGCCGTTGGAGATATAACATTGAAATTTGGCACAGGCATTTTTTTCGTAGCGACAATTGTTTGCTACGAAAATGAGCGAAATCGGCTAAAAGCCCTGCTTTCTTTCTTTTTATACCCAGCTGTACTTGTTAACAGGGTATTATAACTTTGTTCGGATAACAGTTGATTGTACAGGTATAAAGGAATCGAGATAGATATAGACCTCCATATATCAAAATGACCAGGATCGAAAAAAAATTTGATTGAGCCATGTCCGTCCGTCTGTCCGTTAACACGATAACTTGAGCAAATATTGAGATATCCTCACCAAATTCGGGATGCGGGCTTATTTAGACTCAGAATAGATTGGTATTAAAAATAACCGAAATCGAACGAAAACCACGTCTCCTTTTCTATATCGAAAATATCGAAAAATTGAAAAAATTAGATAATTCAAAAATTAATATCACTGAATTAATTAAATTTGGTATGTGGATTGATTTTATAACGCAAAACACAAGTTCAGTAAAATTTTGGAATATGGGTATGGTAACGCCGACATTTAGAAGAAGCAAATTCAGAAGTTTTACAAGCTGTAAATCAATGGCCGTTGGAGATATAACATTGAAATTAGGCACAGGCATTTTTTTCGTAGCGACATCGTTTTGCTGTGAAAATGAGCTTAATCGGCTGAAAGCCACGCTGACCAGGATCGAAAAAAAATTTGATTGAGCCATGTCCGTCCGTCTGTCCGTTAACACGATAACTTGAGCAAATATTGAGATAACCTCACCAAATTCGGGATGCGTGCTTATTTAGACTCAGAATAGATTGGTATTAAAAATAACCGAAATCGAACGATAACCACGTCTCCTTTTCTATATCGAAAATATCGAAAAATTGAAAAAAATTAGATAATTCAAAAATTAATATCACTGAATTAATGAAATTTGGTATGTGGATTGATTTTATAACGCAAAACACAAGTTCAGTACAATTTTGGAATATGGGTATGGCAACGCCGACATTTAGAAGAAGCAAACTCAGAAGTTTAACAAGCTGTAAAGCTATAGCAGTTGGAGATATAACATTGAAATTTGGCATGGACATTTTTTTCGTAGCGACATCGTTTTGCTGTGAAAATGAGCTTAATCGGCTGAAAACCACGCTGACCAGGATCGAAAAAAAATTTGATTGAGCCATGTCCGTCCGTCTGTCCGTTAACACGATAACTTGAGCAAATATTGAGATATCCTCACCAAATTCGGGATGCGTGCTTATTTAGACTCAGAATAGATTGGTATTAAAAATAACCGAAATTGAACGATAACCACGTCTCCTTTTCTATATCGAAAATATCGAAAAATTGAAAAAATTAGATAATTCAAAAATTAATATCACTGAATTAATGAAATTTGGTATGTGGATTGATTTTATAACGCAAAACACAAGTTCAGTACAATTTTGGAATATGGGTATGGTAACGCCGAAATTTAGAAGAAGCAAATTCAGAAGTTTTACAAGCTGTAAATCAATGGCCGTTGGAGATATAACATTGAAATTTGGCACAGGCATTTTTTTCGTAGCGACAATTGTTTGCTACGAAAATGAGCGAAATCGGCTGAAAGCCCTGCTTTCTTTCTTTTTATACCCAGCTGTACTTGTTAACAGGGTATTATAACTTTGTTCGGATAACAGTTGATTGTACAGGTATAAAGGAATCGAGATAGATATAGACTCCATATATCAAAATGACCAGGATCGAAAAAAAATTTGATTGAGCCATATCCGTCCGTCTGTCCGTTAACACGATAACTTGAGCAATATTGAGATATCCTCACCAAATTCGGGATGCGGGCTTATTTAGACTCAGAATAGATTGGTATTAAAAATAACCGAAATCGAACGATAACCACGTCTCCTTTTCTATATCGAAAATATCGAAAAATTGAAAAAATTAGATAATTCAAAAATTAATATCACTGAATTAATTAAATTTGGTATGTAGATTGATTTTATAACGCAAAACACAAGTTCAGTAAAATTTTGGACTATGGGTATGGCAACGCCGACATTTAGAAGAAGCAAACTCAGAAGTTTAACAAGCTGTAAAGCTATAGCAGTTGGAGATATAACATTGAAATTTGGCATAGACATTTTTTTCGTAGCGACATCGTTTTGCTGTGAAAATGAGCTTAATCGGCTGAAAGCCACGCTGACCAGGATCGAAAAAAAATTTGATTGAGCCATGTCCGTCCGTCTGTCCGTTAACACGATAACTTGAGCAAATATTGAGATAACCTCACCAAATTCGGGATGCGTGCTTATTTAGACTCAGAATAGATTGGTATTAAAAATAACCGAAATCGAACGATAACCACGTCTCCTTTTCTATATCGAAAATATCGAAAAATAGAAAAAATTAGATAATTCAAAAATTAATGTCACTGAATTAATGAAATTTGGTATGTGGATTGATTTTATAACGCAAAACACAAGTTCAGTACAATTTTGGAATATGGGTATGGCAACGCCGACATTTAGAAGAAGCAAACTCAGAAGTTTAACAAGCTGTAAAGCTATAGCAGTTGGAGATATAACATTGAAATTTGGCATAGACATTTTTTTCGTAGCGACAACGGTTTGCTGTGAAAATGAGCTTAGTCGGCTGAAAGCCACGCTTTCTTTTTATACCCAGCTGTACTTGTGCACAGGGTATTATAACTTTGTTCGGATCACAGTTGGTTGTACAGGTATAAAGGAATCGAGATGGATATAGACTTCCATATATCAAAATGACCAGGATCGAAAAAAAATTTGATTGAGCCATGTCCGTCCGTCTGTCCGTTAACACGATAACTTGAGCAAATATTGAGATAACCTCACCAAATTCGGGATGCGTGCTTATTTAGACTCAGAATAGATTGGTATTAAAAATAACCGAAATCGAACGATAACCACGTCTCCTTTTCTATATCGAAAATATCGAAAAATAGAAAAAATTAGATAATTCAAAAATTAATGTCACTGAATTAATGAAATTTGGTATGTGGATTGATTTTATAACGCAAAACACAAGTTCAGTACAATTTTGGAATATGGGTATGGTAACGCCGAAATTTAGAAGAAGCAAATTCAGAAGTTTTACAAGCTGTAAATCAATGGCCGTTGGAGATATAACATTGAAATTTGGCACAGGCATTTTTTTCGTAGCGACAATTGTTTGCTACGAAAATGAGCGAAATCGGCTAAAAGCCCTGCTTTCTTTCTTTTTATACCCAGCTGTACTTGTTAACAGGGTATTATAACTTTGTTCGGATAACAGTTGATTGTACAGGTATAAAGGAATCGAGATAGATATAGACCTCCATATATCAAAATGACCAGGATCGAAAAAAAATTTGATTGAGCCATGTCCGTCCGTCTGTCCGTTAACACGATAACTTGAGCAAATATTGAGATATCCTCACCAAATTCGGGATGCGTGCTTATTTATACTCAGAATAGATTGGTATTAAAAATAACCGAAATCGAACGAAAACCACGTCTCCTTTTCTATATCGAAAATATCGAAAAATTGAAAAAATTAGATAATTCAAAAATTAATATCACTGAATTAATTAAATTTGGTATGTGGATTGATTTTATAACGCAAAACACAAGTTCAGTAAAATTTTGGACTATGGGTATGGCAACGCCGACATTTAGAAGAAGCAAACTCAGAAGTTTAACAAGCTGTAAAGCTATAGCAGTTGGAGATATAACATTGAAATTTGGCATAGACATTTTTTTCGTAGCGACAACGGTTTGCTGTGAAAATGAGCTTAGTCGGCTGAAAGCCACGCTTTCTTTTTATACCCAGCTGTACTTGTGCACAGGGTATTATAACTTTGTTCGGATCACAGTTGGTTGTACAGGTATAAAGGAATCGAGATGGATATAGACTTCCATATATCAAAATGACCAGGATCGAAAAAAAATTTGATTGAGCCATGTCCGTCCGTCTGTCCGTTAACACGATAACTTGAGCAAATATTGAGATATCCTCACCAAATTCGGGATGCGTGCTTATTTAGACTCAGAATAGATTGGTATTAAAAATAACCGAGATTGAACGATAACCACGTCTCCTTTTCTATATCGAAAATATCGAAAAATTTAAAAAATTAGATAATTCAAAAATTAATATCACTGAATTAATGAAATTTGGTATGTGGATTGATTTTATAACGCAAAACACAAGTTCAGTACAATTTTGGAATATGGGTATGGTAACGCCGAAATTTAGAAGAAGCAAATTCAGAAGTTTTACAAGCTGTAAATCAATGGCCGTTGGAGATATAACATTGAAATTTGGCACAGGCATTTTTTTCGTAGCGACAATTGTTTGCTACGAAAATGAGCGAAATCGGCTGAAAGCCCTGCTTTCTTTCTTTTTATACCCAGCTGTACTTGTTAACAGGGTATTATAACTTTGTTCGGATAACAGTTGATTGTACAGGTATAAAGGAATCGAGATAGATATAGACCTCCATATATCAAAATGACCAGGATCGAAAAAAAATTTGATTGAGCCATGTCCGTCCGTCTGTCCGTTAACACGATAACTTGAGCAAATATTGAGATATCCTCACCAAATTCGGGATGCGGGCTTATTTAGACTCAGAATAGATTGGTATTAAAAATAACCGAAATCGAACGAAAACCACGTCTCCTTTTCTATATCGAAAATATCGAAAAATTGAAAAAATTAGATAATTCAAAAATTAATATCACTGAATTAATTAAATTTGGTATGTGGATTGATTTTATAACGCAAAACACAAGTTCAGTAAAATTTTGGACTATGGGTATGGCAACGCCGACATTTAGAAGAAGCAAACTCAGAAGTTTAACAAGCTGTAAAGCTATAGCAGTTGGAGATATAACATTGAAATTTGGCATAGACATTTTGTTCGTAGCGACAACGGTTTGCTGTGAAAATGAGCTTAGTCGGCTGAAAGCCACGCTTTCTTTTTATACCCAGCTGTACTTGTGCACAGGGTATTATAACTTTGTTCGGATCACAGTTGGTTGTACAGGTATAAAGGAATCGAGATGGATATAGACTTCCATATATCAAAATGACCAGGATCGAAAAAAAATTTGATTGAGCCATGTCCGTCCGTCTGTCCGTTAACACGATAACTTGAGCAAATATTGAGATATCCTCACCAAATTCGGGATGCGTGCTTATTTAGACTCAGAATAGATTGGTATTAAAAATAACCGAAATCGAACGATAACCACGTCTCCTTTTCTATATCGAAAATATCGAAAAATAGAAAAAATTAGATAATTCAAAAATTAATGTCACTGAATTAATGAAATTTGGTATGTGGATTGATTTTATAACGCAAAACACAAGTTCAGTAAAATTTTGGAATATGGGTATGGTAACGCCGAAATTTAGAAGAAGCAAATTCAGAAGTTTTACAAGCTGTAAATCAATGGCCGTTGGAGATATAACATTGAAATTTGGCACAGGCATTTTTTTCGTAGCGACATCGTTTTGCTGTGAAAATGAGCTTAATCGGCTGAAAGCCACGCTGACCAGGATCGAAAAAAAATTTGATTGAGCCATGTCCGTAAGTCTGTCCGTTAAGATATCCTCACCAAATTCGGGATGCGTGCTTATTTAGACTCAGAATAGATTGGTATTAAAAATAACCGAAATTGAACGATAACCACGTCTCCTTTTCTATATCGAAAATATCGAAAAATTGAAAAAATTAGATAATTCAAAAATTAATATCACTGAATTAATTAAATTTGGTATGTAGATTGATTTTATAACGCAAAACACAAGTTCAGTAAAATTTTGGACTATGGGTATGGCAACGCCGACATTTAGAAGAAGCAAACTCAGAAGTTTAACAAGCTGTAAAGCTATAGCAGTTGGAGATATAACATTGAAATTTGGCATAGACATTTTTTTCGTAGCGACATCGTTTTGCTGTGAAAATGAGCTTAATCGGCTGAAAGCCACGCTGACCAGGATCGAAAAAAAATTTGATTGAGCCATGTCCGTCCGTCTGTCCGTTAACACGAGATTGGTATTAAAAATAACCGAAATCGAACGATAACCACGTCTCCTTTTCTATATCGAAAATATCGAAAAATAGAAAAAATTAGATAATTCAAAAATTAATGTCACTGAATTAATGAAATTTGGTATGTGGATTGATTTTATAACGCAAAACACAAGTTCAGTAAAATTTTGGAATATGGGTATGGTAACGCCGAAATTTAGAAGAAGCAAATTCAGAAGTTTTACAAGCTGTAAATCAATGGCCGTTGGAGATATAACATTGAAATTTGGCACAGGCATTTTTTTCGTAGCGACATCGTTTTGCTGTGAAAATGAGCTTAATCGGCTGAAAGCCACGCTGACCAGGATCGAAAAAAAATTTGATTGAGCCATGTCCGTCCGTCTGTCCGTTAACACGATAACTTGAGCAAATATTGAGATATCCTCACCAAATTCGGGATGCGTGCTTATTTAGACTCAGAATAGATTGGTATTAAAAATAACCGAGATTGAACGATAACCACGTCTCCTTTTCTATATCGAAAATATCGAAAAATTTTAAAAATTAGATAATTCAAAAATTAATATCACTGAATTAATGAAATTTGGTATGTGGATTGATTTTATAACGCAAAACACAAGTTCAGTACAATTTTGGAATATGGGTATGGTAACGCCGAAATTTAGAAGAAGCAAATTCAGAAGTTTTACAAGCTGTAAATCAATGGCCGTTGGAGATATAACATTGAAATTTGGCACAGGCATTTTTTTCGTAGCGACAATTGTTTGCTACGAAAATGAGCGAAATCGGCTGAAAGCCCTGCTTTCTTTCTTTTTATACCCAGCTGTACTTGTTAACAGGGTATTATAACTTTGTTCGGATAACAGTTGATTGTACAGGTATAAAGGAATCGAGATAGATATAGACCTCCATATATCAAAATGACCAGGATCGAAAAAAAATTTGATTGAGCCATGTCCGTCCGTCTGTCCGTTAACACGATAACTTGAGCAAATATTGAGATATCCTCACCAAATTCGGGATGCGGGCTTATTTAGACTCAGAATAGATTGGTATTAAAAATAACCGAAATCGAACGAAAACCACGTCTCCTTTTCTATATCGAAAATATCGAAAAATTGAAAAAATTAGATAATTCAAAAATTAATATCACTGAATTAATTAAATTTGGTATGTGGATTGATTTTATAACGCAAAACACAAGTTGAGTAAAATTTTGGACTATGGGTATGGCAACGCCGACATTTAGAAGAAGCAAACTCAGAAGTTTAACAAGCTGTAAAGCTATAGCAGTTGGAGATATAACATTGAAATTTGGCATAGACATTTTGTTCGTAGCGACAACGGTTTGCTGTGAAAATGAGCTTAGTCGGCTGAAAGCCACGCTTTCTTTTTATACCCAGCTGTACTTGTGCACAGGGTATTACAACTTTGTTCGGATCACAGTTGGTTGTACAGGTATAAAGGAATCGAGATGGATATACCTTCCATATATCAAAATGACCAGGATCGAAAAAAAATTTGATTGAGCCATGTCCGTCCGTCTGTCCGTTAACACGATAACTTGAGCAAATATTGAGATATCCTCACCAAATTCGGGATGCGTGCTTATTTAGACTCAGAATAGATTGGTATTAAAAATAACCGAAATCGAACGATAACCACGTCTCCTTTTCTATATCGAAAATATCGAAAAATAGAAAAAATTAGATAATTCAAAAATTAATGTCACTGAATTAATGAAATTTGGTATGTGGATTGATTTTATAACGCAAAACACAAGTTCAGTAAAATTTTGGAATATGGGTATGGTAACGCCGAAATTTAGAAGAAGCAAATTCAGAAGTTTTACAAGCTGTAAATCAATGGCCGTTGGAGATATAACATTGAAATTTGGCACAGGCATTTTTTTCGTAGCGACATCGTTTTGCTGTGAAAATGAGCTTAATCGGCTGAAAGCCACGCTGACCAGGATCGAAAAAAAATTTGATTGAGCCATGTCCGTCCGTCTGTCCGTTAACACGATAACTTGAGCAAATATTGAGATATCCTCACCAAATTCGGGATGCGTGCTTATTTAGACTCAGAATAGATTGGTATTAAAAATAACCGAAATTGAACGATAACCACGTCTCCTTTTCTATATCGAAAATATCGAAAAAATTGAAAAAATTAGATAATTCAAAAATTAATATCACTGAATTAATTAAATTTGGTATGTAGATTGATTTTATAACGCAAAACACAAGTTCAGTAAAATTTTGGACTATGGGTATGGCAACGCCGACATTTAGAAGAAGCAAACTCAGAAGTTTAACAAGCTGTAAAGCTATAGCAGTTGGAGATATAACATTGAAATTTGGCATAGACATTTTTTTCGTAGCGACATCGTTTTGCTGTGAAAATGAGCTTAATCGGCTGAAAGCCACGCTGACCAGGATCGAAAAAAAATTTGATTGAGCCATGTCCGTCCGTCTGTCCGTTAACACGATAACTTGAGCAAATATTGAGATATCCTCACCAAATTCGGGATGCGTGCTTATTTAGACTCAGAATAGATTGGTATTAAAAATAACCGAAATTGAACGATAACCACGTCTCCTTTTCTATATCGAAAATATCGAAAAATTGAAAAAATTAGATAATTCAAAAATTAATATCACTGAATTAATGAAATTTTTTATATGGATTGATTTTATAACGCAAAACACAAGTTCAGTACAATTTTGGAATATGGGTATGGTAACGCCGAAATTTAGAAGAAGCAAATTCAGAAGTTTTACAAGCTGTAAATCAATGGCCGTTGGAGATATAACATTGAAATTTGGCACAGGCATTTTTTTCGTAGCGACAATTGTTTGCTACGAAAATGAGCGAAATCGGCTGAAAGCCCTGCTTTCTTTCTTTTTATACCCAGCTGTACTTGTTAACAGGGTATTATAACTTTGTTCGGATAACAGTTGATTGTACAGGTATAAAGGAATCGAGATAGATATAGACCTCCATATATCAAAATGACCAGGATCGAAAAAAAATTTGATTGAGCCATGTCCGTCCGTCTGTCCGTTAACACGATAACTTGAGCAAATATTGAGATATCCTCGCCAAATTCGGGATGCGGGCTTATTTAGACTCAGAATAGATTGGTATTAAAAATAACCGAAATCGAACGAAAACCACGTCTCCTTTTCTATATCGAAAATATCGAAAAATTGAAAAAATTAGATAATTCAAAAATTAATATCACTGAATTAATTAAATTTGGTATGTGGATTGATTTTATAACGCAAAACACAAGTTCAGTAAAATTTTGGACTATGGGTATGGCAACGCCGACATTTAGAAGAAGCAAACTCAGAAGTTTAACAAGCTGTAAAGCTATAGCAGTTGGAGATATAACATTGAAATTTGGCATAGACATTTTTTTCGTAGCGACAACGGTTTGCTGTGAAAATGAGCTTAGTCGGCTGAAAGCCACGCTTTCTTTTTATACCCAGCTGTACTTGTGCACAGGGTATTATAACTTTGTTCGGATCACAGTTGGTTGTACAGGTATAAAGGAATCGAGATGGATATAGACTTCCATATATCAAAATGACCAGGATCGAAAAAAAATTTGATTGAGCCATGTCCGTCCGTCTGTCCGTTAACACGATAACTTGAGCAAATATTGAGATATCCTCACCAAATTCGGGATGCGTGCTTATTTAGACTCAGAATAGATTGGTATTAAAAATAACCGAGATTGAACGATAACCACGTCTCCTTTTCTATATCGAAAATATCGAAAAATTTAAAAAATTAGATAATTCAAAAATTAATATCACTGAATTAATGAAATTTGGTATGTGGATTGATTTTATAACGCAAAACACAAGTTCAGTACAATTTTGGAATATGGGTATGGTAACGCCGAAATTTAGAAGAAGCAAATTCAGAAGTTTTACAAGCTGTAAATCAATGGCCGTTGGAGATATAACATTGAAATTTGGCACAGGCATTTTTTTCGTAGCGACAATTGTTTGCTACGAAAATGAGCGAAATCGGCTGAAAGCCCTGCTTTCTTTCTTTTTATACCCAGCTGTACTTGTTAACAGGGTATTATAACTTTGTTCGGATAACAGTTGATTGTACAGGTATAAAGGAATCGAGATAGATATAGACCTCCATATATCAAAATGACCAGGATCGAAAAAAAATTTGATTGAGCCATGTCCGTCCGTCTGTCCGTTAACACGATAACTTGAGCAAATATTGAGATATCCTCACCAAATTCGGGATGCGGGCTTATTTAGACTCAGAATAGATTGGTATTAAAAATAACCGAAATCGAACGAAAACCACGTCTCCTTTTCTATATCGAAAATATCGAAAAATTGAAAAAATTAGATAATTCAAAAATTAATATCACTGAATTAATTAAATTTGGTATGTGGATTGATTTTATAACGCAAAACACAAGTTCAGTAAAATTTTGGACTATGGGTATGGCAACGCCGACATTTAGAAGAAGCAAACTCAGAAGTTTAACAAGCTGTAAAGCTATAGCAGTTGGAGATATAACATTGAAATTTGGCATAGACATTTTGTTCGTAGCGACAACGGTTTGCTGTGAAAATGAGCTTAGTCGGCTGAAAGCCACGCTTTCTTTTTATACCCAGCTGTACTTGTGCACAGGGTATTATAACTTTGTTCGGATCACAGTTGGTTGTACAGGTATAAAGGAATCGAGATGGATATAGACTTCCATATATCAAAATGACCAGGATCGAAAAAAAATTTGATTGAGCCATGTCCGTCCGTCTGTCCGTTAACACGATAACTTGAGCAAATATTGAGATATCCTCACCAAATTCGGGATGCGTGCTTATTTAGACTCAGAATAGATTGGTATTAAAAATAACCGAAATCGAACGATAACCACGTCTCCTTTTCTATATCGAAAATATCGAAAAATAGAAAAAATTAGATAATTCAAAAATTAATGTCACTGAATTAATGAAATTTGGTATGTGGATTGATTTTATAACGCAAAACACAAGTTCAGTAAAATTTTGGAATATGGGTATGGTAACGCCGAAATTTAGAAGAAGCAAATTCAGAAGTTTTACAAGCTGTAAATCAATGGCCGTTGGAGATATAACATTGAAATTTGGCACAGGCATTTTTTTCGTAGCGACATCGTTTTGCTGTGAAAATGAGCTTAATCGGCTGAAAGCCACGCTGACCAGGATCGAAAAAAAATTTGATTGAGCCATGTCCGTCCGTCTGTCCGTTAACACGATAACTTGAGCAAATATTGAGATATCCTCACCAAATTCGGGATGCGTGCTTATTTAGACTCAGAATAGATTGGTATTAAAAATAACCGAAATTGAACGATAACCACGTCTCCTTTTCTATATCGAAAATATCGAAAAATTGAAAAAATTAGATAATTCAAAAATTAATATCACTGAATTAATTAAATTTGGTATGTAGATTGATTTTATAACGCAAAACACAAGTTCAGTAAAATTTTGGACTATGGGTATGGCAACGCCGACATTTAGAAGAAGCAAACTCAGAAGTTTAACAAGCTGTAAAGCTATAGCAGTTGGAGATATAACATTGAAATTTGGCATAGACATTTTTTTCGTAGCGACATCGTTTTGCTGTGAAAATGAGCTTAATCGGCTGAAAGCCACGCTGACCAGGATCGAAAAAAAATTTGATTGAGCCATGTCCGTCCGTCTGTCCGTTAACACGATAACTTGAGCAAATATTGAGATATCCTCACCAAATTCGGGATGCGTGCTTATTTAGACTCAGAATAGATTGGTATTAAAAATAACCGAAATTGAACGATAACCACGTCTCCTTTTCTATATCGAAAATATCGAAAAATTGAAAAAATTAGATAATTCAAAAATTAATATCACTGAATTAATGAAATTTGGTATATGGATTGATTTTATAACGCAAAACACAAGTTCAGTACAATTTTGGAATATGGGTATGGTAACGCCGAAATTTAGAAGAAGCAAATTCAGAAGTTTTACAAGCTGTAAATCAATGGCCGTTGGAGATATAACATTGAAATTTGGCACAGGCATTTTTTTCGTAGCGACAATTGTTTGCTACGAAAATGAGCGAAATCGGCTGAAAGCCCTGCTTTCTTTCTTTTTATACGCAGCTGTACTTGTTAACAGGGTATTATAACTTTGTTCGGATAACAGTTGATTGTACAGGTATAAAGGAATCGAGATAGATATAGACCTCCATATATCAAAATGACCAGGATCGAAAAAAAATTTGATTGAGCCATGTCCGTCCGTCTGTCCGTTAACACGATAACTTGAGCAAATATTGAGATATCCTCACCAAATTCGGGATGCGTGCTTATTTAGACTCAGAATAGATTGGTATTAAAAATAACCGAAATTGAACGATAACCACGTCTCCTTTTCTATATCGAAAATATCGAAAAATTGAAAAAATTAGATAATTCAAAAATTAATATCACTGAATTAATGAAATTTGGTATGTGGATTGATTTTATAACGCAAAACACAAGTTCAGTACAATTTTGGAATATGGGTATGGTAACGCCGAAATTTAGAAGAAGCAAATTCAGAAGTTTACAAGCTGTAAATCAACGGCCGTTGGAGATATAACATTGAAATTTGGCACAGGCATTTTTTTCGTAGCGACAATTGTTTGCTACGAAAATGAGCGAAATCGGCTGAAAGCCCTGCTTTCTTTCTTTTTATACCCAGCTGTACTTGTTAACAGGGTATTATAACTTTGTTCGGATAACAGTTGATTGTACAGGTATAAAGGAATCGAGATAGATATAGACCTCCATATATCAAAATGACCAGGATCGAAAAAAAATTTGATTGAGCCATGTCCGTCCGTCTGTCCGTTAACACGATAACTTGAGCAAATATTGAGATATCCTCACCAAATTCGGGATGCGGGCTTATTTAGACTCAGAATAGATTGGTATTAAAAATAACCGAAATCGAACGATAACCACGTCTCCTTTTCTATATCGAAAAAATCGAAAAATTGAAAAAATTAGATAATTCAAAAATTAATATCACTGAATTAATTAAATTTGGTATGTAGATTGATTTTATAACGCAAAACACAAATTCAGTAAAATTTTGGACTATGGGTATGGCAACGCCGACATTTAGAAGAAGCAAACTCAGAAGTTTAACAAGCTGTAAAGCTATAGCAGTTGGAGATATAACATTGAAATTTGGCATAGACATTTTTTTCGTAGCGACATCGTTTTGCTGTGAAAATGAGCTTAATCGGCTGAAAGCCACGCTGACCAGGATCGAAAAAAAATTTGATTGAGCCATGTCCGTCCGTCTGTCCGTTAACACGATAACTTGAGCAAATATTGAGATATCCTCACCAAATTCGGGATGCGTGCTTATTTAGACTCAGAATAGATTGGTATTAAAAATAACCGAAATTGAACGATAACCACGTCTCCTTTTCTATATCGAAAATATCGAAAAATTGAAAAAATTAGATAATTCAAAAATTAATATCACTGAATTAATGAAATTTGGTATGTGGATTGATTTTATAACGCAAAACACAAGTTCAGTACAATTTTGGAATATGGGTATGGTAACGCCGAAATTTAGAAGAAGCAAATTCAGAAGTTTTACAAGCTGTAAATCAATGGCCGTTGGAGATATAACATTGAAATTTGGCACAGGCATTTTTTTCGTAGCGACACTTGTTTGCTACGAAAATGAGCGAAATCGGCTGAAAGCCCTGCTTTCTTTCTTTTTATACCCAGCTGTACTTGTTAACAGGGTATTATAACTTTGTTCGGATAACAGTTGATTGTACAGGTATAAAGGAATCGAGATAGATATAGACCTCTATATATCAAAATGACCAGGATCGAAAAAAAATTTGATTGAGCCATGTCCGTCCGTCTGTCCGTTAACACGATAACTTGAGCAAATATTGAGATATCCTCACCAAATTCGGGATGCGGGCTTATTTAGACTCAGAATAGATTGGTATTAAAAATAACCGAAATTGAACGATAACCACGTCTCCTTTTCTATATCGAAAATATCGAAAAATTGAAAAAATTAGATAATTCAAAAATTAATATCACTGAATTAATTAAATTTGGTATGTGGATTGATTTTATAACGCAAAACACAAGTTCAGTAAAATTTTGGACTATGGGTATGGCAACGCCGACATTTAGAAGAAGCAAACTCAGAAGTTTAACAAGCTGTAAAGCTATAGCAGTTGGAGATATAACATTGAAATTTGGCATAGACATTTTTTTCGTAGCGACAACGGTTTGCTGTGAAAATGAGCTTAGTCGGCTGAAAGCCACGCTTTCTTTTTATACCCAGCTGTACTTGTGCACAGGGTATTATAACTTTGTTCGGATCACAGTTGGTTGTACAGGTATAAAGGAATCGAGATGGATATAGACTTCCATATATCAAAATGACCAGGATCGAAAAAAAATTTTATTGAGCCATGTCCGTCCGTCTGTCCGTTAACACGATAACTTGAGCAAATATTGAGATATCTGCACCAAATTCGGGATGCGTGCTTATTTAGACTCAGAATAGATTGGTATTAAAAATAACCGAAATCGAACGATAACCACGTCTCCTTTTCTATATCGAAAATATCGAAAAATAGAAAAAATTAGATAATTCAAAAATTAATGTCACTGAATTAATGAAATTTGGTATGTGGATTGATTTTATAACGCAAAACACAAGTTCAGTAAAATTTTGGAATATGAGTATGGTAACGCCGAAATTTAGAAGAAGCAAATTCAGAAGTTTTACAAGCTGTAAATCAATGTCCGTTGGAGATATAACATTGAAATTTGGCACAGGCATTTTTTTCGTACCGACAATTGTTTGCTACGAAAATGAGCGAAATCGGCTGAAAGCCCTGCTTTCTTTCTTTTTATACCCAGCTGTACTTGTTAACAGGGTATTATAACTTTGTTCGGATAACAGTTGATTGTACAGGTATAAAGGAATCGAGATAGATATAGACCTCCATATATCAAAATGACCAGGATCGAAAAAAAATTTGATTGAGCCATGTCCGTCCGTCTGTCCGTTAACACGATAACTTGAGCAAATATTGAGATATCCTCACCAAATTCGGGATGCGGGCTTATTTAGACTCAGAATAGATTGGTATTAAAAATAACCGAAATCGAACGAAAACCACGTCTCCTTTTCTATATCGAAAATATCGAAAAATTGAAAAAATTAGATAATTCAAAAATTAATATCACTGAATTAATTAAATTTGGTATGTGGATTGATTTTATAACGCAAAACACAAGTTCAGTAAAATTTTGGACTATGGGTATGGCAACGCCGACATTTAGAAGAAGCAAACTCAGAAGTTTAACAAGCTGTAAAGCTATAGCAGTTGGAGATATAACATTGAAATTTGGCATAGACATTTTTTTCGTAGCGACAACGGTTTGCTGTGAAAATGAGCTTAGTCGGCTGAAAGCCACGCTTTCTTTTTATACCCAGCTGTACTTGTGCACAGGGTATTATAACTTTGTTCGGATCACAGTTGGTTGTACAGGTATAAAGGAATCGAGATGGATATAGACTTCCATATATCAAAATGACCAGGATCGAAAAAAAATTTTATTGAGCCATGTCCGTCCGTCTGTCCGTTAACACGATAACTTGAGCAAATATTGAGATATCCTCACCAAATTCGGGATGCGGGCTTATTTAGACTCAGAATAGATTGGTATTAAAAATAACCGAAATCGAACGAAAACCACGTCTCCTTTTCTATATCGAAAATATCGAAAAATTGAAAAAATTAGATAATTCAAAAATTAATATCACTGAATTAATTAAATTTGGTATGTGGATTGATTTTATAACGCAAAACACAAGTTCAGTAAAATTTTGGACTATGGGTATGGCAACGCCGACATTTAGAAGAAGCAAACTCAGAAGTTTAACAAGCTGTAAAGCTATAGCAGTTGGAGATATAACATTGAAATTTGGCATAGACATTTTTTTCGTAGCGACATCGTTTTGCTGTGAAAATGAGCTTAATCGGCTGAAAGCCACGCTCACCAGGATCGAAAAAAAATTTGATTGAGCCATGTCCGTCCGTCTGTCCGTTAACACGATAACTTGAGCAAATATTGAGATATCCTCACCAAATTCGGGATGCGTGCTTATTCAGACTCAGAATAGATTGGTATTAAAAATAACCGAAATTGAACGATAACCACGTCTCCTTTTCTATATCGAAAATATCGAAAAATTGAAAAAATTAGATAATTCAAAAATTAATATCACTGAATTAATGAAATTTGGTATGTGGATTGATTTTATAACGCAAAACACAAGTTCAGTACAATTTTGGAATATGGGTATGGTAACGCCGAAATTTAGAAGAAGCAAATTCAGAAGTTTTACAAGCTGTAAATCAATGGCCGTTGGAGATATAACATTGAAATTTGGCACAGGCATTTTTTTCGTAGCGACAATTGTTTGCTACGAAAATGAGCGAAATCGGCTGAAAGCCCTGCTTTCTTTCTTTTTATACCCAGCTGTACTTGTTAACAGGGTATTATAACTTTGTTCGGATAACAGTTGATTGTACAGGTATAAAGGAATCGAGATAGACCTCCATATATCAAAATGACCAGGATCGAAAAAAAATTTGAATGAGCCATGTCCGTCCGTCTGTCCGTTAACACGATAACTTGAGCAAATATTGAGATATCCTCACCAAATTCGGGATGCGTGCTTATTTATACTCAGAATAGATTGGTATTAAAACTAACCGAAATCGAACGAAAACCACGTCTCCTTTTCTATATCGAAAATATCGAAAAATTGAAAAAATTAGATAATTCAAAAATTAATATCACTGAATTAATTAAATTTGGTATGTGGATTGATTTTATAACGCAAAACACAAGTTCAGTAAAATTTTGGACTATGGGTATGGCAACGCCGACATTTAGAAGAAGCAAACTCAGAAGTTTAACAAGCTGTAAAGCTATAGCAGTTGGAGATATAACATTGAAATTTGGCATAGACATTTTTTTCGTAGCGACATCGTTTTGCTGTGAAAATGAGCTTAGTCGGCTGAAAGCCACGCTGACCAGGATCGAAAAAAAATTTGATTGAGCCATGCCCGTCCGTCTGTCCGTTAACACGATAACTTGAGCAAATATTGAGATATCCTCACCAAATTCGGGATGCGTGCTTACTTAGACTCAGAATAGATTGGTATTAAAAATAACCGAAATCGAACGATAACCACGTCTCCTTTTCTATATCGAAAATATCGAAAAATTGAAAAAATTAGATAATTCAAAAATTAATATCACTGAATTAATTAAATTTGGTATGTGGATTGATTTTATAACGCAAAACACAAGTTCAGTAAAATTTTGGACTATGGGTATGGCAACGCCGACATTTAGAAGAAGCAAACTCAGAAGTTTAACAAGCGGTAAAGCTATAGCAGTTGGAGATATAACATTGAAATTTGGCATAGACATTTTTTTCGTAGCGACAACGGTTTGCTGTGAAAATGAGCTTAGTCGGCTGAAAGCCACGCTTTCTTTTTATACCCAGCTGTACTTGTGCACAGGGTATTATAACTTTGTTCGGATCACAGTTGGTTGTACAGGTATAAAGGAATCGAGATGGATATAGACTTCCATATATCAAAATGACCAGGATCGAAAAAAAATTTGATTGAGCCATGTCCGTCCGTCTGTCCGTTAACACGATAACTTGAGCAAATATTGAGATATCCTCACCAAATTCGGGATGCGTGCTTATTTAGACTCAGAATAGATTGGTATTAAAAATAACCGAAATCGAACGATAACCACGTCTCCTTTTCTATATCGAAAATATCGAAAAATAGAAAAAATTAGATAATTCAAAAATTAATGTCACTGAATTAATGAAATTTGGTATGTGGATTGATTTTATAACGCAAAACACAAGTTCAGTAAAATTTTGGAATATGGGTATGGTAACGCCGAAATTTAGAAGAAGCAAATTCAGAAGTTTTACAAGCTGTAAATCAATGGCCGTTGGAGATATAACATTGAAATTTGGCACAGGCATTTTTTTCGTAGCGACATCGTTTTGCTGTGAAAATGAGCTTAATCGGCTGAAAGCCACGCTGACCAGGATCGAAAAAAAATTTGATTGAGCCATGTCCGTCCGTCTGTCCGTTAACACGATAACTTGAGCAAATATTGAGATATCCTCACCAAATTCGGGATGCGTGCTTATTTAGACTCAGAATAGATTGGTATTAAAAATAACCGAAATTGAACGATAACCACGTCTCCTTTTCTATATCGAAAATATCGAAAAATTGAAAAAATTAGATAATTCAAAAATTAATATCACTGAATTAATTAAATTTGGTATGTAGATTGATTTTATAACGCAAAACACAAGTTCAGTAAAATTTTGGACTATGGGTATGGCAACGCCGACATTTAGAAGAAGCAAACTCAGAAGTTTAACAAGCTGTAAAGCTATAGCAGTTGGAGATATAACATTGAAATTTGGCATAGACATTTTTTTCGTAGCGACATCGTTTTGCTGTGAAAATGAGCTTAATCGGCTGAAAGCCACGCTGACCAGGATCGAAAAAAAATTTGATTGAGCCATGTCCGTCCGTCTGTCCGTTAACACGATAACTTGAGCAAATATTGAGATATCCTCACCAAATTCGGGATGCGTGCTTATTTAGACTCAGAATAGATTGGTATTAAAAATAACCGAAATTGAACGATAACCACGTCTCCTTTTCTATATCGAAAATATCGAAAAATTGAAAAAATTAGATAATTCAAAAATTAATATCACTGAATTAATGAAATTTGGTATGTGGATTGATTTTATAACGCAAAACACAAGTTCAGTACAATTTTGGAATATGGGTATGGTAACGCCGAAATTTAGAAGAAGCAAATTCAGAAGTTTTACAAGCTGTAAATCAACGGCCGTTGGAGATATAACATTGAAATTTGGCACAGGCATTTTTTTCGTAGCGACAATTGTTTGCTACGAAAATGAGCGAAATCGGCTGAAAGCCCTGCTTTCTTTCTTTTTATACCCAGCTGTACTTGTTAACAGGGTATTATAACTTTGTTCGGATAACAGTTGATTGTACAGGTATAAAGGAATCGAGATAGATATAGACCTCCATATATCAAAATGACCAGGATCGAAAAAAAATTTGATTGAGCCATGTCCGTCCGTCTGTCCGTTAACACAATAACTTGAGCAAATATTGAGATATCCTCACCAAATTCGGGATGCGGGCTTATTTAGACTCAGAATAGATTGGTATTAAAAATAACCGAAATCGAACGATAACCACGTCTCCTTTTCTATATCGAAAAAATCGAAAAATTGAAAAAATTAGATAATTCAAAAATTAATATCACTGAATTAATTAAATTTGGTATGTAGATTGATTTTATAACGCAAAACACAAATTCAGTAAAATTTTGGACTATGGGTATGGCAACGCCGACATTTAGAAGAAGCAAACTCAGAAGTTTAACAAGCTGTAAAGCTATAGCAGTTGGAGATATAACATTGAAATTTGGCATAGACATTTTTTTCGTAGCGACATCGTTTTTCTGTGAAAATGAGCTTAATCGGCTGAAAGCCACGCTGACCAGGATCGAAAAAAAATTTGATTGAGCCATGTCCGTCCGTCTGTCCGTTAACACGATAACTTGAGCAAATATTGAGATATCCTCACCAAATTCGGGATGCGTGCTTATTTAGACTCAGAATAGATTGGTATTAAAAATAACCGAAATCGAACGATAACCACGTCTCCTTTTCTATATCAAAAAATCGAAAAATTGAAAAAATTAGATAATTCAAAAATTAATATCACTGAATTAATTAAATTTGGTATGTAGATTGATTTTATAACGCAAAACACAAATTCAGTAAAATTTTGGACTATGGGTATGGCAACGCCGACATTTAGAAGAAGCAAACTCAGAAGTTTAACAAGCTGTAAAGCTATAGCAGTTGGAGATATAACATTAAAATTTGGCATAGACATTTTTTTCGTAGCGACAACGGTTTGCTGTGAAAATGAGCTTAGTCGGCTGAAAGCCACGCTTTCTTTTTATACCCAGCTGTACTTGTGCACAGGGTATTATAACTTTGTTCGGATCACAGTTGGTTGTACAGGTATAAAGGAATCGAGATGGATATAGACTTCCATATATCAAAATGACCAGGATCGAAAAAAAATTTTATTGAGCCATGTCCGTCCGTCTGTCCGTTAACACGATAACTTGAGCAAATATTGAGATATCCTCACCAAATTCGGGATGCGGGCTTATTTAGACTCAGAATAGATTGGTATTAAAAATAACCGAAATCGAACGATAACCACGTCTCCTTTTCTATATCGAAAATATCGAAAAATTGAAAAAATTAGATAATTCAAAAATTAATATCACTGAATTAATTAAATTTGGTATGTGGATTGATTTTATAACGCAAAACACAAGTTCAGTAAAATTTTGGACTATGGATATGGCAACGCCGACATTTAGAAGAAGCAAACTCAGAAGTTTAACAAGCTGTAAAGCTATAGCAGTTGGAGATATAACATTGAAATTTGGCATAGATATTTTTTTCGTAGCGACAACGGTTTGCTGTGAAAATGAGCTTAGTCGGCTGAAAGCCACGCTTTCTTTTTATACCCAGCTGTACTTGTGCACAGGGTATTATAACTTTGTTCGGATCACAGTTGGTTGTACAGGTATAAAGGAATCGAGATGGATATAGACTTCCATATATCAAAATGACCAGGATCGAAAAAAAATTTGATTGAGCCATGTCCGTCCGTCTGTCCGTTAACACGATAACTTGAGCAAATATTGAGATAACCTCACCAAATTCGGGATGCGTGCTTATTTAGACTCAGAATAGATTGGTATTAAAAATAACCGAAATCGAACGATAACCACGTCTCCTTTTCTATATCGAAAATATCGAAAAATAGAAAAAATTAGATAATTCAAAAATTAATGTCACTGAATTAATGAAATTTGGTATGTGGATTGATTTTATAACGCAAAACACAAGTTCAGTAAAATTTTGGAATATGGGTATGGTAACGCCGACATTTAGAAGAAGCAAATTCAGAAGTTTTACAAGCTGTAAATCAATGGCCGTTGGAGATATAACATTGAAATTAGGCACAGGCATTTTCTTCGTAGCGACAATTGTTTGCTACGAAAATGAGCGAAATCGGCTGAAAGCCCCGCTTTCTTTCTTTTTATACCCAGCTGTACTTGTTAACAAGGTATTATAACTTTGTTGGGATAACAGTTGATTGTACAGGTATAAAGGAATCGAGATAGATATAGACCTCCATATATCAAAATGACCAGGATCGAAAAAAAATTTGATTGAGCCATGTCCGTCCGTCTGTCCGTTAACACGATAACTTGAGCAAATATTGAGATATCCTCACCAAATTCGGGATGCGGGCTTATTTAGACTCAGAATAGATTGGTATTAAAAATAACCGAAATCGAACGAAAACCACGTCTCCTTTTCTATATCGAAAATATCGAAAAATTGAAAAAATTAGATAATTGAAAAATTAATATCACTGAATTAATTAAATTTGGTATGTAGATTGATTTTATAACGCAAAACACAAGTTCAGTAAAATTTTGGACTATGGGTATGGCAACGCCGACATTTAGAAGAAGCAAACTCAGAAGTTTAACAAGCTGTAAAGCTATAGCAGTTGGAGATATAACATTGAAATTTGGCATAGACATTTTTTTCGTAGCGACATCGTTTTGCTGTGAAAATGAGCTTAATCGGCTGAAAGCCACGCTGACCAGGATCGAAAAAAAATTTGATTGAGCCATGTCCGTCCGTCTGTCCGTTAACACGATAACTTGAGCAAATATTGAGATATCCTCACCAAATTCGGGATGCGGGCTTATTTAGACTCAGAATAGATTGGTATTAAAAATAACCGAAATTGAACGATAACCACGTCTCCTTTTCTATATCGAAAATATCGAAAAATTGAAAAAATTAGATAATTGAAAAATTAATATCACTGAATTAATGAAATTTGGTATGTGGATTGATTTTATAACGCAAAACACAAGTTCAGTAAAATTTTGGAATATGGGTATGGTAACGCCGAAATTTAGAAGAAGCAAATTCAGAAGTTTTACAAGCTGTAAATCAATGGCCGTTGGAGATATAACATTGAAATTTGGCACAGGCATTTTTTTCGTAGCGACAATTGTTTGCTACGAAAATGAGCGAAATCGGCTGAAAGCCCTGCTTTCTTTCTTTTTATACCCAGCTGTACTTGTTAACAGGGTATTATAACTTTGTTCGGATAACAGTTGATTGTACAGGTATAAAGGAATCGAGATAGATATAGACCTCCATATATCAAAATGACCAGGATCGAAAAAAAATTTGATTGAGCCATGTCCGTCCGTCTGTCCGTTAACACGATAACTTGAGCAAATATTGAGATATCCTCACCAAATTCGGGATGCGGGCTTATTTAGACTCAGAACAGATTGGTATTAAAAATAACCGAAATCGAACGATAACCACGTCTCCTTTTCTATATCGAAAATATCGAAAAATTGAAAAAATTAGATAATCACAAAAATTAATATCACTGAATTAATTAAATTTGGTATGTGGATTGATTTTATAACGCAAAAAACAAGTTCAGTAAAATTTTGGACTATGGGTATGGCAACGCCGACATTTAGAAGAAGCAAACTCAGAAGTTTAACACGCTGTAAAGCTATAGCAGTTGGAGATATAACATTGAAATTTGGCATAGAAATTTTTTTCGTGGCGACATCGTTTTGCTGTGAAAATGAGCTTAATCGGCTGAAAGCCACGCTTTCTTTTTATACCCAGCTGTACTTGTGCACAGGGTATTATAACTTTGTTCGGATCACAGTTGGTTGTACAGGCATAAAGGAATCGAGATGGATATAGTCTTCCATATATCAAAATGACCGGGATCGAAAAAAAATTTGATTGAGCCATGTCCGTCCGTCTGTCCGTTAACACGATAACTTGAGCAAATATTGAGATATCCTCACCAAATTCGGGATGCGGGCTTATTTAGACTCAGAATAGATTGGTATTAAAAATAACCGAAATTGAACGATAACCACGTCTCCTTTTCTATATCGAAAATATCGAAAAATTGAAAAAATTAGATAATTCAAATATTAATATCACTGAATTAATGAAATTTGGTATGTGGATTGATTTTATAACGCAAAACACAAGTTCAGTAAAATTTTGGACTATGGGTATGGCAACGACGACATTTAGAAGAAGCAAACTCAGAAGTTTAACAAGCTGTAAAGCTATAGCAGTTGGAGATATAACATTGAACTTTGGCATAGACATTTTTTTTCGTGGCGAGAACTGTTTGCTGTGAAAATGAGCAAAAATCTTCACCAAATTCGGTATGCGGGCTTATTTAGACTCAGAATAAATTTGTATTGAAAACGAGCGAAATCGGACGATAACCACGCCCCTTTTTCCTATATCGAAAAATTGAAAAAATTAGATAATTCGAAAACGAATACCTCTAAAAAACTTTGCTCGTATATTCCTTCATCTGTCTTCAACAATACGAAGCGAGCTTCTTCACCTTCGGAGGTGGCGAATTTATTTGCAGACTTTTTCCGCTCCAACTTCGTGGGCCAGACTGTTCTCCCAACGGGTTTCCCCTCATTGGTTGACAATCCTATTAATTTTGGCGCCCTGACTCTATCGTTAGACGATGATGTAAATGGAATTCAGAATTTAAAACTATCTACCCAGACTGATATTGACGGCTTATCGTCATATCTTCTTAAAAAATGCTTGGCTATAGCTACCCCACTCCTTCTAATTTCCAACAAATCTCTAGATTGCGGCGAGTTTATAGCTGCATGGAAGGTAACCTTCATTAGCCCTATTTTCAAAAACGGTAACAAAAATAATGTTGCCAACTATAGGCCCATTGCTAAGCTGTCTACTATTTCTAAACTCTTTGAGTATATTGCCAACAAAAAATGTATTTTGCGGTTAGGCGTCTTATCTTAGATAATCAACACGGTTTTGTGTCTGGAAGATCGACTGTGACTAATCTCTCGATTTTGTCTGAATTCTGCCTATCCGCGTTCAACAGTCGCCTTCAAGTCGATGCTGTATATACTGATTTTGACCAAATCAGCCATTCAATATTGATCTCGAAATTGGCAAATGTGGGTTTCCACTCAATATTTCTATCTTGGCTTGGATCGTATCTTGACCAACGGGACTGTGTAGTTATGATAGATAATGCGCTTTCAAATTCTTTTGTTGCGTGCCACAAGGTAGCATTCTATTTGTAATTTTCATAAACGATATTTCGGCATGTTTCCAACACTCAAACTTTTTGCTGTACGCTGATGATTTAAAGGGTTTCTCTACCATTTCTAGCCCCGCAGATTCAGTTAAGATACAATCCGACTTGAACAATTTAGCTGTCTGGTGTAACACAAATAACACAGGCCGACAAGAAATTTGACCATAAACCAGACCATACTTTCCTAAAGGTTTTCGATGCGCTGAATTCAAATCTGGACGCAGAATTGCTGTATCACATCAGGATTTTGAGATATCCTAACCTAAATGTGCAAAAAACACCGTTTTTGCCTATTTTTGAGGTTATATATAAACGACAGATTTTTTTTTTAAAATCACACATAGCATCACACCTCCCTTGTTCGCTCCAAGTTGGAATATGCTTGCTTCATTTGGCGACCCTATCATGAGTGTCATATCAAGAGGCTTGAACGTGTGCAAAAAAGCTTTGTTCAATTTGCGTTGCGTTCATTGAATTTCTCCGATCCGATTCCTTCCTACGAGGCCAGATGTACACTCATCAACCTTCAGACTCTGGAATGCAGAAGAACGTTACTGTCAATGTCTTGGACATTATTAGCGGTTCAATCGATGCACCAGCTCTCCTCGAGAGTATTCCGTTCCATGTTCCAAACAGGCCGCTTAGAAATAGTGACACGTTTTATACGGGGTTTACTCGGGCCCTCTATGCTTCTAACGCTCCCATCTTTCGAACATTAACGGAACTTAATCTTCACTCAAGTTCTTTAGAAATCGACTTTGCAGTTTCTAAACATAATTTTAAATCTATAATTGCTCATGCTTAATTATAATAAATCAATGTGTATATTGTTGTCTCTACGTAGTCTGTAATTATTTTTTGCACTAGACTACTTTTGTAATTTGTAACTGATCAAATTACTAATAAATAAATAAATAAATAAATTTATGAAATTTGGTAGGTGGATTGATTTTATAAGGCAAAACACAACTTCTGTAAAGTTTTGGAATATGGGTGTTGCAACGCCCACATTTATAAGAAGCAAATTCAGAAGTTTAACACGCTGTAAATCAATAGCCGTTGGAGATATAACATTGAAATTTGGCACAGAAATTTTTTTCGTAGCGACAATTTTTTGGTGTACAAATGAGCGAAATCGGCTAAAAGCCACGCTTTCTTTTTTATAATAGCTTTGAAAAAGTGTATGTAAAATTCGAAAAGTATTACACAAATAAATTAAATATTTATTGGTAGTGGACGTGCACCGCCTTCTTTTGGGTGAACAGTTTTTGTTGTCTCCCGATAGCGATTGCCCCAAAGTTTGAAGAGAAATTGTATTTAAGAATGGTGAACGTACTATTGTGACATTGGAGTATAATCGTGACAAAATATTAAGCAAATCGATTGAAAACCACACTCACTTTCACATATCTATCCCAAAGGAAGTTGTCTAAGCTCTATGGAGGGCGATTAGTCTCTTTGAGTTATTTTTTTGTTTATTTTATTATTTATATAATATTAATGGTTTAGAGAGGAAAAGGGAGTGTGTGGAGCACATGTTTAACATAGGGAGCCCTTTTCTTGTATTTATTTAATTATTATTTTATTTATTTAAATTATTTGTTGGCTCTGAGGCATTGCGCGGGATTGGCTACCTCATTCTCATTGTGAAAAACGCCCCTTGCACATATTGCATAGGGGCTACGTTTTGGGAGTAGGACGGGGAGTGGGGAGCACATGTTACACCTTGTATGTATTAATTGAGGCGAGCACTATTGGCTATGAGGCATTGCGCGGGATTGGCTTCCTCATTTTCGTTGTGAAAAACCCCCGATTTGGGATTACAAAACATAAACTATATCTTTGGGATATTTCATAAGCTGCTTGCGAATTACAAGGGAGTGCAGCGCAAAGAAAATAGACGAAGTAAATAGTTATAGCTTATGTCGCTTAAACAGAAGTAATATTGCTTATGTTTTTGACTTGGTATGATATTTCGCTTTAAGCTTTGCAAATTATTATGGTAGTAAAAGTGGCACGTAATCAGCAGGTATATAGGATTTTTAGAAATTACGAACCACATATGTGTATTGGACTATACATGCATCGGTATAACTAGTATTTCAGAATCATTTGAGGTGAAATTAAAAACCATGGTATATCCCCTGCTCATACCTTTCATTTGATGACCATATTTCAAAAATACATAAATGTCCTACCTAGTTCCACATTTAAGTCAATATCTTCGAAACAAAATGATTTCTTTAAAGTAGTTAATAGCATCCTATATTTATGTCCTCGCCAGTCCAATAGGTGTCAAACGCCTATATGGTATAAACGCATTCTAGGATCCAAATTTAGGTCAATATCCCCAAACCTAAGTGGGCTTTTGAAATAATAACCCTCCCATATTAATCCTAACTTTATCACCGCGATGTTTATTAAATCTTATAATAAAAGTCAACTTTTGATATTTTCTAATCAGTAGTACACAGTTTTTTCCCCAGTATATATTAATTTAAGCTTTAGTTTTGATTAATAAGTTCATACGTATAGTATATAAATATCTTAAGATGTGGTGAAATATTGGGGGTCTAGCAGTGAATTGAAATTATAATCTCTAAGCAGATGTTCGATTCTAATATTCCTAGACTTAAGGCATAGATTAAAGTCACCCAAAATTACGACATTTTTTTCACGCAGATCTGTAGTAAGAATTTTTGAAAGCTCTGATTCAAAATGCCTGATGGGGAATGTGGAATTCCTATAAAGCATCAATATGTAATAATCTTTGCATTTGAATACAAGGATTTCTAAAACCTTGCGACCAGAACAAATTTTTTTCAACTTACATAATTCGATTGCGGAAGCAAAGTTAGATCTCGCATACACTAAAACGCCTCGATTATATCTGTTTTCCGTTTCGGTGCTGTCTATCCGTAAAGCATTTAGTGAAATAACCCCAGGAATTTCAAAATGTTCACATGGATAACCCCATGTCTCAGCAAAGCACAGGATATCTGAGGATAGCATCAGGATGTCATTATTTATATCATTTATGCGGGCATGAATACTCTGAACATTATGAAATATAATTTGAAGGCTCGATGTTCGAGAAACCATAAAGTAAAATGTTGGAGCCAAAGCTTTTGTTGTGGTCAAATCATTAAACTGCCTAAATACAGGATCAGATTCACAAAAAGGATTAGGTGGAATGAAATTACCTAATATAAATAGACCATCAGTACTAGTAGCTCGACTGCAGGCTACATATAAAGATGATCTTGGCATTCTAGGTCGGGTGTAAACAACCACTTTGTTATACGTAGCACCCTGAGTTATGTGAATGGTTATTGCCTCAGCAGGAACAATTGGAAACTGGTTTCTTTCAATTGTTATCTGCTCATTTCTCTTATATTGAAAGGCCTCAATTGGAGAAGGTTCTAAAAATTTCATCCACAGTGTTATTGGAACCGATAAATTTAAATTTATCTGCATAAGCTGGCCAGTTGCACCATTTACAAAACCGTCGCGTTTGTCATCATATATTTGGCATTGGTTTTTAGCGTTAGGCTGTACGTAAGGCCCTGAATTACCGAAGTTTTGAATAGTCTGACCCGTTCTAAGATATAAGCATTTTGGTCACTAACGCTAATTCCTTTAACCACGTATTTCGCAATTGAGAAAACTGCTGTAGAAGGAATTTGACTCAGTGCAAAGGCATTATAGTTGGAAGATTCCACTTTTGACCCAAATAAGTGAATTGATTCGTCGGGAACCTGGTAAGAGTTAACGACTCTATTTGCAATCAAAGATATTACTTCACTGGTGATAGCCCCGGAGGCCATATTCGTCAAAGCAATAGGAAACGGTCAATCCCCACGCTGTCTCATTATTTCATTCATATCATAATGTTTAAAGAGCTCCCATAATGGCGAGCCGACTAAACCGCTGTAAGCACCGCTTGAATTCGATGAAAAAATCCATCTATCACCTACAGGAGACAATTGTTTCAAGTCGCCAAAAACAATAACAGGCATACCACCAAATGGAATATTATTCTTGAAAAACTGCTTTAGTCTGGCATCACTAAACCATTGAAATTTCATCTATAATTATCAACTTCAAATCACATAATCTAATATAGATTCAGTTGACAATATCGTTGCGAATCAGCCGTAATTCCTTATTGGATTGGTTCACAGGTAGTGAAAATATAGAACGCAGTGTCAAACCTCCATTCCAAATGCTGTTTTTCCCGTAGGAGCAGAAAGAAGTACCTTCAGAGAGGTTGGACTTAATCCAGGTATGCAATTAAAACGGTAATTGAGAGTTCGATGTATTGATGATATTAGGCGACTTTCTCCAACGCCAGCCCCGTCACCTACAACGTCATAAAAGGGCTGATCTCTTTTAAAAGTGTGTAGCAAATGAGTTAGGTATATTCTATGCCTCATGTTTAGCGTCTGAATGGATGCAAGCAGTTCCTCAACGGGAACTGAGGGAGGAAGTTCAGTGAGCCTAAGAGTGCCATTGGAGTCATTCTCATTGATTTCGGGGTCACTATCATTAAGGTTTAATAAATTTATGTCAGGGTTTATTTCGGGAAGCGCCAGTACCCTGAACTCTTTGTCAATAATATCTGGTCTAAATATTTTAACTGTTATGAAAATTTCCTCTTCCCTTAATCTGTTTAGAACATTTTCGGGCTCCCTCTGTTCAAACACGCCATATTTTTTTCAGTTTTCCTCTATAGCAATTCGATTTTCTAGGTGTGCTCATTATTATCATCAATAATATCCCGTTGTTCATCCCCCCACGGTTGGTAGAGCATTACCATTTCTCTGAAATAATCGTCCCTAGCCGTGTCTGGAATAAACCTTCTTGACCGAACTACACACGGTTTGGTACGTTTCTTTACATAACCACTACCATCCCTCAATGGAATTGCTACTCCCCGAACTAAAGAATTTTCGCCTTCTATATCTTCTTCATTATCGGAGTTACCTTGTGCCGTTCTAGCTGATTTTACAAAAGTAAACAAAGTTCCAAAATCAGCTAGACAAACATTATCAAGAAGGGTAGGCCTTTCAGTATGCCTATATGCTGAAGTTTCTGCTTGACTGTGTAGTTTCCAGTATTAACTTCTACCATTTCCTCACTTAAAAGCCTAGAGATGCCCCTATTCCTTATATTAATATAATTTATTATGTAGGAACAGCAAGCATATGCATCCAATATGAATTGAATATCCATGTTAGCTCTATGTAGTTTTAAGATAACTGTCTTAAAAGCATTAATTGAGCGGTCTTGGAACTTCCTTAAAACTTGATCTGAGAGCAAGTAAATAGACATCGAATGACAAATTTATTCTTGTATCAGAGAGAAAAGCTTCAAAATCATTTAAACAGGCAACATCAGAAGGAGTTAAATTAGAATTTAAAAGGCTTTGAATCTTTGAATAGTTTTTCCTATGTGTTTCTAAACTTTTTATGTCATCTGGAAGTGGTAATAAGATTTGGGTGGAAGGCATGGGTGGATATGGTATACCAAATCGCCAAGCTTGCTGTCCTCTAATTTCTCTGGTACAGGATCGGCTATCGTTATGTCTTTGGTACTCAATGACATTTTTTTAATGACTTATGGGTTCATCTGTAGAGACATATTTTGCAATGAAACTAATAGCATTCGGAAAAGATTCAGGTTCGCTAAGATCGATCTTAGGAGCATTCTTCAACCAATACATGCCATGCACGTGAGGTGAGCCCCTTTGTTGGAATTCAATCCGCCAGTAAAAATGCTCAACAAAATATCTAGCGCATGTGATTGCATCTGAGCGAATTAGACGATATCGTTCTTGTGTAGATGAATTATTGGCCTCTTCTTCAGAAATAGTTCTTGAGTCCACAGTTTTAGCAAAAATAACTAGTAATTCGATTCAATGAGATTCAGCGGCAGACAAAGTTATAAAAAAGGTTGGAAGGCCGAATTGGCTGATCATGGCAATTTCCTTTTTTCTCTGCCTCCCAGTGAGCTGCGAAAGATCTAGCACTTTTAAGAACTCTATATCCATCGTCATGCTGGATCAAATTCTGAACAAAATTTTATTTTAAAACATTTTGGGCCGTAACTCGATTGCTTCCAGAAAACTTTCGTAGGCAAATCGATGTACTATTCGTAATCTGAAGCACTTCTAACTTCTTGTAATTATAGAAAAGCCTTTCTGTCGTAGCGGCGAGTCTCGAATCGAACAATCTAAATACTTGCAAATGAAAGTTCTTCAGAGTTGTTGTCTTGAATGATATCCAGGGGTTTTTGGCCTTCACCTGGTGCAATTATCAAACGATTTATGTCCATATTTTCTGGTGGAACATTATCGAGAAGAGTCTTAAGCCCACCTGGGTTTATTTCTTCAATCGCAGGTTTTAAGGAAGGATTATTCTCTGCTGGGCAATGTCGCAAACTTTGACGCACGGGTACATCTTCAATAGATGCAATAAATGGAATTTCTTCATTATCACCAAAACCTGCAACCCATTCTCCGTTAATATGTATATTGTGCTCTTGATACTCACTAAATATCGCAAGGATTCCATAATTTTCGCAGGACGTATGGTATCAGTCATATAGTCATGATTATATTCCATACGTCTTCTTAAATGGATTTGAATCACATGCGCTTGATCGAATGATCTTGGGAGGGAAGTAACAATTTCGTTAACTGAAATAGGAATTTTAACAACTGCCCCCCTTAATGAGCTCTGACCTTGGTATCCCAAAGGACGAATAGTCATAAATGGTAATCTTGGCATTATTAGGCGTTTCTCTAAATGCGTAAGATCTTTTAGGCATTCTGGGAGCTTAGGAAAATCGACACCATTAGCGAAGCATATCTTTGGACGGGTGTTCCTTTAAATTGCGTTTCGGCAAGTATCACAGAATTTAGAGCTACCATTTTCAACGGGAAATTAATCGGATAAATAAAAGACAGATGCAACATCTGGATGGCTTTGGGAAATTATATAAACATTTAACGGCTGTACTTGGTATGGAAACCATAGCCCACCGCAGCAAATGCAAACCTCTGTTGGTCCCTTCTTAATATTCCTAAAATATGTTTTTCGAAAAACTGCCAATCCTAAATCATTTAGTATATCTTCGTGATTTTCTTCGAACTTTTTCCAAACGTTTTGAAAAAAACGCGTTTGAATTTAAAGCACAAAAAAATAACACTAATCACTCAATTTAAATAATTAGTCTTTAGTTTATGTTATATAATTAATTAATATTCCGCTTTAGCACTCTTTTAATTTACATACTCGTATATATTTATTAAAACTTTTTTGGTTTTTTTTTAACGTTTTGCAAAAAAAAAACCCTTTGTATTATTAAGCGACCAAACAATACTAAACTAAAATTTTACTTTTTACTCAAAATATTGGGTCGCTCTGGAAACCTTTCCGTATAGATATTTAACAGGACAATGGTTACCAAAAATTTAAATTCCTCAGCTAACAAAAGCCTAAATTATTTCCTACCTGCTACTATGTAACACACAGTACTATTGCAGCGATGCGTTTTTGGTTATTGCATAGACAGGTAAAAAACAACCCTTAGCGTGCAATAATCTTTTTAGTACAATATCACTTGCGTGTTATGTTATATCTTGTAACGGCAGCGAATATCTACGCAGGATTGTTTGAGTTAGGTGCGATTGAAAAAGCCACTGGTGTCTATATAGATCATGGAGACTGTCATGAAGTAGACCCATTTTCCGGTGCTAAATTTTCTTAAGCTTCGACATCATCTGCGGTGAAAAACTCTTCTAAAAGACAGAAAACCGAGACAGCACAACAGACAAAATTTTACAAAACGTTGTCAGCTTTTGATAAGCCGAAATGGGTTCAGAGAAGGAACCGTGAAGGCAGTTCGAATATCCTCTTGCACTGATAACTGAGCCACTGGGTGATATTAAGAAACGCTTTACCAAACACCTTAAAGATAAGCGACCGCTTGAGTTATTTTCACTCTTTTTTGATAATGAAGTTTTGGATATCATTATCAGAGAAACAAATAGATATGCTCAGCAAAAGAACTCAGATTTTAGGCTTGACCATATACTATTAAAGCGATTTATTGGTATTTTAATTCTGTCTGGATATCATACCCTATCAACAATTCGAGACTATTAGTCAAACAACCCAACCTTGGGTGTGCCTATTGTGAAATTAAGTATGTCCCGGAACCGATTCTTGGAAATCAAAAAGTACATTCATTTTAATGACAATCTAGATACGAAAGATAGCTAAGGTAATTATTGTTAGTTATTTATAAAGCTTTTAAAATACATTACGGTTTTAAAATCCATTAAATTAGGTTCGCCCATTATATGACATTGGACTAGTTAGTTTTTGTTGATTATTTTTGATTTTTTCCAGTATTCGTGATGTGTATATTTATGTGCTTATACAAATCAACTCAAATCAAATCAAATCAAATCAAATTTATTATGAGTCACCCTAGCACAACAATTTTGGAAAAAATTATTAACAGTGCCAGTCACGTATGATACAATTAAAATTAAAGCTAAATGTTCTAAGAGTTCTAACATATAACATAAAGAGGGGCAGAAAAAAAAAAAAGAAAAAAGATAAATAAATCAAAGAGGAAAACAGGAAAGATAGGTGGAAAGGAAATTACAATAGTTGAATAACTTAATGACTATAATAAGGAAATGAGGAAATGCATACACAATAGATTTGGAATAATTAGCGATTATTGTAAAAATTGGTAACTTCTTTTCTAAAAGGCAGTGGATTTGTAAGAAGCCTTAATCTGGATGGTAGTGAGTTCCGAAGACGAACCGCATTAATGAAAAATTGACGCTCGGATGTCAGAGTTCTGTGTTTAGTGTAAACAAGCAATGTAGACCTTGAAGACTGTAGAAACTGAAGCCTTTGATATAAATAGTTCGGTTCCTTTATATGAATTATTTTGTGTATGAACAGCAGAGTTCTGACTTTTAACAAATTGTCGAAAGAAATGTTTAACAATTTTTCAGCATACGCAGACACATGGTCAGATCGGTTTAGCCCAAATACATATCTGGCAATGTTGTTATAAATAACATTAAGCTTCTTTCTACATAAAGAGTCACAACTAGCATAAATCTCACAACCATAGAGTAGCGTGGGTATCAAGTACGCTTTAGCAAGAAGAAGTCTGATGTGTGAAGGAGTGAAATACTGAGCTAGCCATAGTGTGCGGAGCATTCCATACACTTTGCCAATTGCACTAAAAATGTGATTATTCCATGTCAGAGTTTTGTTGAATACTAAACCGAGATTTTTCGCAGTATCAACATATTGTATAACAGAACCGCCCAGCATCACCCAGGTCTTGTGTATTGAAGGATTTTCTACGAATGACAATACATTTAAATTTTCCAGGATTAATTGATAAACCATTATCAGAAGCCCATGCATCAGGTCGGAATTGAGTTCATTTAGACACGTACGAATACGATCAGGTGGACAGGACATATACAATTGGACATCGTCAGCATAAATATGCACATTGCAATGTTGCAGTGTATTAGGTAAGTCATTAACATATAGTACAAACAACAAAGGGCCCAGGATTGAACTTTGTGGAACACCCCTGAGCACAGGTATGAAATTAGACGTTTTGCCTCCAGCACATACAGCCTGCGATCTGTCAAGTAAGTAAGACATAATCAAAGCAACGGCATGACAGGAGAAATTAAACAGGTTTTTCAGCTTGTAACATAAAAGCTCATGATCAACCGAGTCAAATGCCTTGGAATGGTCGAGAAGAGTAAGAAAAGCTAGACTATTACCAACAATTTCCATCCGAATGCTTTCGATTACTTCCAAAAGTGCCGAAATGCAACTTCGTTTCGGTCTGAAACCAGACTGATTGTCAGTGAGAAGTCGGTTTGCATGAACATATGACATAATCTGTTTATGCATGATACGCTCCATAACTTTTGATAGAAAAGGCAATGGGTCTGAATTCATTATTTTTCTTATGCACAGGAATAATCTTAGCGACTTTCCAGCACGTCGGAAAAACACAGGTTGTTGGAATAGAGTTTACTAGGTAGGTCACGTGGGGCAAAATCTTTGGCAGGATAATTTTAAGAAACTTGGCACTGGTTCCATCAAAACCAATAGCGTTGGACTTGACAGAAAGGATGGCTTCGACTACGCCACAGTCATCAACACCCACAAATTCAAGAGGACTGATGCCATCATTTACAAGGTCAGAATAACTATAGAGACGTACAAAGTTTACGTTCATTTCATCTAAATTAGAGAAAAGAGAATCACTTTCCTTTGTCTTTCCTACGCCAATTGTCCTTATAGTATTCCAAGTTTGGCGCGAGTTCATAGAAAGGCTAAACTTCTCATTGTAAAATAAAGTTTTCGCTCTTTTAATTGCCTTCGTTACAGTGATTCGGGCCGACTTAAATTGTTTTAATGTTTCAGCAGTGCGATACCTCTTCCAACGCGTATAAGCTTTATTGCGCATATAAATTAAATGTTTAAGATTGGCAGTGAACCAGGGCCTACTGCACCGATTAACTATTTTCGTTTTTAAAGGGACACAGCAATCAAAGAGCCAGCTAATTTTATCTTGTAGAAAGCATGTTTGTTCTTCAACAGAAACGAAATTCCGGATGAGGCTCCACTCCACCGACTCTAACGCAGCTGAGAGCGACTCATAATTAATTATTAATTAAAGTCACGATAGGTCACGGGGCCAGGTGGTCCTATTGCCCGGAAGTCATATATCATGAAAATTAAGTCGTGCTTCGAGAACCCAGAAGCAGATAATTGGTTGTAGTGGAGGAATTTTTGGAGGTCGCTTACAAAGTAAAGATCAAGGAGAGTGCTGCTAGTACGAGTGAAATGCGTAGGCGAGGAGGCGTTCACAGGATAGTGTCCAAGTGATTCCATACTTAGTTTTAACCCGGTGTAATCAAATTATTTTGATTGGTGTTGTGCCCTTAATCGGCACCAAACATCAATTGCTTTATTGAACATCTTTTCGTTCTATTTATAAAAATAATTCTTATATACTACTTATTTACCATAATACATATTTACCTAAATTCTAAGCTTAACCAAAGTATGTAAGCCAGCGTATGCAAACGCTCGCTGGTACATTCATACACAAACATTGGCTTTTGCATTCGCACATATGTTCATACATATATTCGTATGATTGCAACGCATTTGTGGGCATTGCCGTATAGCGTGTGGCTTTGCTGACAAAGCGTATTCGACAGTTTTTAATAGCTGCGTGCCGACTGTTTGTAAGTATGCATGCATTTATGTATGCATTTATTTTGGCTATACTACACCGGTGTCTACAAGCAAATAGCTGTTGAAATCACCGGCAATTATAATATTAGTGTAGCTGCAAAGGCAGTTCGGTATTTGGGAGGTGCAACTATCAATCGATGAGCAGATGGTTCCATATTTTGGTCGTCCTCCATGTAAAATGTTCTTGCGTGGCAAACCCATTCGTTTTGGATACAAATTGTGGTGTCTTTGCTCATCAGATGATTTCCTTTATAATTGTTTACCATATGCTGGGCCATCGGATACATACAATAAAGAGCTTGGTTTAGGGACTGATGTAGTTTTACGCCATACCATACCAATACCATATTAAAACCACACATGTTCTAACAAAAATAAGTCCCTTTCATTTGATCGTGAAAAGACATAAATGTATGTAGACATACTAACAAAGCAAGACACTTTTGCCATAAGTTACAAAAAATAGTCAAGAACAAGCAGTGATATTCACCTTTATTTGAACTTGAAAAAAAACAAGTAAGTTAATCTTAGGTCGGGTGGAACAGAACCTAGTAGTGATCTATTATGGCATCCCAACTTACGAAGGCCTATTTTAATACTTTCAGTTCGTATTTGCGTTCAAATAGTCAGACGGAAAGACAGATAGACGTACCGAAAGACGGACATTACTACAGCGACTCAGCTCATCCTCCTGATCATTTCAGTATACTTTTTGATGGGACTATCCCTTTCTCTTCTCATACGTACAAACATTTCAACTTCGCTTTTGCAATGGGGTATTAACTACTTGCCCGGATATTTTACTTTTCATTCCAAACGTTTTGATATACATTAATAAATATACGAGGTGTGTTCAAAAAGTATCGCGAATTTTGAATTTTCGCTGGTTACGTATATTCGAATTTTTTGTGGCGTTATGTTGGTACTCATGTCTCTCACTTATGCCGACAAGCTCGGCCGTTTTGAATGTTCAGTTAATTGTTGACAGCTGCTTTGCTTGCGCGTGTTTTGGATCGTCTTCGATTTTTACGCGAAATTCGTACCAAAATTGCTCAATTGTGACCAAAATCAGCATCGCATGAACATTGCTAATGAGATGTTAAACTCTGTCCGCGACGACCCAAATTTGCTCCAGAGGGTCATAACTGGTGACGAATCGTGGGTTTATGGTTATGACGTGGAAACCAAAGCTCAGTCATTTCAATGGAAGCTGCCGCACCAACCAAGACCGAAAAAAGCGCGCCAAGTTCGGTCGAATGTGAAAGTTTTGCTGGCAGTTTTCTTCCATTGCAGGGGCGTGGTGCATCATGAGTTCTTGCCACAGGGAAGAACGGTCAATAAGGAATATTACCTGCAAGTTGTGCGCAATTCGCGCGAAGCAATCCGCCAGAAACGCCCGGATTTGTGAAAGAACAAAAATTGGCTTTTGCACCACGATAACGCCCCTGCTCGCGCATCGTTGCTTGTGCGCGACTTTTTGGCCAAAAACAACACACTAATGATGCCGCAGCCACTGTATTCCCCAGATCTGGCCCCCTGTGATTTTTTCTTGTTCCCTAAACTGAAGAGGCCAATGAAAGGACGACGTTACGCTTCTCTTGACGAGATAAAGACGGCATCGAAGGAAGAGCTGAACAAGATACAAAAAAATGATTTTTTGAAGTGCTTCGAAGATTGGGAAAACCGTTGGCACAAGTGTAAAATATCTCATGGGGATTACTTTGAAGGGGACAAAATAGATATTCATGAATAAATAAATAATTTTTGAAAAAACACAAAATTCGCGATACTTTTTGAGAACACCTCGTATATCTCGATTCGTTTATGCCGAATGAAGTAATATACGTTGCGTGCGTAACAAAAATAGATATAACAAGTAAGGACGGCGCTGTCTTCGGCTGTGCCGAAGGCTTTATACCTTTCATGAATACGTGCAAACTTAAATACGCACTGTTTACAGTTCTCTAAAACTTTGTCAGCAATACATTTAATTTTCTTTAATCTTTTAAAATGAGGGATAAATGGCCATAATCCTCTTATCTGAACGATAGGTTGTGTGGGATATATACTGTATAGAGCTCCGATCTTGGTGACTTTTTTACGAAATCTTTTACTATCCATAAGAAAATACCTCACCAAGTTTCAAGTTTTAATCTTTTAAAATGAGGGAGAAATGGCCATAATCCTCTTATTTGAACGATCGGTTGCATGGGAGATACCATAGTGTATATATAGGGTATATGCCATAGTGGCCCGATTATACCGGATCTGACAAATGTCTAATATAATACAAAAATACATCCGTGTGCCAAATTTCATCGAGATATCTCAAAAAATGAGGGACTAGTTTGTGTTCAAACAGACGGAAGGACGGACGGACAGGCGGACAGACGGACGGACATGGCTGTATCAACTCAGTTTATCGTCCTGATCAATTTGGTATACTTAATGGGGGGTCTATCTCTTATATTTCTGAACGTTACAAACATCGGACCAAAGTTAATATACCATTTCATGTTCATGGAAGGTATAAAAAATGTGTGTCTTTTATAGGCACCAAAGTACTAAACCGATCTTTATGAAATTTTCACAATATATACTTGGGTTTACTGGGTACAGCATAGACAGTATATAGTTTTGCAAAAGTGGGCTGAGTCACGCCCCCAGGCTATATAAAAATTCAATTCGTCATAACTCCGAACTTTTTTGGTCTAAATTAATGATATTTGGATATTTGTGTTTTGTTTTTGCTCTTGAACTTTCACGATAGGTGCAGGAGTTCGCTGGGCACGACACAGTCTGACACCATGTTATATAAAGCTGCAGTTCGGTATAGCTAGGAGTTTATTTGGTTCAAGTTAATGACATTTCATAAATAGATGTGTTCTATGTCTCAGAACGTCGAAACAACGAACTTCAGCATTATTTTGTAAAACTGAGACTAGTTTGCTTCCAATAGACAGACGGACAGACAGACAGACGGACGGAGAGACGGGCATGGCTAAATCGACTCCGCTCATCGTGCTGATCATTTTAGTGAACTTTTCTTTTCTTCTTCTCATACTTACATACATTTAATGTCTATGAAAGGTATGAAAATCAAAGATATATAACTTCGCTAATGCAGTGGACTATTAACTACGTGCTCGAATATTTTGTTTGTGTGTCTTCCGATTTAGCTAATTTTTGGCAGGAGGATAATATATACTAGTGGGAAGCAGCTGACCTATTTTCGTTATCAAATATGGTATGAAAATCAAATAAGATGTATAACTTCGCTATTGCAGTGCTCCCTACGTGCCCGAATATTTTGCTTGTGTGTCTTCTGATTTAGCTAGTTTTTGGCAGGAGTATAAAACATACTACTGGGAAGCAGCTGACCTATTTTCATTCAAATATCTAGATAGAACTATAAGCGATTGCCTTTAAAAATAGCAGACATTTTATGCTGAAAGTGGGCGGCCACGCCCACTTCTTTAAAATTGGCAAAATTCTTTTGCGGTCGAGTTTTCCTTAAAAATTTTATTATGTGTGCAAAATATGATTGACATAACTTGTTTACAAAAAAATGTTTCGAAACTATGTTAAAAAACTGGGCTTGGACATGAACCGTTTTCGCTCATTTTCACAGCAAACAGTTACCTTTATATATTGAACATTATCACCAAATTTCGTTTCGACAAATAAATTGTTTCCGGAGTTATGGTATAAAAAGTTTTTTGGAATAATTCACTATAAAAAATGCGGGGCCATGCCCATTTTTGAAAATTTTTATTTTTTATATTTCTTAGTTTACGAAAACTTTAAAAGTGAAATATAAATGATGTAAAGCTATTTTACGCAAAGTTATTGCCTATTTAAGATATCTACGATCCTCTTCAAAATCTTTCATATAAAAGTGGGCGTGGACCTTAACCGATTTCGCCAATTTTTCGCTCGAACATTTCTCGCACACCTGGAAACTTGCTTGCTGAATTTCGTTTCCATATCTTGAACGGTGTTTATTTATGATTAATAAAATTTCTAAATTTGACTTAATCAAAAGTGGGCGGTGCCAAGCCCATTTTCAAAAATTTCTTGAAAAACTTATTTTATGCCTCAGTCTTAATGTACAGGGTGGCTGATGAATTTTGCTACATTAAGAAACTCAAATAATTTTTATTTCAGTGTATGGAATTCATTTTTCTTTTATTCATGTTAAAGCTCATTAAATTTTATTAAATATAGCTTAATTAGTTTTAAAAATAATGGAATTTAAATGCCCCCCCTGCTCGTCGATGCATGTGCGGCATCTTACCAAAAAGTTGTTCATTACTGCTTGGAGAGTTGAGACAGGAATAGCCGCAATTGTTTCTCGAATGGATTGCCTTAGTTCATTCAAATTTGTTGGTTTTGCTTTGAAGACTTCCTGTTTGCAATAACCCCACAAGAAAAAGTCAGGTGCAGTAAGGTCAGGCGACCTGGGTGACCAACGGAATGTGGAGTTTCTGGATATCAGCTTATTGGGAAATTTTCGTCGCAATTCTGTCATAACAGGTTGGGCTATACCATCTTGCTGAAACCACACAGAGTTGAAAGAAATTCTCATTCGGCGTAATTCTGGATAGAAAAACTCTCTCAACATGCTCAAGTAACGGTCTCCAGTAACCGTAACGGTGTGACCGTTTTCTTCGAAGAAGTAGGGCCCGACAATGCAGCGTGATGAAACTGCACACCACACTGTGACACGAAGTGGATGCAATTCCGTCTCATGGAGTATCTGTGGGTTGGAAGCACTCCATATTCGACAATTTTGTTTGTTTATGTTGCCGTTTAAATCGAAATGGGCCTCGTCAGACATGAAAAGACAGTTCAACATGTTTCCATCCTCTTCCACCATTTGAAGCATCTTCTGGCAAAATTCCAAGCGAATCGGCAAGTCTGCAGCGTTCAGTTTGTTGGCCATTTGAATTTTATATGGGAATAAGTCCAAATCTTTGTGCATAATTGACTGTAATGACTGTCTGCTTACACCCATTTGAGCAGATAAGCTTCTTGTCGAAACACGTGGATTGTTTTGTATGGCAGCAGCTACAGCAGCGATTGTTTCCTCCGTTCGAACTGAAGGGTTTCGATGGTAAGGTCTTCTGTTGACTGTCCCATGCTCGGCAAAATTGTTTACAAGTCTTATTATGGTCCATCTGCTCGGAGGATTGCCGCCAAACGTGCGCCTATACTCTCTTTGAACCGAAACTACGGACTCCAGTGCGTGATAGCGGCGGACAATCCAAATTCTTGTTTCAGTGTCCCAGTTATCCATTTTTGTTAAATATAAAAGTCAATCTGCAAAATAAAAAAAAAATTTACCAGATTCATTAAATAGAAAAAAAGTTATTTAATTTTTTTTTGGTAGCGGCTTTCATTAGCCACTCTGTATACCCCAAATCTTATCCTTATAGGTGTATTATGTACTGAGCACTCACTTTTTTGGGTTTACGAAAATATTCTATATATAAAAAACGGGCGTAGCTATCATCCGATATCACCCATTTTGAATAGGGCTCGGAGATGAGTGCCAAGGAACCCGCATACCAAAAATTTTCTCAAGTTATCGTTTTCACAGACGGACGGACGGACATGGCTTAATCAGTTTCTTCTCTCCTCCTGAACATTTTGATACATATAAGTCAATATCTATCCCGATCCGTTTATTACCCTTCCCCTATTGGGGATATTTTAGCATACATTTATATTCCAAATAGCCAAATTCCATTCCAACTTATACTCCTTACAGCCTTAGATAAGGTTCGAATTTTTTGGTGGGCATATGTATTCAAATTGTCATTTACGTTCGTGCATTCACTTGTATGTGTAAAGCGGTTTGAATTTGCCTTATTAAAAAACGGATTGAAAGCTTGGTTAATGTAGTCGTACTGAGCTTCAAACTCAGACAAATATTGCTGAAAATTACGCATGTAAGCCACAAACGGGATTAGCACTGACTACTTGTGAGGTTGGAGATGTATGCGCCAGCCAAAGTGTTATTCATATCCGGTCGCCATCGGAAGTGGGCTTTGATTGTGTTAGGGTTCTAAAAATTATTAACATTGATCCGATTATGTAGAGAGCGTACGTTAACAGCGGATGAGCTATTTCGGATATGTTACATGATTTCGAAGACACTGGCTTCGAGCGAATAGTGGGAACGGATGGTAACAGAAAGATAACAGCGGGACTGGCTCTGTGGCCAAGAACGGGGCAAAAATTGTCCCGAAGAAGTGAGATGGATGGTTTCGTTAGGGAAACGGCAATAAGCATTGGATAGGATATGTTTGATTATGTTAGGATAGGAAAAAAAATTATAATAACAATAGCATAGGAAATAGTTCGAAAACAATTTTTTTTTGCAATGGAAAATAGTTCGCAAATAATTTTTGTTTGAAACTAGCGGGATCGCGGTAGAAACTTGGCTTAGGATAGAGGAATTTGAGGAAGGCCAGTGGAGTTTACGTCGGAGATCAAAACCAGCCAGACGAGCACCGCGAAGTGAAAAAAAAAAAATTTATATTGAATTTATTTTTCCAATTTAAACTAAAGTAATAACGGAACGAAAACGAAAAAGTTTTAAAAATTAAATATAAGTTTTCTAAAAGTCTGGTGCGTCGAAAAAAAAAGAAAAAAAAGAAAATTTTGACTTTTTAAATGAAAAGAAAAAAAAAAAAAAGAAAAGTTGAGAAAGAAAAAAGAAAACCCAAAGGGAAAATTAAAATTAGAGACAAAAAAATGCAGAAAGAATTCTCGAAGAATTTCAAGAGGTTGCAAACCAAAAGTTGTTTTGGAAACTAATCCTTAACGAAAGGGGTTACCTCTTTTTTTGCGCGAGGTATTTGCGATACCGTACGCTTAAATCATCATGACCGACAACCGGTGAAATTAAGAATCAAAAGTCAATGTAATCAGCGAAAGGAAACAGCAGCAGGGAGCAGGAATCGTGCAGGGAGCAGTTAGAAATTAAATTACAAAAAAAATATATTTTTTATTACTTAAGTTTAGGGGAAAAGAAGGGAAAAAATTCTAGGATGGTTAAATAAAGACATACTTATAAATTAGATTTTTTTTCTTGCTGAAAATGATACAAAACAAAAATTTTTAATAAATTTCAAAAAAAAAAAAAAAAAAACCATGACAAGAGAATTTCTTATTGTTCGATATGAATTGGTGTTAAATGATAAAAGTGTTGTGATTTTTCCTAGCTTTTATTGTAGCTAGCTGCCGTCATCCCCATCAACTGGCCAGAGGAAAGAGGATAACGTGGTAAGTCATTTTATACATATGTCAAAAGTTATTTCACTTTGTTCATTTTCACCAACTCTGGGGGAAAACCGCTCTTCAAGCGAACACCAATGCTAATTATTTACCGTTTGTTAATTTTGTTGATTGTTGAAAACCAATTAAAGTAAAATCCCGTAATAGTCATATATATTTATTTTTTTTTTTGCCTAAGGGAACAATTTTGTGGCATGTGGCAACATAGCCAGTGGTTTTGTGGCAAGCTTTGAATGTTACCACAACATGAGCAATTTCGAAAAATTCGATCAATCGAATGTTTAATTAAAGACATTTCGAAACATCATTTGAGTAATCTTCGCTGCTCTTGTGTTTACTTTTGTATTTGATCATTCTCACCCACTAACACTATTGAAATTTGACTTGTGTTGAGAAGCGAGAGAAACGTAAAATTTTGAGAACCATAATTCTAATGTAGAGAATAGTTGCAGTCTTTTGGTCTCGCTAACTCGCTCACTTGCTCACTTTTTTTTCATTCGCATTAGTATGCGTGTGTAACATGGATTCAATTATGAGATCTAAGCTTATGTTAGGATAATGTTAAGTTTAAAGTTATTGAGTAAATGGTACTATACAGCCACAGAGAAATGTTATGCTTAAAGAGATCGTTGCCTATAGGAAAAGTAATGTTGGAAAAAAAAACCGTATGTTAATTTACATGAAGAGCGATTGTTATTTTTGAGAGAAGTTCGAAAGCGAACTGGTGAGAAAAAGGTTAGCTTCATTTAAGAGTAATGTTAGATTTCACTACCGAATTTTTACAGCCAAATGTTCGATTAACCAAATTTGAGAAAACGGGGTTTGAGATTAATGGAAATATTTGTAATGTTAATGCTAATATACATAGATTGTCGCTGTAAAGTAAACTTGAATTATACACACATCTACATATATTAAATGGTTCATGCCGCGTACCTTAATGCAGGGATAGGAAATAATTTGAATTTTGTAATAAATTTAAGATGATATGAGTTTGCATAGAAAAATGTTTGCGTAAATTATTTTTTTTAGTTGCTAGTTGAGGCAGTGGTGAGTATCGCTTTGGGCTAAAAGCGCCAAAGTCCCTTTTCTTTTAGCAGGTTGGGTGGGTTATGACGGAACGGCAACAACATCGTTAGCCTTCCACAACACGGCTGGAAGATCTTTAACCCGGTGAATGGTATGACGACCAATAAGTTTAAGTTGGTAAGTTTTGTTTGCAGGTCTATTAAAATTAGGTATAGTTTTGTTTTTTTTGCAACCTTCGTTTGCCCCAAAATACATTTTTAAACCTCTGGTTGAAATTTTTTTTGTGAAGCCGAGAAAAAGTCTGCGTAGGAGCAAGTTCCCCCCCTCATTCGCTGAAGGCTAGCTGGTACCAGCGACCAGAGTATCCGCTCCTTAAACTCTATACGTACTCGGAGAATCATGTGAACGAATGGCCGGCGTTGGTATAGATGGTTGAGCCGCTAACAATATTTTGCCCGGACGGGCTAACACTCCCATTAGGCCGCCGTTCTCAATGGTACATTACATACTACGGAAGTGGAATTTAAATTGGACTTACCGAAAATTTCGTCTTTACCAGTTTGCTCTTTGAAAAATGATCTCAGTTCCTTTAATATTCGATTGTTTGTTTCAAAATCAGGAACTGATGGAATAAACTGAATTCCTGGATTGCAAAATAAGATTTTGAGTCCCCCTGACGGCTACAGTTTTCCTGCATCGGGCCCTAGCAGTTTGAAGTTTCACCGGTCTTGGCTCCAAAAACATCAATGGCTAGCGTATTCGGCAATAGAAGACGGTGCATATTGCAAATACTGTGTCTTATTTTGTGCTAAATTGTGAGGAGTCTGTAATCAAACTCTGAGCCAGTTAGTTACCACCCCATTAAAAAACTGGAAAAAAGCACTGGAAACTTTCGAAAGGTACAGTTCATTAGAATACCACAAAAAATGTCTGTTGCAATGGTCATTGAGAATGGGAATCGAAGAAGAAAATGCTTTACCCATTGATTTTCAACTGTCGAAACAAAAATTAGACTTTCTCAATGAAAGCAAACTACGCATGATTCCAATTAGTGGAACAGTTATCTTGTGTGGCCGGCAAGGGCTTACTCTCAGAGGTTCCAATGATACGGTAAAAATGTCTGAAGGCGAACCGTTGACGAATGAAGAAAACTCTAGAGCTCTCTTAAGATATCGATTTGTCGGTAAGCTCTGCGTACAATATAACGGGAATTAAAAATTGTCTGGGAGTTATAAAGAATATCCACTCCTTCTTCATTAATCCGAAACGCCAAAATGCCCTTCAGGATGCGATAAATGAAAATGAATATCTTTTGGAAACTTGAGTGAAAATATTGGAAAAATTTTGTAAAACCAGATGGGTAAAACAGCATGAGTCCGTCGCAACATATCTCTATTTGCAACTAGCAGTAATTCGCGCTCTTGAAGTGATTTCCACCAACTGGAAAGACCCAACGACTTCGTCTGGAGCTTCCAACAGCTATAAAAACCGCAAATTTCCAGATATCCATGCAAATTTTGAGCTCGGTGCATTCTCTCACATTGTCTCTGAGTCGAGTACTTAAAGGAGAAAATCAAGATCTAGGAGAGGCTATCAAATTGGCTGATTCTGCAAAACAAATTTTGATGGAAAGAAGAAAAAACGCTAAGAAAGAGTTCAGACAAATTTTCAACACCGTGAGCGAAAAACTTTCTGATTCTCTCTCTCTATGGCGCGATATACAACAGGTATATCATCATAAACCTCCTAAGAGATTTTTGCGCCAAGCTTCTCTTCCAGTTTGTGGTGTGCCGATTTGAATTTTCCCTACAAATTGGTGGGACCTACAGTTTTTTGCCGACTCCGAACGGCATCTACAAAGGAGACGAATTTTTGCTGAGAAGCCTGTCATGGCAGAAATACACTCGGAGAGTTTGCCAAACCACTGCCGAGGGGCGACCCCGTTTTGAAAAACTTTTTTCAAATCACTTTTGATGTTACCTGTACCAGGGCTCGAACCATTGACCTTCGGTGTGGTAGGCCGGCAACACTACCTTCACACCACGGCGGCCGCTGATTCAGTTGAAGATTATTTCCGTTTAACAATTTACATACCGTATATTGATTCCCTTCTGACACAATTGCAAGATCAATTCTTAAATCACCGCAATATTTATCAAATTTCCCTTGTCTTTTTTTCAACAAAATAACAATTTTCGAAGAAGATCCCTGCTCTCAACTATTCCAATCATACTGTTCAATTTTGCACGACCATTCCCGTGATATCTGGGTGAACGAAGTACAATTTGGCGAAAGCTCATTGTCGGAAAGGAAATAAAAAACTCACTTGAAGCACTCGATATTTGTAATGAAGATGCATTTCCAAATGTTAACCAAATGCTTCGCGTTATGGCAGTTTTGCCTGTGACAACAGCGACGAATGATCGTTCATTTCAACTTTGCGATGACTTAAAATGTATTTGAGATCAACAATGTCTGAAGATCGTCTGAACGGCTTAGCCTCACTCAATGTACAATGCGATGTTTAAATCAAACGGCAAATAGTTTTAAAAAAGTTTTTTTCAGTACCTCGAAGAGTTGATTTATTAAATAATTGTAACTAAATATTACTTTTGACAATAAAATTTCCGTATCCCGAAAATAAATTTCTTATCTTTTTTCATTGATTACGTAACTTGAGTTTAAACCACCCCCTCGGATATTTTCAGCGCACGGGCCTGGGTAAGGCGGAGTACCTTTCATCTTTGGACTTGGCGAAGGCCTTTCATCAAGAGTTAATGAATGAAAGCGATATCCAAAAAATGGATTTTTCGACGCATATGGGGCATTTTGATTTTATTCGAATGCCATTTCAGCGAATGCTGAACTACGTTTTATCGAATTATATTGATAAAATTTGTATTATTTTTATGGACGACATATTAGTTTTTTCAACAACTCTAACCGAACATTTAGAAAGCTTACAAAAAATATTTAATAAATAAAATGAATTTAACCTAGAGGTACAAATTGACAAGTGCAAATTTTTATCTAAGGAAACCCGTTTCCTTGGTCATATAATAACAAATAAAAAAATAAATAAAAAAACCCTAAAAAATATGTATTATAAAAAATTTGGAATTATGAAAAACAGTTAAAGATATTAAATCTTTTCTGGGGCTAACCGGCTATTACCGCAAAATGTATTAAAAACTATTCTTTAGTAGCTAGTTCTATAGTTAAATATTTAAGAAAAAACAGTAAAATCGACGATAACGATCGATCATATATTCAATCTTTCGAAAAGTTAAAGAATATTTTAGCAAATCCGCCATTATTACGCTATCCCGATTTTAGTAAAAAGTTCGTATTAACTACTGATGCTACTAACGTAGCCATTGGCATGGTTTTAAGTCAGGAGGGCAAACCGATAAGTTACGGCAGTAGGACTTTGAATAAACATGAGCAAAATTACTTAACGTTAGAATAGGAGTGGTTAGCCATTGTGTGGTCAATATTATCGTCCATACCTTTATGGTCGAAAGTTTCTGGTACAAACTGATCACCAGCCCTTGAAATTGTTTTATTCGCTCAAAGAGCCAAATTCGCGAATCATCACGAGTTTTACTTCGATATCGAATACATAAAAAGGAAGGAGAATAAAGTGGAGGACTTTTTGAGCAGAGTTCAGCTGACTCAACCGTCTTTGGCTGAAGTTCATAGTGTAGAAGAAAGCTTAAATAATTTTTCATGATAAATAAAATCATAAACAAGTACAGAACGGAATATGGAAAAAGAAACACCTTTAAAAAATATAAAATACTATACGTGTCTGAAAATGATTTAAATAATACACATTATTTGAATGATTTTTTTAGACGAGAGCTAAAAAATGGAAAAGTTGGAATACACTCTGAACTCGGTGATTATAAAGACAATATAATCCAAAATAGGTTAACGGGGTTATTTTTCAATAATAATAAAATTAACTTTATAAAATATACTAAAACTGCACGTGATGTTGAACACGAGGAATCTTTTTTGAGCATCATTGATGATATTCACACTAAAGGTAATCAAAGAGAAATTCATGAAAACTATGTGGAACTAAAAGATAATTATTTTAATCCTAAATTAATAAATAGATACTGCAGTAACTGTAGAGTTTGTAATGAAGATAAATACAATAGAAAGCTTATAAATAAACAATATCAACATACTTTAACACCAGGAAAACCTAATCAAATAATACATATAGGCATTTTTCAAACACAAAAAACTTCATTTTTAACAACAATCGATAAATTTAATTTTAACAAGTAAGGAAGTCTAAGTTCGGGTGAAACCGAACATTACATACCCAGCTGTGCACTTGAAACGCTATTATTGTTTGTTTTGTGTGGTTAATGGTGTTAAAAGGCTTCGCAATAATACATATGTATATGGTTCTATCCTGTACTCATTTTCGTTTAAAAGAAACAAAAAGCTACAGAGGCTAACACTAATGACCTAGAGCAAATAATAATTCAGTTTTCCTTCAGATATGGGGATTTTCCTACAAAAACTGTTTATTTTAAAATAAAGATATAACAGAACTGATTTTTTGTTGGAACGATTTTCCGTCATCCCTTGTCAAGTTTGGTTTTGTGACAAACCGGTTTCGGCGTTCTGCCATTTCTGGAGAACGAAACTAGGCATTGAAAATGGCAGAACGCCGAAACCGGTTTGTCACAAAACCAAACTTGACAAGGGATGACGGAAAATCGTTCCAACAAAAATCAGCTTACTACCCTGTCGGAAGATCAACACAACAAAATAAATATAACAGAACAATAAACATAAACACCCAAGTGCTGTTGTACTTAAAAGATTATTGCACACTAATGGTTGTTTTTTACCTGTCTATACAATAACCACAAACGCATCGCTGCAATAGTACTGTGTGTTACATAGTAGCAGGTAGTAAATAATTTAGGCTTTTGTTAACTGAGGAATTAAAATTTTTGGTAACCATTGTCCTGTTAAATATTTATGGGAAAAGGTTTGACGAGCGCCCCAATATTTTAAGTAAAAAGTAAAATTTTAGTTTAGAATTGTTTGGTCGCTTAATAATTCAAACGCGTTTTTTTCAAAAAGTTAAAAAAACCAAAAAAAGTTTTAATAAATACATATATATGTAAATTAAAAGAGTGCTAAAGCGGAATATTAATTAATTATATAACATAAACAAAATACTAATTATTTAAATTGAGTGAATAGTGTTATTTTTTTGTGCTTTAAATTCAAACGCGTTTTTTTCAAAACGTTACGAAAAAGTTCGAAGAAAATCACGAAGATATACTAAATGATTTAGGATTGGCAGATTTTCGAAAAAGATATTTTAGGAATATTAAGAAGGGACCAACAGAGGTTTGCATTTGTGCGGTGGGCTATGGTTTCCATACCAAGTACAGCCGTTAAATTTTTATATAATTTCCCAAAGCCATCCAGATGTTGCATCTGTCTTTTATTTATCCGATTAATTTCCCGTTGAAAATGGTAGCTATAAATTCTGTGCTACTTGCCGAAACGCAATTTAAAGGAACACCCGTCCAAAGATATGCTTCGCTAATGGTGTCGATTTTCCTAAGCTCCCAGAATGCCTAAAAGATCTTACGCATTTAGAGAAACGCCTAATAATGCCAAGATTACCATTTATGACTATTCGTCCTTTGGGATACCAAGGTCAGAGCTCATTAAGGGGGGCAGTTGTTAAAATTCCTATTTCAGTTAACGAAATTGTTACTTCCCTCCCAAGATCATTCGATCAAGCGCATGTGATTCAAATCCATTTAAGAAGACGTATGGAATATAATCATGACTATATGACTGATACCATACGTCCTGCGAAAATTATGGAAGCCTTGCGATATTTAGTGAGTATCAAGAGCACAATATACATATTAACGAAGAATGGGTTGCAGGTTTTGGTGATAATGAAGAAATTCCATTTATTGCATCTATTGAAGATGTACCCGTGCGTCGAAGCTTGCGACATTGCCCAGCGGAGAATAATCCCCCTTAAAACCTGCGATTGAAGAAATAAAACCAGGTGGGCTTAAGACTCTTCTCGATAATGTTCCACCAGAAAATATGGACATAAATCGTTTGATAATTGCACCAGGTGAAGGCCAAAAACCCCTGGATATCATTCAAGACAACAACTCTGAAGAACTTTCATTTGCAAGTATTTATGCTGGGCAGAAGCGAACTTGTATAGAGACATACAGCAAGATTGTTCGATTCGAGACTCGCCGCTACGATAGAAAGGATTTTCTATAATTAGAAGAAGTTAGAACTGCTTCAGATTAAGAATAGTACATAGATTTGCCTACGAAAGTTTTCTGGAAGCAATCGAATTACGGCCCAAAATGTTTTAAATTAAATTTCTGTTCAGAATTTGATCCAGCATGACAATAGATATAGAATTCCAACAAAGGGGCTCACCGCACGTGCATGGCATGTATTGGATGAAGAATGCTCCTAATGATGGATCCATGTCTCTACAGATGGATCCATGAGTCATTTAGAAAATTTCATTGAATACCAAAGACATAACGATAGCCGATCCTGCACCAGAGAAATAAGAGGACATCAAGTTTGCCGATTTGGTATACCATATCCACTCATGCCTTCCACCCAAATCATATTACCACTTCCAAATGGCATAGAAAATTTAGAAACACATAGGGAAAACTATTCAAAGATTCAGATCTCAGATGAAGTTTAATGAAACCTTAAGTTTTTCTTAAAAGGAAGTTCCAAGACCGCTCAATTAATGCTTTTAACCCGGTTATCTTAGAACTACATAGGGTCAACATGGTTATTCAATTCATATGCTTGCTGTTCCTACACATTAAATTATATTAATATATGAAATAGGGACATCTCTAGGCTTTTAAATGAGGCAATGGTAAAAGTTAATACTGCAAACTACACAATCAAGCAGAAACTTCAACATACTGGCCATACATTTATTTCCGGAACAGAAAAGTCCGCCCAAGAGGCAGTTTATTGCTGCATTGGTCTTCATCTTTCGGAAGCTAGCAATGCAGAAATATATATTAATACCTCTCGTCCTGAAGAACGAGTGCGGATGGTGAAACCCAGAGCAGAACTTCAGAATCTTGCTGAATGTTCTACCGATATTTTTGTGGCGGGTTTGTTGGAGCATTATACTGAAAAGCCTACAATTTTTGATAATGTGTGTCTAGCTGATTTTGGAGCTTTGTTTACTTTTGTAAAATCAGCTAGAACGGCACAAGGTAACTCCGATAATGAAGAAGATAGAGAAGGCGAAAATTCTTTAGTTCGGGAGTAGCAATTCCATTGAGGGATGGTAGTGGTTATGTAAAGAAACGTACCAAACCGTGTGTAGATCGGTCAAGAAGGTTTATTCCAGACACGGCTAGGGACGATTATTTCAGAGAAATGGTAATGCTCTACCAACCGTGGGGGGATGAACAACGGGATATTATTGATGATAATAATGAGCAAACCTAGAAAATCGAATTGCTATAGAGAAAAACTGAAAAAAATATGACGTGTTTGAACAGAGGGAGCTCGAAAATGTTCTAAACAGATTAAGGGAAGAGGAAATTTTCATAACAGTTAAAATAGGTAGACCAGATATTGTTGACAAAGAGTTCAGGGTACTGGCACTTCCCGAAATAAACCTTGACATAAATTTATTAAACCTTAATGATAGTGATCCCGAAACCAATGAGAATGACTCCAATGGCACTCTTAGGCTCACTGAACTTCCTCCCTTAGTTCCCGTTGAGGAATTGCTTGCATCCATTCAGACGTTAAACATGAGGCATAGAATATACTTAACGCATTTGCTACACACTTTTAAAAGAGATCAGCCCTTTTATGACTTTGTAGATGACGGGGCTGGCGTTGAAGAAAGCCGCCTAATATCATCAATACATCGAACTCTCAATTACCGGTTTAATTGCATACCTGGACTAAGTCCAACCTCTCTGAAGGTACTTCTTTCTGCTCCTATGGGAAAAACAGCATTTGGGATGGAGGTTGGACACTGCGTTCTATATTGTCACTACCTGTGAATTAATCCAATAAGGAATTACGGGCGCTTCGCAACGATATTGTCAACTCAATCTATATTAGATTATGTGATTTGAAGTTGATAATTATAGATGAAATTTCAATGGTTTAGTGATGCCAGACTAAAGCAGTTTTTCAAGAATAATATTCCATTTGGTGGTATACCTGTTATTGTTTTTGGCGACTTGAAACAATTGTCTCCTGTAGGTGATAGATGGATTTTTTCATCGAATCCAAGCGGTGTTTACAGCGGTTTAGTCGGCTCGCCATTATGGGAGCTCTTTAAATATTATGAATTGAATGAAATAATGAGACAGCGTGGGGATTGACCGTTTGCTATTGCTTTGAATAATATGGCCTCCGGGGCTATCACCAGTGAAGAAATATCTTTGATTGCAAATAGAGTCGTTAACTCTTACCAGGTTCCCGACGAATCAATTCACTTATTTTGGTCAAACGCTGAATCTTCCAACTATAATGCCTTTAAACTGAGTCAAATTCCTTCTACAGCAGTTTTCTCAATTGCGAAAGACGTGGTTAAAGGAATTAGCGCTAGTGACCAAAATGCTAATATCTTACTTACTTGTTTTTATTTATCTTAATTACTTTTACAGTAAAGCCGCATAACGTAAATATATATTGTTAAACCTGATCAAAATAAACTGTTTGCTAGAATACTTCTCCATTTGTACTGATTTCACATACATGTAAGTACTGGTTTTTGGTCCTAAGTTTTTCTTGAGTTTTCTTTTAAAGTAATTTGATACTGGTGGTGGCACTATTTTCAAATAACATTCGAATAAATACTATTCGAAAAAACGAATAAAAATATTAGTGACAACAAATTCGAATAATTTATCCGTTTATTCGAATAGTGGTATTCGAATAGTTGTATTGAAATTCGAGAGATGTCGGAAGCGAAATTCACTGTCTTCATCGCTTGTACCTATGAGCATGCATTCACCTTTTGTATGTTTGCTTGTACAAATGGCCCTGCAAAAACGATACGGGTTAAATGATTTCTAATGATTAAGGGAACTAACAACTCACTTAATCTTAATGCATCGAAAACGATACGAAAAGTTCCACATAGTTAACAAAATTGCCAGCTCAAAATATTGTAGGTTATGGATATGACAAAAAACCAAAAACCAATTGGTTGGCGGCCGCCGTGGTGTGAAGGTAGTGTTGCCGGCCTACCACACCGAAGGCCCATGGTTCGAGCCCTGGTTTTTCAAAACGGGGTCGCCCCTCGGCAGTGGTTTGGCAAACTCTCCGAGTGTATTTCTGCCATGACAGGCTTCTCAGCAAAAATTCGTCTCCTTTGTAGATGCCGTTCGGAGTCGGCAAAAAACTGTAGGTCCCACCAATTTGTAGGGAAAATTCAAATCGGCACACCACAAATTGGAAGAGAAGCTTGGCGCAAAAATCTCTTAGGAGGTTTATGATGATATACCTGTTGTATATCGCGCCATAGAGATAGAGATAGAGAATTGGTTGGCTAAGGTATGGTAATGGCGTTAGCGTTATGGTACGGCACCATTAATCGATTGCATTGATTTCCTTAAGGCGGGTTGGATCAGCTGTGTTATATGGATATGGCTATGCCACCATTAACAGGGATCTAAGCTATAGTGATATTTGTCTAACTATTCGAATACCTATTATTCGAGTAGTTGTCATTTATGCGATTAGTGGGGTTTGAATAGCTTTTTATTTATTATTTGACTATTCGAATAGTGTGTAGTGGTAGTTACATATAATTCTTGTATGTAAATGAATCTCTAGAATGATATTTACTTGAAAATTACTATGAAAATATAATTGAATACATATGTATATTGTAGCTATATTTGCATGGCAAGTATTGTGCAAGAGTCTTAAGCAAGCTATGCCAGGATCGAAATTCATTGTTGACATACATATTTATTTACATACATATTTGAATATACCAATGCGTATATATGGAACTTTGAGTGCATGTACGTATATATCCCTGAGTGTTCGTTATAGCAAGATATCGTCCGTGGATATTGCTAGAGTCTAAAGCAAGAGATACCAGGATCACATTGTAAACAGAAAAATGATATTTAATTATTCGCAGAATACTATTCGAATAGTTATCAAACCCCATTTGCAGAATAAACAACTATTCCAATAAATAACAACTATTCGAATAGTAAGTATTCGAATAAAGAAATGTAACTACTGCTTATGCACACAATTGTACATACATCCAAATATATGTTCAAACATAAAGCGTATGCTTGCTAAACCCAATTTTTTACAAACAAAAAAACCGCAAGAATATTACTAAAAGTTTACCATAACAAAATACGAGGTGTGTTCAAAAAGTATCGCGAATTTTGTATTTTCGCTGGTTACGTATTGGCTAGATTAGCCACAACACTGGCGGGTGCAACCCTACCGCCAACATTCACCACATCACACACCCACACTTACACAGTCACGCACGTATAAATTGTCAACACCGAACACACACACACTTTGTAAACAAAACACAATTCGTAAAAATCCTGAGCAATACGGTCACGTAGCACCTGAGCCTAGCGAAATATATACCATTTTTTAAACATTAAATCTGTTTATATTATTTATTTATCCGGGCAAGTTCCGAGCCGAGGTGAGTGCGAGTGAAAGTGAAGTGCCCCTAGAAATATATATGGTCCTACTTCGCCTAAAAGACAGGCACCTATGGAAGTAGCGAAAAATCAAAAAACAAAATATTGGAAAACAACAACATAAGAGGTACATTTACCCAAATTAAAATAACTTTCAAAGTGTAAATAAGTGGAAAATAAACAAACAAAATATAGACACAAGCATACAAAACTAATAAATAAATAAATATACAGTCCACTAAATATAACTAAATGCGGGCGCGAACAATTAAATAACAAACTAAAACAACACAACTGCACAACAAAAAAAAAAAAAGTTCAACTGAAAGGATAAGTACCCCTAACCCCTTAGAAGCGGTACCAGAGTAAGTTGTATCTTACCAAATTATTTAAAATTTAAATTTGCCAGCATATTTAGTATATGCAAAAAATATTGGCCACCCAAAAACCCTAATTGTTGTACATACATAAGTACACATTTACAAAAAAAAAAAACAAACAAAATTTCCATCAAATATGGAATAGATTAGAATAAACTGTAGTCGGTAAAAAAGCCACAAAAAGTTATACATATACGAGGTGTGTTCAAAAAGTATCGCGAATTTTGTGTTTTTTCAAAAATTATTTATTTATTCATGAATATCTATTTTGTCCCCTTCAAAGTAATCCCCATGAGATATTACACACTTGTGCCAACGGTTTTTCCAATCTTCGAAGCACTTCAAAAAATCATTTTTTTGTATCTTGTTCAGCTCCTCCTTCGATGCCGTCTTTATCTCGTCAAGAAAAGCGTAACGTCGTCCTTTCATGGGCCTCTTCAGTTTAGGGAACAAGAAAAAGTCACAGGGGGCCAGATCTGGGGAATACGGTGGCTGCGGCATCATTACTGTGTTGTTTTTGGCCAAAAAGTCGCGCACAAGCAACGATGCGTGAGCAAGGGCGTTATGGTGGTGCAAAAGCCAATTTTTGTTCTTCCACAAATCCGGGCGTTTCTGGCGGATTGCTTCGCGCAAATTGCGCATAACTTGCAGGTAATATTCCTTATTGACCGTTCTTCCCTGTAGCAAGAACTTATGATGCACCACGCCCCTGCAATCGAAGAAAACTGTCAGCAAAACTTTCACATTCGACCGAACTTGGCGCGCTTTTTTCGGTCTTGGTTCGTGCGGCAGCTTCCATTGAGATGATTGAGCTTTGGTTTCCACGTCATAACCATAAACCCACGATTCGTCACCAGTTATGACCCTCTGGAGCAAATTTGGGTCGTCGCGGACAGAGTTTAACATCTCATTAGCAATGTTCATGCGATGCTGTTTTTGGTCACAATTGAGCAATTTTGGTACGAATTTCGCATAAAAATCGAAGACGATCCAAAACACGTGCAAGCAAAGCAGCTGTCAACAATTAACTGAACATTCAAAACGGCCGAGCTTGTCGGCATAAGTGAGAGACATGAGTACCAACATAACGCCACAAAAAATTCGAAATTCGAATATACGTAACCAGCGAAAATTCAAAATTCGCGATACTTTTTGAACACACCTCGTATACCGTCTTCCCGGTTGTATCAAAGTTCCGATCACCACTTATATATATACATATTTACATATATTTACATAAATCATTTTCAATTTTAAGTCCCGCACAAAAAGTATTTACAAAAATACTTATTTAAATTTCAAACCGCGGCTTTTCTGCTTATTTTTCAAGCACAAAAAAAAAAAACTAACAACAAAATATATTCAATGATGCGATTTGTTAAGCTTTTCCGATCTAACCTACTGTGGTGCAAATAAAACTAGTTTGTTTCACTTTACAGCCGACGTTTCGCCAATTTTCCTTGGCTTCTTCAAGGGCGATTCTATATATTTGGAAAATACAATAATTTAAAACGGAACAATATGAATTACAAAAACCAAGAAACATTACTACATATAACATTGAACAAAATATTAAAAAAAGAACTTTATAACTTACATTTAAAAGGTGGTTCGAAGTAGAAACTAATTACTGCTTAGTTGTAAAATAATTGATAGCATCTTATGTGGTAAGCTTGTCAAACTAAATATAAACAAAAATGAGGAGCTCATAAACATAAAAGATAAGCAGCCGCAATATCATCTGTGTCCTCTTTCTTGTTTATTGTTTTGTCCCTGTTTTGCATGATTCGTAAACTCTCTAGTGTGTATCTTGTTTTAGTTCGCGCTTCTTTGTCTATTATTTTTGCGTTTGCAAAGTCAGCCCTATGATTGTTTGTTATTGCATGTTGGGAGAGTGCTGTGCTGTGTTTTTGTTTTCTAATGTCGGCTTCGTGTTCTGCTAGTCGCGTGCCTAAAGCGCGTTTAGTTGTACCTATGTATATTTTGTCACATTTTTCGTTGCTGTTTCCTTCGCATTGTATTTTGTATATTACGTTGTTTTGTGTCTATTTTAGTTTTTGTTTGTGTAAAACAACTTTTTAATGTGAAGTTGGATTTATAAGCTAGCGTCAAGTTTGGATTTTTGATAATGTCGTGTGCAAGATTTTCTGTTAGCCTGGGAATGTGAGTAATACTGTGATATTGCTTTGTCTCGTTATTGGTCCTTGTTTGAGTCCGATTATGGTTGTGATTTATTTCATTTATCTTTTGTTGTACTAGATCATCTACGATGTGATTTGGAAAATTGTTGCTGTGAAGGGTTCTTCTAATTTTGTCTATATTGGCGGCATGGAATTTGGGATGGCTTATTGTTAGTGGCTTGTGTATGAGGTTTCGGGCTGTGTTGATTTTGTATTTTCGTGGTTGTGAAGATAAAAAATTTATTAGGCGTCCAGATGCAGTCGGTTTCGAGTACCAGTCTAGTATAAGCTTGTTGTCGTTTTTGTGTATGCGTGTGTCTAGAAATGGAATGTTGTTATTTTCTTCCATTTCCATGGTGAACTGTAGTCTGTTATGGTATTTGTTTAGTGTGTCAAGTATAAGTTTTGTGTCATTCTTTTTCACTATGGCGAATATATCGTCTACATACTTCACTAAAAAGTTGACGCTTTCTTTTCTTTGTTTCCTGAGGTCCGAGTATGTGGCATCGAGGATGTCATCCATAACTATATCTGCTATCGTGGGGGAGAAGGGATTGCCCATTGGCATTCCAAACGTTTGGGTATAGATTTTACTGTCGTGCACGAAATAGTTGTTGTCTTTAAGGCAGAACTCTAATATATATAAAAATTTGTTTCTAGGTACGTTAGTAATTTCTTGAATTTTATTCCATTTTTCCATTATGATCTTTATGGCCAACGTAGTGGGTATGTTCGTAAAGAGGGAAATTGCATCAAAGGATACTAAGGTGTCTTCATCACCTAACTTAACATCTTTCAACCTGTCTTTTAACTCATAAGCATTTTTTATGTTGTGTTTCTCCGAAACTAAAGTTTTAAGAATTTTTCCTAAGAATTTGGATAAATGATAGCAAGGCACATTTACAGAAGAGGCAATTGGGCGTAGTGGAAAGTCGGGCTTATGTATTTTTGGTAGTCCATACAATCTAGGTGCGGTCGCAGCTGTATTAGTCAATTGGTATTTTTCCTTCACGTTTATGTATTTTCCTTTGTATAAGTCTTCAACGATGTTGTTGTTCTTTCTTTGTAGTGTGTTAGTTGGGTCGATTCTTGTTACTTTGTACGTATTCTTGTCTCCTAATACTTGGTCCATCTTTTGAATGTAATCCTTTTTATATAGCACAACTGTTTTGTTGCCTTTGTCAGCGTCAGTCACAATTATGTTGTCTTTGTGCAAATGTAAGAAGGTCTTAGTCTTCTTGTGTGCTTCAATTATAAATTTTTCGGCTGCGCTATGTTTTATGTGCCTCTTGAATTGTAGGATCAATTGGCCACTTCCTTGTCTTTTTCGTTGTCCAGTGCTTGAATTATTTGTTCTACTTCTGCTATGAGGTGTATCGGTGAGAAGTTGGTTCTTGTTGTTGGTAGTGTGAATTTTCTTCCGAGTGAGAGAAGCCACATTACTTCTTCTGGAAACTCAATTTCGGTTTTGTTGACGAACCACTCATGGTTCATGCTGAAGCCAAGTTTCCTTATTTGTTCCTGTTTGAGTTTGTCTGTTTTTGATTTTATAGTTTTCTCTTTTTCTCTGCCTGTCTTTTGGCTTAAGGAGTTTTGTTTGCTGAGGAAAGTATTGAACTCTTGTTCACTCAGCGAACGTTTTAGTTGTTGTTGTGCGTGGTATATTGAGTCTTTGGCAGTTTTTATGTTTATGTTGGTTTGTGTGACGCCAAACGCCAATGGGCAATCCCCTCTCCCCCACGATAGCAGATATAGTTATGGATGACATCCTCGATGCCACATACTCGGACCTCAGGAAACAAAGAACAGAAAGCGTCAACTTTTTAGTGAAGTATGTAGACGATATATTCGCCATAGTGAAAAAGAATGACACAAAACTTATACTTGACACACTAAACAAATACCATAACAGACTACAGTTCACCATGGAAATGGAAGAAAATAACAACATTCCATTTCTAGACACACGCATACACAAAAACGACAACAACCTTATACTAGACTGGTACTCGAGACCGACTGCATCTGGACGCCTAATAAATTTTTTATCTTCACAACCACGAAAATACAAAATCAACACAGCCCGAAACCTCATACACAAGACACTAACAATAAGCCATCCCAAATTCCATGCCGCCAATATAGACAAAATTAGAAGAACCCTTCACAGCAACAATTTTCCAAATCACATCGTAGATGATCTAGTACAACAAAAGATAAATGAAATAAATCACAACCATAATCGGACTCAAACAAGGACCAATAACGAGACAAAGCAATATCACAGTATTACTCACATTCCCAGGCTAACAGAAAATCTTGCACACGACATTATCAAAAATCCAAACTTGACGCTAGCTTATAAATCCAACTACACATTAAAAAGTTGTTTTACACAAACAAAAACTAAAATAGACACAAAACAACAAAACAACGTAATATACAAAATACAATGCGAAGGAAACAGCAACGAAAAATGTGACAAAATATACATAGGTACAAGTAAACGCGCTTTAGGCACGCGACTAGCAGAACACGAAGCCGACATTAGAAAACAAAAACACAGCACAGCACTCTCCCAACATGCAATAACAAACAATCATAGGGCTGACTTTGCAAACGCAAAAATAATAGACAAAGAAGCGCGAACTAAAACAAGATACACACTAGAGAGTTTACGAATCATGCAAAACAGGGACAAAACAATAAACAAGAAAGAGGACACAGATGATATTGCGGCTGCTTATCTTTTATGTTTATGAGCTCCTCATTTTTGTTTATATTTAGTTTGACAAGCTTACCACATAAGATGCTATCAATTATTTTACAACTAAGCAGTAATTAGTTTCTACTTCGAACCACCTTTTAAATGTAAGTTATAAAGCTCTTTTTTTAATATTTTGTTCAATGTTATATGTAGTAATGTTTCTTGGTTTTTGTAATTCATATTGTTCCGTTTTAAATTATTGTATTTTCCAAATATATAGAATCGCCCTTGAAGAAGCCAAGGAAAATTGGCGAAACGTCGGCTGTAAGGTGAAACAAACTAGTTTTATTTGCACCACAGTAGGTTAGATCGGAAAAGCTTAACAAATCGCATCACAAATAAAGAACCGATCGGAAGAATTCAATTTATTAAAATATATTCAAGTTTTCACTTGCAAATTTACCTGGCAATACCCCCTCTGCTTGCATTCCCCTACACATATAAGTCAAGTAAAGGCAGGATTGTAACAATAAATAAGTAAGAAATAACAAGCAAAAGAAAGTAAAACATTAAAATAACTACAAAGATATTTTCTGCTATCCCATTATAATTATCTGTATTCTTATTATATTCACGGGAAAAATATAGACAAACACACAGACGTGTGTTAAGCGAAAAAGCACCCAAAACATTGTACACAAACAACAAAGTTCCTTGCACTCAATTGCATTGAACTTAAAATTGCATTGGCATAAGAAAAGCAGAACACAATTTCTCATATTGGTTACCTGCATTGCTTTTGTCCACCGCCGCTATACATGTATACAAACACACAAACTTGTGTTTAGCACCCTCACAAAAAAAACTTACATACAAACGTTCATACGAGTATATATACGAAAAATTTAATAACTAACCTTAGTCAAGAGGGTAACCCAACAAACTTTTGGTGCACGAAAGCATAAAATAAATTACAAATATATAAATATATATTTTTATCTTTGTTGGAGACATGAGCTCCAATCTAATTGAATTTTGAAAAAAAACCTAAAACAAACGCATACATATACACACAAACAATGAATTAACAAAATGAATTATACATACATACACTTTAAAAATACTTTCCTTTGATTTAAACACTCACCTGAATTTAAATACTTACCCTTGTTCAAATACTTACCTTTGCCTAAAATAACTTTGCCTTAATACTTACCTTTATTCTACTTACCAAACACCCTGTAAAGAAACCATGCACTTACCGTTTGTTAAAGTTATTTGTTCTTACCGCTTGCCAATATTATAATTTGTTTACGTATATACATACATACTTACACATTCCAGTCTCCTTGCTGCGCAAGAGATCAGCAGTATTAGATTTTAAGTTTAGTTCGATTACAACCGTTGAATTACACCCGTCTCGCTAGTTCCACCCTTTTGTGTGATATATGAAGTGCGCGAACCCTAAATATATATTTAATAAAGTTTTTACTTATAATTAAGATATTGTGCGTATTTTCTTGTCTGGTGAAGTGACCCGAAAGTGACCCATAGTCCCACCAAAAAATATACATGGTCCTTTGCGGCCATCAAAGAGTCAGTGACCTATAAGAAAAAAGAAAAATACTAAAACCCTAAAAAATTAAAAAAAAAAAAAAATGTAAGAAGAATTAAAAAGTGTAGAAATACTCGCAAAAAATAATAATATAATACAAAAATATTGAATACCTACCTGCGGAAAAATATAAGAAATTGGAAAAAAGTGCTACTTACCCAAAAACAAAATATCTTGAAGAGGAAAAACACATAAGAGTATACTTACCTGTGCTGGTGCAAAAATTTCAACATAAAATCTATTAATTAATTAACGAAATAAATACTTACCCGGAACGCGCGAGTTATTCTATTTGCACAGAATAGAGTAAGAAATATATATTTTTCACTGCACCGTCATGTGCTTGCTTTATCATATAAATTCAATACTGACATACATTTTGTATACTTAGGGCTTTTTATAATACTAAGATGCGGCGGCAGATTTTGCAGTGGAAAATTCCATTGCTAGTTGTTTATTAGTGATTATCTATTGTTTAGGTTGTTTACTAGTACTTATCTATTGTTTAGGTTGTTTACTAGTAGTTATCTATTGTCTCATGTTTCTCTTTGTTTGTTTGTGGAAAATTCCGTTTCGGTTGTTGCCTGATACGGTGTGTATCGATAATGCATTCGTTGCATGTTAGAATCTGTTTTGTGGTGACGTCAGCGGTGGCGTTGTAAACGTTCCTTAACTCTCCCCCTTGTTAAGAAAAAGTGTCCTCACTTTTTAGTGTTGTTGTCTTCTAAGGCGGATCAATTCTGCTTCGTATATTTCGTTTGCGAGTTGTCTCCTTTTTTCTTCCTGCTTTATTTTGTAGCATTGGCATATTTTGGCCGAGGAGTACACAAGTAGTGCTAGAGTTGCTAAGCTGAGAATGGTATACACTGCGAACTTTACAGGATGTTTCATTTTTTGTATGTTCGTAAATTTGTAATCTGACTCGGAAGTTAGAATTTTTAGGATTTCTAATTGTTTATTAGTGTGAGGATGGATTGCTCTTTTCGTTTCTTCTTGATGGTTGAGGTATGTTTTTCCGTCGATGTTTGTGGATATGTTAAATTGAATAAGTTTCGGTCCTTTAATTGGATACCCATTCCACGTGTGTTCTCCATCTGTGATGATATTACCGTGATCTAATACTAATATAGGTTTATTGTTTTCTTGAATTATGTTACATTTAGCTTCCTTATTTTCTAAAAGTGGTATAGTACAATTGTCATCTGCCAATTGTTGACATATATTTATTCCTACATAGTTTCTACATTTAGCTACTCTAGTATATTTGTTGTTACATTCACCAATATATTTGTCAGTAATTATTTTTCCATGTCTTTACATTAGTGGTGTTATATTATACAATTTGCATTTGTTTTTTATAATTGGATATTTATAAATAGTTATTACGGCATTTTGGTACAGGCAAATATGTATATCTGCATATTCTAATATATTTATTACAGGTGTATCAAATTGTTCATTTGTGATTATTTCTTCAATATCATTTAGATTTAGAGTGCCTGAATAAAAATTTCCATTTTCCATTGAGTCCTGTCTTGTCCTGTCGTGGTCTGGTGTTCCTGTTATAAATTTTAAGATTGAACCTAAGAAATTTAATGATCTCTTAGCTCTATGTGAAGTTGGTATTAATTGCGATTTCAAGGTTTCTATCCGGTTTATTAATAAAGTTTCTTCCTGATTTTCGTTTGTTTTGTACCTGTTTCTCATTAATTTTTCATATGGTGCTAAAATTTCACTCAGGTTGGCTATGTGGTACAAATATTTTGAATTCTCGAATAAAAAGGATGGGTCTGTCTCTGTTAACACATATTTCTTGTTATTTAACTCGGTTATTTTGTCACTGTTAGCAATTTTCACAAGTAAGAAAAATATTATTGCAATTCCGCACATTTTGTTTGTTTTCTAATATTATCTTTGTGTATAATTTGCCCTCTAACTGTTAGAATTGTATCCCCACGATCTTCTTCTACTTTGTGTTTGTTATATTTCGTTGCTAATTTATTTCTTCTGTTGGTTTTTACCTTTTTTGTATGTAATTGTGTGTCTGTTTTTGTTATGATATTGCAGGAGTTTATCCTGTTTTTCGATTAAAATATCCTTTATCTCGGGGTATTTTTCTCTGTTAAAGAACACTTCCTCAGGTTTGAATCCTGTGGTGGAATGAATCGTCCTGTTGTACTGCTTCACGGCGTTAAATAGTTCTTCTCCCGGTGTCGTATGATTTTGCTGTGCTAGAGCTGTTGATACTTCAATTAGTGTACTGTGTATGCGTTCAACTTGAGCGTTCGTCGTTGAGTGGTGTATTGGTATGACTGAGTGTTGTATATGTATTCTGTCGTATACTGATTTAGCTGTATGTCCATTAAACACATTCTCATTGTCCGTCATTAAATATTTCGCGTTAGGGTATATTTGTGTGAGTATTTCCTCAATGTATTCGTGGCAATTTACTTTATTTTGTAGTTTGCGTATATAACAATATTTGGAATATTTACATGTAGAACTAATGTATATGTTATTGTTCATGTGGAATATGTCCATTTGTATATATTCGCCTACGTGTGTTGGTATTGGGGTTTTACCGATTGGTTGTTTGTTAGGGTGCCTCTCGTATTTATTTTGTAAACATACTTCGCAGTTTATTGCTTCTTTTTTACAGATTTCTCGAATAGAGGGCCAAAAGTACTGGGTAAGTATTTCCTGTACGTTGTTTTTGTAATTCCTGTGTGCTCTTTTGTGAGTTTGTATGATAATCTGTCTTTGTTCGTTCGGATTGGTTACGTCTTGAAGTTGTGTTTGTGCTACAACAATTGTACATGTAGCGAAAATAGAGCTGATATCGTTTTTGAAATGGAATAAAATTTCTTCATCTAATTTTAGAGCGTTTGTTACTCCTGGTCGAATAATTGATTTTAAACTTGAAATCAGGGTCTCTTTATTTTTATAATAGATTATATGTCGTGTCTTTTTTGTAAAGATAGTCTGTGACACGATTTCGTCTTTATTTGTGTCGTAAATTGGTATAATTTGGTGGCGGAAAGAGTTTAAAGGTTGTTTGACTTTTTTAAACTGATCCACAGGTGAGCTTTCTGCTGAGTGTTCTGAACAATCAGTTGTCGTATTTATTTGTTGTCTTGAGAGAGCATCAGCGACTACATTCTGATGTCGTGGTTTGTATACTAATTTCGCACCATACTCTTCTATTAAATTCTTCCATCTTTTTAGTTTATTATTTGGATTCTTTTCGGAAATAGAGTAAATTAAAGATTGGTGGTCTGTATATATTGTTAAATTAGCAATTCCATATAAATAATTTCTTAATTTCTGTAGGGCCCATACAATGGCTAATAGTTATTTTTCGTTGGTACTGTAATTTTGCTCAGTTTCATTGAGTGTTCGAGATACAAAAGCGATAGGTTGTCTGTTTTGGGACAGTACTGCGCCTATAGCGAAATTGCTGGCATCTGTAGTCAGATCAAAAGGTTTCGTGAAGTCAGGTTGATAGAGTTCTACTTGAGCTTGAAGAGCATTCTTGATTTTCTCAATAGCTTCTAGAGCTGCCTCATCTAATTTAACTTCCACTTTCGCACTTTTATTTCTACTTATTATACCATTGTCGTCGCGTAAATGTATAGTCAATGGTTTAGTAATTGCTGCAAAATTTTGAACAAACTTCCTGTAATAGCTAGCTAGCCCTAGGAATGATCTCAGTTCTTTTAATGTCTTTGGGATAGGATATTCTTTTATTGTTTGGATTTTATTGGGGTCCACAGTTACTTTATTGTGTTGTATTATATGTCCTAAGTATTCGACAGAGTTCTGGAAGAAATGTGATTTTTCGTTGGAGATTTTCATATTGGCGTTATGCAAAGCGTTTACAATAGTTCTTATATGCTCTATATGTTCTTCGGGTGAGGAGGAATATATTAACACGTCATCTATGTATATGTATGCAAATTTTCCAATGTACTGGCGGAGAATATCATCTACGCGTCGTTGAAATATTGAGGGTGCATTCTTAAGCCCGAATGGCATCCTGATAAATTCATACTTAGCGCCGTTTACTGAAAACGCGGTTTTCTCTCTGTCTGATTCTTTAATTAGTACTTGGTGAAATCCTGATTCCAAATCTATAGTAGAAAATATTTTTGCTTTCCCTAAATTCTGAATAGTCATATTTACGTCAGGGATAGGATATCTATCTGTTATTGTTTGTGCGTTAATCTTCTGGTAATCTACAACCATCCTTCTTTTGGGTTTCCCTTTTTCATCGGTGCCCTTTTTTGGAACTGTCCAAATTGGAGAGTTGTATGGACTTTTACTTGGTTGAATTATCTGATTATCGAGAAGTTTCTGGATTTCTGTATTCACAAAATCATTATCTGACATGGGATAAGGGTACTGTTTAGTCCAAATAGGATCTTCACTATTCGTTCTAATAGTTGCTTGGATAGATGTGGTAAATGGTAAGATTTCACTAATTTCGTCATTTTTCCTCATTATTTCCCTAATATCGTCCTCATATTCTATATTATTTACTGTGTAATTTATTTTTTGTTCATTTTCTACCTTCACAGCTTTCTTTTGGTACTTTAAACTGTAGTCGAATAGATTTATTTCTGCTTTTATAGCTCTAAGTCCTTGCTCACCTAGTATCATATCAAATTCTTGTAGCTCATCAATCTCAAAAAACGGCAAATGATGACTGAACAAAGTTATAATTTTTTTAGATTTTAATAATGAATACCCGTAAATAGTTTTAGTTTTTATAGGTTTAATAGGCACTGACCTACCAATATTACAGTTGATACTTATATAATTATTTGTCGATCCTGTGTCGACTAAGATCGTAACGGGTGTGCCTGTCAGACCGCACTTTGTTTGAATGCAGGGCAACCCGTTCAGTCGCCTAAAAAAGTGCTTCCGGTTTTATATAGTTCTTCGGAGTCAGATATGATGGATTCTGCTTCCGTTTGATGTGTTTGGTTGATCCTCTGCTGCTTATGTTGATTGAAGTTTTGTGAAGATGGATTTCTTTCCCTTTTGAAAGGATTCTGGTATCCCTGTTGGTGTTGAGTAGAGCGCATAAACTGTCTAGAGTTGTCTACTTCCATAGGTATCGGTTTATTTACACGGTCGTGGTGTGGAGTAAAATTGTTGCGTTGCACTTGTATCCCTGGATTATATCTGGGGCGTTCATTTCGTTGCGGGAAGCGTTCTTCTCCTGGGTGACTTCTTGTTTGTTGGAGATACCTTGGTTGCGTTTCAAATTGTTGATTATGGTTATCGTGGTGGATTGTGCTGGCAATAGCATACGCATGCTCTAGGTCCCTTGGATTTTGGCTGTAAAAGGTTCCACTTGTGTATCTGCTATTCAGTCCCATAATGAATGTACGAACGGCTTCTTGGTTAGCATATGTCTTCATGGATTCACTGTTGTGTTCATGCGACATTTCGATTTTTGAAAGCGCAAGATTAAGTGCTTTATTAATTTCGCTGTGATATTCGGATAAATTCTTTCTTACTTGATTAACCTTTTTCATCTCGTCTAATAGCACATACAAAGGTCTTTGGTCCGCAAACGTATAGTCCAATCGATTTATAATCGAGTAGAAGTTTAATTTGGTGTTGTGATTGCTAAGTATGTCGGCTGCTGTTCCTATAATTTTTGTGCGAATGATGCCTACTGCGCTATAATACTTAGGCTGTCCTGTAAATGCCTTGATGTCATCCATAAACTTCCAGACTTGTGATCTCCATGATCGATACGAATTTTTGTCCCCATCAAATTTGGGTAAAGCTTTGAATAGCTCCAAATCGATTTCGTTGGCATTTGTTATTACAAGAGGGATCTCTTCGTGTTCCGTAATGGTGGTGATATTGTGGAAGGCGGTTTGGTTTTCTTTTACAGTACTAAGCTCCTGTTGTAGAGCATTTACTTGCAGGGTTTGTTGTTGGAACTGTTGTGTTAGTGCATCAATTTGTGCTCTTAGCTGTGCTGATTCGGTCATTTCTCTTGTGTTGTCGCTTCTTTGTAGTCTTAGAGAGGAGGAGTCGGATTTGCTGGCACGTCGTTGTCGTTTGGTAGAATTTCTGGATAGGAATGCTTTTATTCCGCACTGATCCAGTTTGTTCTGCTTCTGTCACGAGGACTTCTTCAAGAGTTTTTAATATTGTTCCGCTTTTTCAGGAACCGTTGTTTTATAATTAGCGTTTCACTTTTTCGGAAACTTGTTTTGTCTTTCTTCAAGACCGTGGAATTTTTTATCCTATATTTCAAGGATTTTGACATTTAGATGACAAAACGTATTGTTATCCCGGTTGAGCCCCCAGTTATTCTATTTGCACAGAATAGAGTAAGAAATATATATTTTTCACTGCACCGCCATGTGCTTGCTTTATTCATATAAATTCAATACTGACTTACATTTTGTATACTTAGGGCTATTTATAATACTAAGATGCGGCTGCAGATTTTGCAGTGGAAAATTCCATTGCTAGTTGTTTATTAGTGATTATCTATTGTTTAGGTTGTTTACTAGTACTTATCTATTGTTTAGGTTGTTTACTAGTAGTTATCTATTGTCTCATGTTTCTCTTTGTTTGTTTGTGGAAAATTCCGTTTCGGTTGTTGCCTGATACGGTGTGTATCGATAATGCATTCGTTGCATGTTAGAATCTGTTTTGTGGTGACGTCAGTGGTGGCGTTGTAAACGTTCCTTAACTCGCGCGCTAAAACATTAAGTGCAAACAAAATAAGCTAAAATACATACATAAAAACAAAAAGTGTAAATTTGGAAAAAATACAAATAAAAACCATATATGTATAAGAAAGTGCTGAAACGAAAAAAAAATAGAAAGATTTCCAAAAAAAAAAAAAACCAAGTAGTAAAAAAAAAAGAAAAATATCTATTTATATTGGGGAAAATATTTCTTCATAAACCAAATAAAAAAATAAAGTACAATTTTCTAGCACCGCGAGCAGTAGACCTGCAAATAAGCGGCACACCTTAGTGTACAAAGCGGCTAATTTTTCAGCACACACACACAAACGGGTGTATACAAAAATTGCCCAACGGAAAAAAGTGGTGCATAAGGAAAAAAACGGACAGTAGACTGTGCCGAAAAATATAACAAACAAATTTTTTTGCTAAAAACAAATTTGTAAACATTTTTATTGTCGCCACTAGCAGTATACCTGCAAAAGTGGTCCCACAACAACAACATCAACAAAAAGCTACACAACAACAGCATCACAACCACTCTGGTACAAACACCCACACAGGAGAATCAACAACAACACAGAAAAATCAACAGCACAGGAGAAGGAACAACATTAAACGTAAGCACGACAAAAAAGGTGGTAATAACAAAATACGGGATGCCAAAGTAAGTACACCCTGTACAAAACATTATATTTGCACACACACATACATAAGTACAGCAAACTCCAATCACCCCAATATCACATACTCTGGATAGATACCAGGTACAGTCCCGTCTAAACCCAGTAGTTCGTACGTATGTACAAAGTTTAAAACCCATAGCGGTAAATCCCCAAAAGCTGTACTTATACTCATTATATATTCATATAGGTATTACACAAAAACGTATATTTTACCCTCCCCCGTTAAATCACTTTCACTCTAAGTTAGTTGCTACCCAAAAAAAAAAAAAAAATTGCAGTTGCATATATTTTTTTGCAAAAGTAAAAAATTTCATATATTCTCACTTGCACACATAAACTCCGCCCACAAATTTTTGCTCTTAACCCGAACTCAAAAGGAATAATAAAATTTATACCCCTTCTGACCCATAAAAAATCCATATTAAAAATTGGACACCCTAAAACCCAATTATTCAAAGTTAATTTTCACTCAACTCTCACTGAAAGACAATCATAACTCCACCCACTTCTTTTTCTATTTTCCACTGCGATACTCTCTTTTACATACACACACACATACTTGTGCTTAGAAGCGCTAAGACAAGTTAGATCCCACACTCAACACAAAAGCGGGTCGTCACCACTTGTGTTAAAGAAATTCCGCTACCCAATATAGCACAGTGGGCATAAGCAGATAAAATTGCAAATAAAATTACAGTGGGAAAAAACACTTATATTATCAGCAAATTTAATTAAACAATTTAATATGGCCGATAAGCAGAAAACCCTACCTCCACTACCTGCCACCCTAATGCCACTACCAGGAGTAATTACCCGGTCAAATCGCAGTCTGAAGAGGAATTTGGAGCTTTCGAGAAAAAACTCTTTTTCGAAGTGACCAAACTGCATAAACTATGCGAGAAATGGTGGAACGTGACAGAAGGGGACCACTCCGAGACCAGTCTCCAAATATGTCTCACTGATCTCAACAAACGGATAGACGCGGTGGAACATGCATATGAAGAGGCACATTTCAACGTAACTGATGAGAGAGGCTAGGCGGCATGCGAGCAAGCATACGACGCATCACTCAGCTCAGCGATGAGTACGAAACTCAGAATCAGCAAGATGATCACGACCCTCCAGGCCACTCAAATCAACGTGAACCAGCAAACGAACCCCCAACAAATAATCATGCAGCCCCCCCCCGAACATCAACCCTATTTAAAAGTCCCCGCATGCGACACGGAGGTCTTCTACGGTGGATATGAAGACTGGCCGACTGGTCGAGTTGGCTTGGGGAGCACTCAAATCCCGTTACGAGAATCGCAAGATTCTCGTAGATAATCAATTAAAGACCCTCTTAAATATGCAAGCAGTTTTTTCTGAAAATGGTGAAAGAATACAGGAGATCCAGACCACCATTAATAACTGCATCTCGACCCTAAATGCGAGCGATGTCTCAACTGAGAACTGGGACCCCATCCTCGTGTATTTATGTTCCTCCAAACTCCCTGATGAAACCCTAGCTCTCTGGGAGCAGTCATTGGACTCTAGGAAGGAACTCCCACTTTGGTCAGAAATGGACAAATTTCCCACAACACGATATGAAGTGGTAGAACGACTCGGAACATATAGACCCAATAAACCGCGCACCCCTAATGCTAGCTTTACCCAAAGACCCTCTACGCCCCAAAATTCATTTAGGAATAAGACCCAAGCATTCCATGTACACTCAAAGCATCAGTTCTCATGTAAACTCTGCAATTCCAATCACTCGTTGATGAGTTGTATAAAATTCAGAGATATGTCGATCCAAGAGCGAAGCAAATTTGCGAGAGACAATAACTATTGTACAAATTGTCTAGCTTGCTCACATTTGGAAAAGGATTGTCGTAGCAATTTTACATGTGTTTATTGCCAGAAACGACATCACTCTCTACTCCATTTCCAAACAAGACCCTATGCTCAAAACTCAGCACAGCGGCTACAAAGGACCCAGGCGTACACCACACCCAACGTTGGAGACCCAGACACACCATCAACCTCAAAGGATGCCAGTCGAACCCAATCAACACAAAACCCTAGTTTAAATAACACAACATCGACCCACTTTGCGAGTAGTTCCGAAACTACTCTTTTACCCACCGCTTTAGTCACAGTATCAGCTAACGGCGAATACCACACAATGCGTGCGCTGATAGACCAAGGCTCCGAAAAAACCTTTGTAGCCTCTAGGATACAAGTACTCCTCCGACTACCGACTGAAGAAAGTCACTATAAAATATCCGGAATGGGAGGTTCGGTAGTCGAAAACTCAAGTAAGATCTTCGAAATAACCCTCTGTTCGTCTGATCTGAAAACCAAAATCAATACCCATGCGATTTTATTGCCCAAATGAACCCATTTCCTGCCTAGTTTTAAAGTTACGACCGTGAATTTAAGGGAATTTGCAACATTGCCACTAGCCGACCCTCAATGCTTCAGTCCCTATAAAATTGACATGGTAATAGGCAGCGATCTGACCCCACAGATACTACTCCAGGGACTACATACCAATGTGAGTGGTTCCTTATTAGCCCAAAATACGATATTTGGGTGGATACTCAGCGGACCCGTTAAAGAACAGGTGAACTCGTTCTCGACCCAAGTTCACGAAAACCCCGACGATAACCTCAGCACATTTTTGCAGCAGTTTTGGCAACAAGAGGAACTACCCAGCACCCAAGCCATGTCAGAAGAAGACAAGGTCTGCGAGGAACTCTATCGCGAAACCACACACCGCCAGGAAGATGGTAGATATATGGTAAAAGTACCATTCAAAAAAGAATTTCCTGATAATCTTGCCCTTGGACACTCTAGAATATCAGCGCAACAACAATACCTCAGCGTTGAAAGATCCCTGTAAAGAAACCCTCATCTAGGAGAAAAATATTCTGAGGTTCTGGAAGAATACATATCCATGAGCCACATGGAAGCAACGTCGTCCCGCGAGGTCATCGAGAAGGGAAAGTGCCTCTCATTTTATGTGCCTCACCATGCTGTCCTAAGACCCGACAGCAAAACAACAAAAGTGCGAGTAGTCTTCCACGCATCCAGAACTACTCACTCTGGAAACTCATTGAACGATGTTCTGCACACAGGCCCCACACTCCAGAACGATTTAATGCTCGTTCTGTTGAAATGGCGGTTTTATAAATACGTTTTCAACGGCGATATCGAAAAGATGTATCGCCAAATACTCGTTTACCCGGAAGATCAGGACTTTCAAAGAATTCTCTTCCGGAGGGACCCATTTTTACCCATGGAAGACTTTAAATTGAAGACTGTCACGTTTGGTGTCAACTGTGCTCCTTATCTCGCCATTCGCACACTACAGCAACTCGCAAATAACACAAAAACCACTCACCCACTCGCCCATGACATATTGCTACGGGAAACCTATGTAGACGATATACTCTCGGGCGAACATAATTTACAGTCCACTATAAGCTCTCTGCACCAAGTTATCGAAGCTTTAAACTCAGCCAGTTTTCCCCTAAAGAAAATAACGGCAAATAACCCAGATATATTGAAATTAGTCCCAAAAGCAGACCTTTTAGACGAAGATTTTCTCAAATTTCACGACGCCAGTTCAACAAGGACCCTCGGCATAAAATGGAATGCCATAACTGACTCCTTTGCGTACTCATATGACCCTCTTCCAGCAGCAAACTCGAAAACCAAGCGTCAAATATTATCGGCGGTTGCTAAATTGTTTGACCCGGCAGGATGGCTATCGCCAATAATGATATTAGCCAAGACTCTACTACAGCAACTCTGGTTGGAAGGGACGGACTGGGATGAAACAGTGAAACCCGGCGCCTTCAGCAGATGGAACACTTTTCGCGAAAATCTCACCGCGATAAATGAAATAAAGATTCCCCGATGGGTAAACTTCTCCCCTGATAAACCCTTTCAAATGCACGGATTTTCAGATGCCTCAGAGAGAGCGTCCTGCGCATGTGTGTATCTGCGAGTGCAGAATAGTGAAAACACGTTTTCCACTCTTCTATTAGTGGCAAAGAGCAAAGTCGCTCCTTTGCAAACAGTGAGCCTCCCCCGTCTGGAACTTTGCGGGGCAGTACTACTCACCAAATTGATAAAACAAATACGCTCACACTTAAATCTGACCCCTCATGAGCTCCATCTGTGGTCAGACTCCGCCATCGTGCTAGCATGGTTGGAAAAACCCCCTCACACTTGGAAGACCTATGTGGCAAATAGGACTTTCCAAATTTTGAACAACGTTGGCAACGCAACTTGGCGTCATGTACCCGGTGTAGAAAATCCGTCAGATCTCGGCACCCGTGGATGTACCCCTAAGGAGTTAGCCGATTGCCCGTTATGGTGGAACGGACCCAAACCATAACGCCACCGGAGCAAAAGCGTACACAAGCATTCCATACGTTTGAAACCCCGGATTTATTGGACCGTTTTTCTTCGTACCCAAGAGCCCTTCGAGTAGTGGCATACATGTATCGATATCCCAACAACAGCAACCCTAACCCACCAGGAAGTTGAGCTGGCGAAGATTCGGTTAATCCTGGTGACTCAGCTCAGATTTTACCCGGCTGAAATTGCGGACCTTCAATCTGGAAAAACCATTAGTAGAAAAAGTCCCCTCTTGTCTCTGAACCCTATGCTCGATAAAACCGGTATAATGCGCGTCAATGGTAGGCTCGTATACGCCACTCTCTCCTATAATGAGCGCTATCCGATTATTATTCCCGACAGCTCTCGTTTTTGCTCCTTACTCCTTGACTTCATCCACTCAGAATTTTTGCACGCAGAAAAGCAACTGATGACCCGCATGATACAACAAGAATATTACGTCCCTAGACTCAACCAAAAGTGCATGTTCCATTGTAAACCTTGCACTATCTATAAGCAACAGGCCAAATCTGAAATAATGGCCGCACTCCCTCCTGAAAGGTCCACCTTTACCCTACCTTTTCACACTACCGGTGTCGACTTTGCTGGACCATTCTTAGTAAAAACCTCTATTCTACGAAAAGCATCGTACGCAAAGCCATATGTGTGTGTGTTTGTCTGTTTTTCGACAAAGGCAGTACACCTTGAACTCTGCTCAGATTTGACGACGGCCGCTTTCAAAGCAGCATTCTCTCGTTTCGTCAGTCGTCGGGGACTCCCACATAAAGTTATGTCAGATAATGGCAAAACCTTCGTTGGTGCCAGCCGCACAAATCAGAAGGAGCTCACGGCTTTTCTCAAAGAAGCCGCGCCTGACATAGCTGAAAAATATTCAACTCACGAACTATCCTGGCACTTTATCCCTCCATATGCTCCGCACTTGGGCGGATTGTGGGAAGCAGCTATCAAGAGCTTTAAACCCCATTTTCTCAAGGTTGCAGGAAACCACAAATTCACATTGGAAGAACTTACGACTCTACTCGCGCGGATCGAAGCAGTTCTCAAGTCGAGACCACTGCCTACAATATCAGACGATCCAAACGATTTACTTGCTCTCACCCCAGGGCATTTTCTCCGTGGGGCTCCACTACTCTCATTGCCATAGCCCAACTCCGAAAATCTACCCCTCATAAACAAATGGCAGATGCTGCAAGTTCTACACCACCAGTTTAGCACGCGCTGGAAAAATGAATATCTCAAGGAACTTCATAAGCGCACAAACTGGAAAACTCAGCAGATCAACGTCAAGAAAGGTGATCTCGTCGTGGTCAAAGATGACCTGCTCCCTCCGAACGAATGGTGCCTCGGACGAGTCATTCGGCTCCATTCCGGTTCGGACCAAAATGTTAGAGTTGTCGACGTCCGCACTCAAAGCGGAATCTACACCGACCCATAGCAAAACTTTGTGTACTCCCGTCAGCAGACTGGTAGTTTAACCCTCACTCTAACTCTTTTCGTAGCCTGTAATCACTAGGGATTCCCCTTACACCCCCTCTTAGTGGATGCAATTCCGTCTAATGAAGTATCTGTGGGTTGGAAGCACTCCATATTCGACAATTTGGTTTGTTTATGTTGCCGTTTAAATCGAAATGGGCCTCGTCAGACATGAAAAGACAGTTCAACATGTTTCCATCCTCTTCCACCATTTGAAGCATCTTCTGGCAAAATTCCAAGCGAATCGGCAAGTCTGCAGCGTTCAGTTTGTTGGCCATTTGAATTTTATATGGGAATAAGTCCAAATCTTTGTGCATAATTGACTGTAATGACTGTCTGCTTACACCCATTTGAGCAGATAAGCTTCTTGTCGAAACACGTGGATTGTTTTGTATGGCAGCAGCTACAGCAGCGATTGTTTCCTCCGTTCGAACTGAAGGGTTTCGATGGTAAGGTCTTCTGTTGACTGTCCCATGCTCGGCAAAATTGTTTACAAGTCTTATTATGGTCCATCTGCTCGGAGGATTGCCGCCAAACGTGCGCCTATACTCTCTTTGAACCGAAACTACGGACTCAGTGCGTGATAGCGGCGGACAATCCAAATTCTTGTTTCAGTGTCCCAGTTATCCATTTTTGTTAAATGTAAAAGTCAATCTGCAAAATAAAAAAAAAATTAACCAGATTCATTAAATAGAAAAAAAGTTATTTAAATTTTTTTGGTAGCGGCTTTCATTAGCCACCCTGTACTAATAATAAATTCAATATACATTGATATTTTTATTTTAAAACACCAAATCGTTAAAGACTGACAAACTACAGTCGCGCGCAAAAAATAAGCACCGGTAAATTTAAAAGCTCGGTAAATTAAAAACCATATATATATCGACATATATAAATATACCGATAATTTTATTTATAAAAGAGGTTCACTTTCCGACTTATAATGTCAACGGACCCTAAAGCAACTCATCAATTATAAGATGTAGAAGAAGAAAGGCCCCTGCTGAAAGCACCCGGTCAAAACAGGGTGCAAAGCAAAAAAGGGGCAAAGATTTCTCAGCTGCAAAATTCATTGCAGATAGTGACAGTATTATAAGATACTGCACAAGATTTTCCTCAATCCCTATAGAGGAAAATACAGAATCGGTTCTGGAAGTGAAAGAAAAATCACTTGATAGATTTTGGACACGGCTCCAATCGGCATATGACGCAATCATCGAAACAGATGATTCAGAATTGCCCGAAAATTTTAAAAACTCGGCATATGCAAAATATGAAAACTACTTAGACCAATATGAAGAAACTAAGGCTTTGATCGCGGATCAATTAAAACTTCTAAAGCCTGTAACTGCACCTACTCCCCCAAGCAAAAATAAACGAAGCAAGTTCCGGCATATATCTCAAAGTGCCAGCCTGTGATACTGAAGTATTTCATGGGGGTTATGAACAATGGCCGTCCTTCCGGGACATGTTCTCAGCCGTGCACATAAGCCACCTAAAGCTATCACAAGCGCAAAAACTATATCACTTGCGAAATAAAACAAGAGGTCAAGCATCGGCAATAGTCAAACAGTTCGCACTTAACGATGACAATTTTAATCTGGCTTGGGAAGCGTTAAAAGCTAGGTATGAAAATGAAAGAGTCTTGGTCGATAAACAGATAAAGACCTTAATGAATTTACCAAAAATTCAAAAAGAAATAAGTGAGGAATTTCTAAAATTACAGTCAACAGTTACAAACTGTTTGTCGGTTCTAGCAACCCAAAATGTCCCCACTGAAAACTGGGACCCCATTCTGGTCAATATATGCGCTGCCATATTACCAGAAAAATCTTTAATTTTATGGGAGCAATCGCTCTCATCCCGTAAAAAATGCCCAACGTGGCAACAAATGAAAGATTTCCTCACTACCCAGTTCGAAATCGCAGAACGGGTAGATAATAAAGTATCAAAGCCGAAAAATATACACGAAGACCATAATAGAAGCTTCTTTAAACCCCAATCCACTAAAAATAACTCAAATAATAAGAGCTTCAATAAGTCTCAATCGTTCACCTCTGAACAACTCAGACATATGTCATGCGAACTGTGCAGCGGAGGTCATCAATTACGATCTTGCGAGATATTTAAAAATTTATCAATAAACGAAAGAAATAACATAGTCAGAACTAAGAAACTTTGCAACAACTGTCTGTCACCTAGCCACACGGTGCAGGCATGTCCAAGTAAATACAATTGCTCATATTGCCATAGGAGACATCATTCGATGCTCCATAATAATCACTATAATACTCCCCAAAATAATCCAAATGCCAAAAGAACCACAGGACTAGCTGCAACAGCTAGATCGGATAATCCCGAAAAAGACAATCCCGAAAGTTGTCAAGAACAACCATGCTGCTCAAACGCAGCCAGAATGCAAACGCTACATTCAGAAAATGAAAGCAAAACACTATTACCGACAGCAATAGTCTCCATCGAACATCGAGGAGAACTATTTAAGCTAAGGGCCTTAATAGATCGAGGATCACAGCGATCATTTATAGCATCTAAGGTCCAAAAAAGTTTAAATCTGCCAACCAAACAAGCCAATTTCGAAATTTCAGGAATGGGCGGAAGAGTTGTTCAAAACTCAAATAAAATCTGCTCCATTACCCTGGTTTCAACAAGCGCGGATCAAAGAATAGAAGCACAAGCTATCGTTCTGCCGCGACTTACCAACATGCTTCCAAGCCATAACATAAATAGCAAACACTGGCAAAAGTTTTCACATCTGAAACTAGCCGATCCCAACTGCCATACACCCGATCAAATCGACATATTATTGGGAAGCGATCTAATCCCCCAAATAGTACTTCAAGGTGTTGAGAAAATATCCAACAACCTACTAGCCCAAAATACCATCTTTGGATGGATTTCAAGCGGGCAAGTCAAAGAGAAAATCTCCAGCTTCACAACCCAAGTGGAAGATATTTCAAATGACTATCTTAACTCACAATAGAGAAAATTTTGGGAGGTAGAAGAATTACCCCCAATACCCGTTACTACACCTGACGACAAGTATTGTGAAGACTTCTATCAAGCCACAACTACAAGATCAGACAACGGGCGGTACGTCGTTCGACTACCATTCAAACAACAATTTCCCAACGCACTCGCCTTAGGTCACTCCCGAACCTCAGCGCTACAGCAGTTTTTAAGTATGGAACGAAACTTACTTAAAAAAGCCGAACTTAAATCCTCATACGACAACGTCCTTGAGGAATACATAAAATTGGATCATATGGAACCAGTAAATTCCTATGAGAAAACCACAAAAGGCAAACACTAATCCTTTTATCTACCACACCACGCGGTTATCAAACCGGAAATACTCACAACAAAAGTACGAGTGGTATTCAATGCATTAGCTCAGGTAACTCTCTAAAAGACGTGTTATACACGGGTCCAACATTACTACCCGATTTAATGCTACTTATCCTACAGTGGCGTATGTATAAATACGTATTCAATGGTGACGTCGAAAAAATGTACAGACAAATCCTAGTACATGAAGACGACCAAGACTATCAGCGCATTATATTCCGTAACTCACCTAGTAGTCAAATCCGCGACTACAAACTAAAAACGGTGACATTTGGCGTGAACTGTGCTCCGTTTCTAGCCATTCGAACATTACACGAACTGGCAAAAGACACTAAAGCAAAACTACCACTAGCCGCCCCGGTGCTAAGCTCTCAAACATACGTAGACGATGTACTGATGCTGATGATACAAGCAAAAATCCTAATTCTAGAATTATGGCTAGATGGAACTGATTGGGACGAAGTGGTTAAACCACTCCGCTTAATAAAATGGTCCCAATTTGCAAACAACTTGCACACTATATCCGAGATACAGATACCTCGGTGGGTGAATTTCTCACCCGACCATCAAGTCGAAATCCACGGCTTCTGTGATGCTTCTGAAAAAGCATACTGCGCAGCTATTTATGTGCCAACCCAGCATAATGGCAAGATTACAAGTCACCTATTAGTGGCAAAAGGCAAGGTCGCACCTCTCAAGACCGTAAGCCTCCCACGGCTCGAGCTATGCGGTGCACTCCTGCTCGCAAAACTAGCCTCGACCGTACAAACACACTTGAACCTGAGCAATCGGAAATTGTACCTATGGTCCGATTCAGAAATCGTGCTAGCTTGGCTAGAAAAACCACCACATACGTGGAAAACATACGCGTCAAACCGCACAGCTCAAATCATTGACCTAGTTGGGCCAGCAACGCGATACTTTTTGAACACACCTCGTATATATCACAAAATAATATTGAAATGCTATAAAAGTCAATATAAACTGTCTTTATACATGTCTTAATTGTGGTTAAAGAAAAACACCAGAAAACCATATACTGAAGTGTAATTTTCCCTTTCTAGTTAAATGGGTTTTAAAAAAAGCCAGATCTGAAGGAAAATTGCTAAATTGACAGCACTGGATGTATATCTGAAACAAAAAAACGAGAATGGAAACCAGCGTCATGCTCATATTGAGAAATTTAAGGAACTTCAAAATAAACGCTAAATTCTTTTCAATCAAAATATGTATATGTGGACTAGGGTGTCCCAAAATATCAATGTCTGATTTTTGGAATGCATACCCCTTTCATTTTTTTGTATGATTGCAATAGAGTTCTACATTTAATTTCATCCACATAGAGCAACGGCAAGCCGAAACATAGCGGTGCTTGCAATTTAAAGCGAACGCAAGCTGAGATGCTAGTGTGCTTGCAAATACTTGCTATTTTTTCAGTTAGAACGTCGTTATCAATTAGGCAACATGTCAGTGGTACTGCGTAGCTCTAAAAAAAATATATATATTTAATAGGAGATGTAATACATCAAATCAAACGGGTTCCAAACTTCCTTCCAATGGACAAGTTCTGTCGGTTTTAGTTTATAATATTCGTGAAGTGAAATTAACTGTTAACGAGAGTGCAAAACCTCACTATTCGCGAGTGAAAGGTGCGAATACCTACCAAAAAATTTGCCGAATTGCGTAAAAAAACTTGTGAATTTATATCAAGTTTGGAGGGACTTGCAAAAAAATGCCCAAATTACTCTAAACGTATTTGAACAGCGCCGGAAAGAGTTCGTAAATAGTTTCGATAATCTTTTTTAAACTGTCCAGGCTGACACGCTTCGGTTAATTAAAATAAGTGAAGATAGAGCAGATAGCTGGAGTGGACAAAAAACTCTCTGATAAAGAAGAAAGGCATTAAAAATATATGAGCGCGAAAACTGCTTTAGCACTACCACCTGAACTACTTCAAAATGGTTCATTTTCCGATTCAACTTCAGATATAGATGTGGATTTGCCTACACTGAACGAAGACACACAACCGGGAACAAGTAGAGTGCATCGAACGAATTTCATTAATCCAAAGCTAATAGCAGCACTTGATAGGTGTCGGTTAAGTATGAGAAATTCTGTGTTTATTCTGGAAGTGTTGTTGCGACACTTGGATATAGCACCGATAAAAAAAAAGAGAAAAGAACGTGCTGAAGCTATAAAACTCGATTTTCAAAACGACGTATCAGATGTTGTAACAGTTCACTGGGACGGGAAACTGTTGCCTTCTTTAGATGCCCGAAGTTCGAAAGAAGAACGTCCTCCTATAGTTATTTCTTATGGAAATAAAGAGCAGCTCATTGCAGTTCCGAGCTTAGAAAACTCTTCGGGAAGTGAACAGGCACAAGCTGTTTAGAACGCGATTGTGGACTGGCACCTCAAAGACAAAACCCAAGTTCTTTGTTGTTAAAGAGGTGTTAGTTTTTGCTTGACGTCATCATGTCTATGAATTGGTCTTAAAAAGTATATTCGAAGCGAAATTCAGTCACGTGACCACAAGTCCCGATAGTCCGTTCTTCTAAAAGTTGCGAGATAACTGGAAAAGTGTCGACCCTGATAAAATACAGTGCTATAAAAAAGAACTTCATTCCTGTCTCACTGTTTCTGAAATTGGTAACTTAGTTGACTTTTATACAACAGAACTGATCAAAGTAGCAACCAGAGATGACTATCGGGAGCTGATAGAGCTTTCAGTGAAATGTTTAGGAGGAGATTCTGAATGAAAATTAAAAGTTCGACCTCCAGGTGCAAGGCACTGTGCACGATGGATGGCGAGAGCAGTTTATTCCCAGAAAATGGTGTTACTTAGTGACCAATTGAAAATTACGACCCAGGATAAAGCGTGACACTGTTTATCGTGACGTCCTACGTCAAGCCTTGGATTCAATGCGCTTTGGCAGTAAAAGCACCTTAACAAGATTTGTGTTTTTTAAAGTCAATAAAGGCATACGAGAACATTGATAAAAGCATCTCGAAAGCAGCTCTACAGAGGTTCAGCTAGCATTTATGGTATTTGACTGATGAAATATCTATTATGACATTGTTTGACGATGCTGTGGACCTAAAAACCAAAGCACAAATGGCTGCAAATTTAAACATTGAAAGTGTATTCTCCCATGGCAAACGTTACATTCCATCGCAAGAAGAACTTTGTGGTCCTTTATACGGTAAATTTCATGAGTAAATATAGAAGTGTTTTCTTTCATTTTCAGTAGATATTACAATATTTTCACTAAATTTTCTTTTTTGTTCCAGAAAAACACATATCTGACTTCATATCGGTAAAAAGCATGTCATTTTTCGAACGCTTTAAGATTGATACGAGTTTTCTCCACGAATATCCTAGTATGAGGACAAATAATCATTCATTTCAAGACGCCAAAAAGAAGGTTTCAATGCTTAGAGCAGTTAACGATTCAGCAGAAAGAGCCGTCCAGTTGATGGTTTGATCACGGTTCAGGAGGAACAAAAACAATTTTTATTACGTTGTGTACAGGCGCATCGCAAGATTTATCCCGACTATAAAAAGCAAACTTTGGAAAGAAAATTTACAAAATAACATATAAAAAAAACTTAAATATTAAAAATTGTTAGTTGAACATTGTTTTGTTTGTTTACATTTGGTTTTACTATCTTCGCATACTAACAGACCCCAAATTTTTATATCTACGTTTCGAGTCAAGTCGGCACGGTTTATCCATATCCGAATACATAACTATTATATGAGCTTTTGAGAACGAACAGAAAAAAAATAGAGGGTATGCGTATTTTATTTCGCTTGTAAAAAAAATTCCCTTATGTCTTGGGACACCCTAATGTGAACACACTCCAACGGTGAAATATTTTCATTCTCTCACTCATTGAGCATATTGAGTAAAAGTAGTGGCGTCGGGGCGTCCAACTCATATTTCATTTGCTCTCCAAAGGTAGAAATATTTTCATTCTCTTACTCACTTAGCAAATTTAGTTAAAGTATACACCGGCGTCAGCGCGTCTGTCCAATTTGATTTTGAGCGAGAGTGTGTGAACTGTACCAAAATCTTAAAAAAATACCAATTTGTTTTCAACATATCTCCCGCGTTTTATTGCAAGCAATAGTTCAAAATTAAAATTTTTAGGGAAAACACAATAAAAGCCGCTGCTGTTCACATAATTCAAAATTAAAATTTTTTTTAAAAACGCTATCAAACTTCTATTTTTTGTAAAATTCTATAATGAAAATGATATTCAAAGGTTGATTTGGTTTTGTGTGTTTTCCGACAGGGTGGATACTGGATTTATATTGGAACGAATTTTCGTCATCCCTTGTCAATTTTGGTTTTGTAACAAACCGGTTTCGGCGGTCCGCCAATATAAATCCATATTCAAAGGTATTCATGGCCACTATTTTCGGTCGGTTGTTTAGATGCATTATAAAATATTTGTTTTCAACATATCTCCGTTTGTTGCAAAGAATAGTTCACAATTAAAATTTTTAGGGAAAACACGATAAAAGCTTAATATTTTTAATAGAACTCTATTATAAAAATAAGATTCAAAAGCATTCAAAGTCGCTGCTGTTTACCTAATTAAAAATTGAAATTTTTTTTTTAAACGCAATCTTCTATTTTTTGTAAAATTCCATAATTAAAATGAGATTTAAAGGTATTCATAGCAATCAAACTTTTACTTTATTTTGTAAAATTCCATAATTAAAATGGGATTGAAAGCTATGAATACCTCTATTTTCGGTCGGGTATTTAGATGCATCCTAAAATCCTGAAAAACCTAAGGCCCGGTTTCACCAACTCGACTTAACTTAGTTAAGTAGCGATTTTCACTTTAATTTTTTTTACATCAAGTCGAGAATATGATGTCATGTAAATGGCCCCCGCCACAGTTGATTGTCATTTGAGCCCTTTTTATGGCATTTTCCATCACAAAACTTCCGGCGATAGGTCCTCACAGTCTTAACGGATATTGTCTTTAAGAGCTGCAAGAGTCTGAGGCTTGTTGACATAAACCCGCGAATTCAAAAAACCCCACAAATAGAAGTCTGGAGCGGTCAAATCAGGCGATCTTTCTGGCCAGTGCAAATCGCCAAAACGGGAGATTAGGCGCCCGGGAAATGCATCCTTCAGCATATCGGTTGTGGCACGTGCAGTGTGTGCTGTTGCACCGTCTTGTTGGAACCACATGTTTTCCAATCCCAATTCATCAAGTTGCGGCAAAACGAACTCGTTGATCATTGCTCTGTAGCGCTCACCATTCACAGTAACCGTTTGGCCCGCGACGTCTTCGAAGAAAAAAGGCCCGATGACTCCTCCAGCGAAAACAGCACACCATACAGTGACTTTGAGCGGGTGTAATGGCTCCTCGTGGGTTACACGCGGATTTTCAGTGCCCAGAAGCGAAAATTTTGCTTATTTACGTACCCGCTAAGATGGAAATGGGCCTCATCACTCATGATTATTTTTGATGAAAAATCATCTTCCTCTTGGTGGTGTTAAGGCTGGCTTGAGCGTATGTTAGACGCGATTGGCGGTCAGCAGCTAACAGCTGATGCACCGTCTGGACTTTGTACGGAAACATCTTCAAATCTTGTAAAAAAATTCGCTGTAAAGACCGTCGACTGATACCCATTTGCGTGGCACGTCGTCTGGTCGATGTCGACGGCGCTTCCATGACATCCTCGGCTACAGCAGCAATATTCTCTGCAGAACGGCTACTCCGGGGTCTGCCACGCCTGGCAGAATCTCGCATTGTGCCAGTCTCTTCGAGGCGAGCGGCTAAACGTCGCAGTGTTTCACCAGTAGGCGTTGGACGGCCAGGAAATCTGCGACGAAATTCACGTTGTGCCAAAGTCACCGACTGTTTATTGGTCAAATAAATAGTCAGCAATATTCCGCGTTCTGGAGCAGTGTAGCGTAACATTGTTTATTAACGTGTATTTCGTATGTGTTTACTACACAAATGTCAAAACAGAACTTACTTTAGGGGCCAATCGCAAAATTTATAGCATTTTCTGATAGGAGGATTACTTTTGCGCCACCTTGTATATACACATTATTAGAATGGAAAACTCCAAGTTATCTATATGAGAAGTTAAATCTGACGAGATCTGCGAGGCTGCACAATCTAAATATACCCAGATTTACCTACCTGTCATCATCAATGCTTTTTTTCATCAACGCTGTGAGGCTCTGGAATAGTATCCCTGAATCCATTAAATATTTGCTAAATAGGAGTAACTACGAGGCAAATATACTTAACTACTTCAAGTCGTCGTAATAAGTATGACAGTAACTAACTGCTTTTTATCTGTATCTATTACTTTATCTTCATTTCATTTCCATTACTTTATATGCTATCTTCTCTGCATACCTCCTATTCGAAGATACTCATGTACATCTAAATTTTCTTATTTATTTATTTATTTCATCTTTTCTTATTACAATTGTTAGTCATAATTGCTATTAAATTTTATCTATAATATTAATAATATAATGTCATTTAATTTAAGTTGATGTACTATTAAAAGACTGTTGTCTTACATGTACAACCACTATCGCATTAAATAAAAAAAATAAAATAAATAAATAAAATATTGACCGAATCTGAAAGAGTGGTGGCTCTGATTATGGAATTTCAAACATTCCTGAGAACTGTTTTTGCCATCTACTATTAATGATTACCGATCTTACCGATAATGGACTAATTTTTTTCGGTTAGTTGTCAAATTACCCGCCGTTTAGTGTGAACCGACTTATATGAAAGCGGCCCTAAATTACTTAACTATATATAATTAATTTCAGTAAGAAAAATTTCTCAAATATTTCGGGCTCTAGGCAGTGCTGACAAAATATGAACAGAAAATTTAATAACTTCGACCACGGGATAATATAGTTCATATTATTATGTAAAACCAAGTAAGGAATTCTAAGTTCGGATGAAACCGAACATTACATACCCAGCTGTGCACTTAAAACGCTGTTATGGTTTTGTGTGGTTAACGGTGTAAAAAGGCTGCGCAGTAATACATATGTACGAGTATATGGTTTTATCCTGGATTCACTTTCGTTGAAAAGAAGCAAAAAGGATACAGAAGCTAACACTAATGATCTTGAGCGGATAATAACGCAGTTTTCCTTCAAAAATGGGGATTTTCCTACAAAAACTGTTTATTTTAAAATAAAGATTGTTATGGAACTGCTTGGTCCGGGGCGAAAAGGGTGGCGGGTCGGCATAGTGGAAGCCCGGCTGAGGCTCGATGGCGCCGGCCACGGTTCTTTCCACCTTCCTCGACCCACAGTCACAAAAACAAAATTAAGTGTCATGGCTAGGAGTTCAACAGATATAATAGAAAACGATAAAGAGATAAAAAGTAAAGGCAAATGGGGAGAAGACTGGCCGTTTTAAGTGGATTCATCCCACCCCTCTTGTTCATGGGACATGAACAACCTTGGACTCCACTTTGACTCCGATTACCGAGTGGAGCCCCATTTTCCTGACATCCTGACATCCGTCCGTCGGTAATGGTCGGGCTTAAGTCATCGTCTGTCTGTCGGGTTGCAACACCTCACTTATTCCTAGTCTGCCGCGAATGCAAACACCCACACTAGCACAAGGGAGAAATTAGGCTGGTATCATATTTCCTCTATTAATGAAATGATAATTTTCTCTTTTTTTCCAATATTTATTTTTACAATTCTAGTATTTGCTTAGTATCTAGGCTTATATTCTAACTATTTCATTACTTTCTACCATAGACCGAATATGACTTATAACCAAGATTTGAGAAGAATGAACGTCAAATCCAAAAAAAGAAAAAAACACTGAAGAGGTAAAAACGTAACTATACTAGCTCAGGCTTAAACTAAAGGTAATTTCATTCTAGGCTTAAAATTATGGTTTCAACACTTAGTACTCCAGTAGCTTAAGCTCGGTAACTTACGCAAAGATGACAACAGCAACAAAATTATATACGTCTTTAGAGACACCCTACCGCGCTACCTTCAAAAATATTTTACAAGTTCTTTTTCAGCTATCTCAGTGCAAGGAAATATGTATTTAAAAAAATATGTGTATACGTATGCAAAGGAAACAAAAAAAGCAAAATCATAAACATGTATAGAGAAATTACCATTTACCATACTTCACCACGCTCATCTGCAGACGATGGTAACAAGGCTGAAGAGGACGGGTTCTGTAAAGAAAAAGAAGCGCTCTCACAACTGGTGATCTTTTCACCACTCTCAAGCTACGTCCGCTCAGTGACTGTGGTGCACAGTGCTCGAAGTTTTATAATTCACTGCGGCGACTGGTATGATGTGTTGGTTTGTGTTTTCAAGCCCTTGGTTTGGGTGTGCAACATGCCACCGAAGGCTTGCAACTCCTGGTGGAAATTTAGTGGTGGGGGTTGCAAGTGGTGGATTCTTCCACCCTTTATTATTTGTGTTTGTGCCTGGTGTTGGTGTTGGTGAGTGCTTATGTATGTATTGCCACTGTGGTTGCGGTTACGTCGGGCATTTAGGTTGTGCAGTGTGTTTTTCTGTTGTGTTTTTCTGTTGCGTCGCTCGGGTTTGCCACTAGTACTTCTGGTGCTTTGGTGTGGTTGTTGTGGTGCTGGTAGATTTTGTTGGTGTGATATGTGCGTATGTTTGATGTTGTGTGACGTGTAGTTGTGGAGCTGTTGGTTGAGGTGGCACCTGTCTTCCTGTGGGCTTTTGTGTAGTTGTGGTAATTTCTTTGACTGCTATTGTGTGCGGGGTGCCACCTGTTATCCTGTGGTGTTTTTATGTCCATGTGGTGGTGTTCTGTGACTGATGTGGTATGTATTGTGCCACCTGTACTCCTGTGGTCTTTTGTGTATGTGTGGATCTGGTTAGTTCCTTGGCACTGAGTGGTTGGGGTGGCTGAGTGCCTCACACCAACGCTGGCGTTTCTAGTGCAGTGTTTGCTCCTATAAGGGAAAAAAGTTTTAAGCACAGGTAATAAACCTTGGGGGTTTTAAATCACATTGCATAGTATCAATGGGGATTAGATAAACATTTGGGTATATGCATAAATTATAGGATTGTTTCCGCTTAGTTGCAGCAATTTTACTTTGCACTTTACCGTTTTAAGTAAGCGGCAACTCACTTTGAACAAAACATCTTTTCACTGCACTCGCGTAGTATCTAAATAGTCCGCTCGACTCTGTGACTTGTTAATTTTGATCGCTAGCCCCCCTTTTATGAACAATCGATTCCCTGTTGCACTTACCGTTTCTAAGTCGCGTTTCGCGGTCGACCCAATTTTTCTTGTGTAAGTCACTCAGATATCCCAGCGGCGTCGAACATGGTGCGTGCAACAGTATTCTGTACCCACACACATAGACACCTAGTATAAAGGATGTGAGCAGATACGCATGCGCTCAGAGGCGTAGTCAGGGTATAGGCTGCCGTTACAAGATGTAACATAACACGCAAGTGCTATTGTACTAAAAAGATTATTGCACACTAAGGGTTGTTTTTTACCTGTCTATGCAATAACCAAAAACGCATCGCTGCTATAGTACTGTGTGTTACATTGTAGCAGGTAGGAAATAATTTAGGCTTTTGTTAACTGAGGAATTTAAATTTTTGGTAACCATTGTCCTGTTAAATATCTATGTTGAAAGGTTTGACGAGCGACCCAATATTTTGAGTGAAAATTAAAATTTTAGTTTAGTATTGTTTTGTCGCTTAATAATTCAATAATTTTTTCCAAAAAGTTAAAAAAACCCAAAAAAAGGTTTTAATGAATATATATGTAAGTTAAAAGAGTGCTAAAGCGGAATATTAAGTACTTATATAACATTAACTAAAGACTAATTATTTAAATTGAGTGATTAGTGTTATTTTTTTGTGCTCTAAATTCAAACGCGTTTTTTTCAGAACGTTACAAAAAAATTCGAAGAAAATCATTTATTAAAGGAGTGCAAGGAAATATGTATTTAAAAAAATATGTGTATACGTATGCAAAGGAAACAAAAAAAGCAAAATCATAACCATGTATAGAGAAATTACCATTTACCATACTTCACCACGCTCATCTGCAGACGATGGTAACAAGGCTGAAGAGGACGGGTTCTGTAAAGAAAAAGGGGCTACAAAAGGTAATGGGCCCAGCAACGCCGCTATGTGCAAACGGTGGTCCGTCCGTTTGTGCACTTATGTACGTACTTGCATATTCTATTGGTTGACAGGTGGTTGTCACTGTACGCTCCCCTTTTTACTATTGCGTATTCCCCAAAAACCAAGTGTGATTGCTGGTGTTAACCGATACCAAAAAATTAAACACAAAAGAAGTGAAATTACATTTTGTGGAAAGCAAGCAAGAAAAGGGAATTTATGTATACAAGTAAATTTCCATATAAAAAAACTTAAGAAATTCAAAAATATTTAACTCAACTCGGCAAAGAATATACATATGTGTACAAATTCGTTCAGACGAAAAAAAAAATTTATCAATAAAAGAAATTGGGGTCCTTGCGCTGGCTCTTGAGCGGGGAATTCGCGCTAGTGTGAGAAGCGCTCTCACAACTGGTGACCTTTTCACCACTCTCAAGCTACGTCCGCTCAGTGACTGTGGTGCACAGTGCTCGAAGTTTTATAATTCACTGCGGCGACTGGTATGATGTGTTGGTTTGTGTTTTCAAGCCCGTGGTTTGGGTGTGCAACCTGCCACCGAAGGCTTGCAACTCCTGGTGGAAATTGAGTGGTGGGGGTTGCAAGTGGTGGATTCCTCCACCCTTTATTATTTGTGTTTGTGAATGGTGTTGGTGAGTGTTTATGTATGTATTGCCACTGTGGTTGCGGTTACGTCGGACATTTAGGTTGTGCAGTGTTACCTGGGGTTTTGGTGTATGGTTGTGTGAAACGCTGTTTTTCTGTTGCGTCGCTCGGGTTTGCCACTAGTACTTCTGGTGCTTTGGTGTGGTTGTTGTGGTGCTGGTAGATTTTGTTGGTGTGATATGTGCGTATGTTTGATGTTGTGTGACGTGTAGTTGTGGAGCTGTTGGTTGAGGTGGCACCTGTCTTCCTGTGGGCTTTTGTGTAGTTGTGGTAATTTCTTTGACTGCTATTGTGTGCGGGGTGCCACCTGTTATCCTGTGGTGTTTTTATGTCGATGTGGTGGTGTTCTGTGACTGATGTGGTATGTATTGTGCCACCTGTACTCCTGTGGTCTTTTGTGTATGTGTGGATCTGGTTAGTTCCTTGGCACTGAGTGGTTGGGGTGGCTGAGTGCCTCACACCAACACTGGCGTTTCTAGTGCAGTGGTTGCTCCTATAAGGGAAAAAAGTTTTAAGCACAGGTAATAAACCTTGGGGGTTTTAAATCACATTGCATAGTATCAGTGGGGATTAGATAAACATTTGGGTATATGCATAAATTATAGGATTGTTTCCCCTTAGTTGCAGCAATTTTACTTTGCACTTTACCGTTTTAAGTAAGCGGCAACTCACTTTGAACAAAACATCTTTTCACTGCACTCGCGTAGTATCTAAATAGTCCGCTCGACTCTGTGACTTGTTAATTTTGATCGCTAGCCCCCCTTTTATGAACAATCGATTCCCTGTTGCACTTACCGTTTCTAAGTCGCGTTTCGCGGTCGACCCAATTTTTCTTGTGTAAGTCACTCAGATATCCCAGCGGCGTCGAACATGGTGCGTGCAACAGTATTCTGTACCCACACACATAGACACCTAGTATAAAGGATGTGAGCTGATACGCATGCGCTCAGAGGCGTAGTCAGGGTATAGGCTGCCGTTACAAGATGTAACATAACACGCAAGTGCTATTGTACTAAAAAGATTATTGCACACTAAGGGTTGTTTTTTACCTGTCTATGCAATAACCAAAAACGCATCGCTGCAATAGTACTGTGTGTTACATAGTAGCAGGTAGGAAATAATTTAGGCTTTTGTTAACTGAGGAATTTAAATTTTTGGTAACCATTGTCCTGTTAAATATCTATGTTGAAAGGTTTGACGAGCGACCCAATATTTTGAGTGAAAATTAAAATTTTAGTTCAGTATTGTTTTGTCGCTTAATAATTTTTTTCAAAAAGTTAAAAAAACCCAAAAAAAGGTTTTAATGAATATATATGTAAGTTAAAAGAGTGCTAAAGCGGAATATTAAGTACTTATATAACATTAACTAAAGACTAATTATTTAAATTGAGTGATTAGTGTTATTTTTTTGTGCTCTAAATTCAAACGCGTTTTTTTCAGAACGTTACAAAAAAATTCGAAGAAAATCATTTATTAAAGGAGTGATTTGTCTTCGCGTTATTTTCAAAATTGTGTGAAAGCAGTTTGAAAAATGAAAAAAGCTTACAGTGCAGATTAAGGAAGGACCCAATTACCACCATCACCAGAAAATCCCCAAAAGTTTGAATAAAGTAAAACAAAATTGATATATATTTTATATACATTTCACATTAAGTTACCTTTAGCCACATATATGTAGTTCATAAACCATACCTAGGCTAAGTAGAAAATCGGGTAATCTTAGAGGCGTCACAGCTAGGAGAGGAATGCACGTACTTCGTGGAGAGGAAGAATATAGAGCACTTGCACAAACCCAAAATACATTAGACCGCAGAACTCGCCCCGAAAATTCCCAAGTACGCTCTACTGAGCACAATAGGGACACATTTCAGCGTAGAGTCCGTCGCGAAAATTTAGAAACTCGCTCTATAGAGCAAGTTCGAAATACTGCAGAACGTAGATCTCGCTGTGGAAATACAGAGATTCGCTCAGCTGAGCGAATAATCAATTCACAGCAATATAGAGTCCGTCGCGAGAACTCTGAAATTCGCTCTATAGAGCAACGTAGAAATACTGCCGAACGTAGATCTCGCCATGGAAATGCAGCGGTTCGCTCAGCTGAGCGATTAATCGATTCCCAGCAACATAGAGCCCGTCGCGAAAACTCTGAAATTCGCTCTATAAAGAAGCCCAAAGACCCCTGTATATCATTCAAGACAACAACTCTGAACAACTTTCATTTGAAAGTATTTATGCTGGACAGAAGCGAACTTGTACAGAGACATACAGCAAGCCTGCTCGATCCGAGATTCGCCGCTACGATAGAATGGCTTGTACTATTCCTAAGCTTCTCTATAATTACAAGAAGTTAGAACTGCTTCAGATTAAGAATAGTACATAGATTTGCCTACGAAAGTATTCTGGAAGCAATCGACTTACGGCCCAAAATGTTTTAAATTAAAGTCCTGTTCAGAATTTAATCCAGCATGACAATGGATATAGAATTCCAACAAAGGGGCTGAACTCACGTGCATGGCATGTATTGGATGAAGAATGCTCCTAAGATCAATCTTAGCGAGCCTGAATCTTTTCCGAATGCTATTAGTTTCTTTGACAAATATGTCTCTACAGATGGATCCATGAGTCATTTAGAAAATTTCATTGAGTACCAAAGACAACGATAGCCGATCCTGTACCAGAGAAATAAGAGGACATCAAGTTTGCCGATTTGGTATACCATATCCACTCATGCCTTCCACCCAAATCTTATTACCACTTCCAGATGACATAGAAAATTTAGAAACACATAGGGAAAACTATTTAAAGATTCAGATCTCTGAAGTTTAATGAAACCTTAAGTTTTTCTTAAAAGGAAGTTCCAAGACCGCTCAATTAATGCTTTTAACCCGGTTATCTTAGAACTACATAGGGTCAACATGGTTATTCAATTCATATGCTTGCTGTTCCTACATAATAAATTATATTAATATATGAAATAGGGACATCTCTAGGCTTTTAAATGAGGCAATGGTAAAAGTTAATACTGCAAACTACACAATCATGCAGAAACTTCAGCATACAGGCCATACATTTATTTCCGGAACAGAAAAGTCCGCCCAAGAGGCAGTTTATTGCTGCATTGGTCTTCATCTTTCGGAAGCTAGCAATGCAGAAATATATATTAATACCTCTCGTCCTGAAGAACGAGTGCGGATGGTGAAACCCAGAGCACAACTTCAGAATCTTGCTAAAGGTTCTACCGATATTTTTGTGACGGGTTTGTTAGAGCATTATACTGAAAAGCCTACCCTTTTTGATAATGTGTGCCGGCACAAGGTAACTCCGATAATGAAGAAGATAGAGAAGGCGAAAATTCTTTAGTTCGGGAGTAGCAATTCCATTGAGGGATGGTAGTGGTTATGTAAAGAAACGTACCAAACCGTGTGTAGTTCGGTCAAGAAGGTTTAGTCCAGACACGGCTAGGGCGGATTATTTCAGAGAAATGGTAGTGCCCTACCAACCGTAGCGGGATGAACAACGGGATATTATAGATAATGAACAAACCTGCCTAGAAAATCGAATTTCTATAGAGGAAAATCGAAAAAAATATGACGTGTTTGAACAGAGGGAGTTCGAAAATATTCTGAACAGATTAATGGAGCAGGAAATTTTCATACCAGTTGAAGTAGATATACCAGAAATTGTTGGCAATGGGTTCAGGGTACTGGTGCTTCCCGAAATAAACCCTGACATAAATTTATTAAACCTTAATGATAGTGATCCCGAAATCAAAGAGAATGACTCCAATGGCACTCTTAGGCTCATTAAACTTCCTCCCTTGGTGAGGAACTGCTTGCATCCATTCAGACGCTAAACATGAGGCAGAGAATATACTTAACTCATTTGCTACACACTTTTAAAAGTGATCAGCCCTTTTATGACTTTGTAGGTGGCGGGGCTGGCGCTGGAAAAGCCGCCTAATATCATCAATATATCAAACTTCCAATTACCGTTTTAATTGCATACCTGGATCAAATCCAACCTCTCTGAAGGTACTTCTTTGTGCTCCTATGCGAAAAGCAGCATTCGGGGTAGGCGGTTTGACACTGCATTCTATATTTTCACTACCTTTGAATCAGTCCAATAAGGAATTACGGCCGCTTCGCAACGATATTGTCAACTCAATCTATACTAAATTATGTGATTTGAAGTTCATAATTATAGATGAAATTTCAATGGTTGACGCTCGAATGTTTAGTGATGCCAGACTAAAGCAGTTTTTCAAGAATAATATTCCATTTGGTGGTATACCTGTTATTGTTTTTGGCGACTTGAAAAAATTGTCTCCAGTAGATGATAGATGAATTTTTTTATCGATTCCAAGCGATGCTTAGAGCGGTTTAGTCGGCTCGCCATTATGGGAGCTCTAAAATATTATGAAATAATGAATCAAATAATGAGACAGCGTGGGGATCAACCGTTTGCTATTGCTTTGAATAAAATGGCCTCCGGGGCTATGACCAGTGAAGACATATCTTTGATTGCAAATAGACACGTTAACTTTGACCAGGTTCCCGACGAAGCTATTTATTTATTTTGGTCAAACGAGGAATCTGACAACTATAATGCCCTTAAACTGAATCAAATTCCTTCTACAGCAGTTTTCTCAATTGCGAAAGAATTCGGAAACTTCGGAAACTCAGGGTCTTACGTACAGCCTAACGCTAAAAACCAATGCCAAATATATGATGACAGTGAATATCAACACAAGCGACGGTTTGGTAAATGGTGCAACTGGCCAGCTTATGCAGATAAATTTAAATTTATCGGTTCCAATAACACTGTGGATGAAATTTTTAGAACCTTCTCCCATTGAGGCCTTTCAATATAAGAGAAATGAGCAGAAAACAATTGAAAGAAACTAGGGCCCTTACTCTGTAGTTCTATTCGAAAGGATGTTCTACTCCAAAGCAAAAAGCGATTCTAATACACATAGGCACTCTGTACTTCGTTAGAATTAACTTTAGAAAATAATCCATAATAGTAGGCATCACTGTTTTACAAATTTCAAGCGCAAAGCAAAATACAAAAACACTTTGCATAAGTCTCAAGTGCGGTATTAGGCAGCGCATGTTTACATGTCGCGGTAGCGTAGGTGATCAGAATCTCGACTACCGCGCGTGTGGTTGCTGGTTCGAACGTAAGTCCTTGCACAAGGCATTTTTATTTTTATACCTTTCATGAACATGAAATGGTACATTAACTTTGGTCCGATGTTTGTATCGTTTAGAAATATAAGAGATAGACCGACAATTAAGTATACCAAATTGACCAGGACGATGAACTGAGTTGATACAGCCATGTCCGTCTGTCCGTCCGTCTGTTTGAACGCAAACTAGTCCCTCAATTTTTGAGATATCTCGATGAAATTTGACACACGGATGTATTTTTGTATTATATTAGGCATTTGTCAGATCCGGTATAATCGGGTCACTATAGCATATATCTCCCATACAACCGATCTTTCAAATAAGAGGATTATGACCATTTCTCCCTCATTTTAAAAGATTAAAACTTCAAACTTGGTGAGATATTTTCTTATGGATAGCAAAAGATTTCGTAAAAAAATCACCAAGATCGGAGCTATATATAGTATATATCCCATACAACCGATCGTTCAGATAAGAGGATTATGGCCCTTTATCCCTAATTTTGGAAGATTAAAACTTGAAACTTGGTGAGATATTTGCTTACAGATCCCATACAACCGATAGTTCAGATAAGAGGATTATGGCCATTTCTCCCTGATTTTAAAAGATTAAAACTCGAAACTTGGTGAGATATTTTCTTATGGATAGTAAGAGATTTGGTAAAAATGTCAGCAAGATCGGAGCTATGTATAGTATATATCCCATACAACCGATCGTTCAGATAAGAGGATTATGGCCATTTATCCCACAATGCGTATTTAAGTTTGCACGTATTCATGAAAGGTATAAAGCCTTCGGCACAGCCGAAGACAGCGCCGTCCTTACTTGTTTTATTTTATTTTTATTAAATAAAATTTAATTTTTTTAAATAATCTAATCTCAAAAATTTCTTTGGTTAAATTTTTCCAAATTTTTACCTAGAATTCTTTAATTATTTTCTGTCAACAACGATTGCTTAACTCTTTCTGCTATAAAAATTACTTCTTGATGAAAAAAATACTAATTCTTTTATTATAATCATAAGAAATTACATTTTTGTGGATTTCCGTTTGCTAAATTGTTGTCGAATAGAATTTTCTAACTTTCGACCATTGTGGCATATGTTTTCGAAGTAGTGTGTACCAAATTTTCTACAATAGAAACGGGGATAAATCGAATCCGAAGGGAACAGAATGGAACTCGAACAACGAATGCGTTCTACTCGAAAATTTCTTACAGAGTACGAATCACTCGAAAGCGAACAAATTTTGTTTCGAATAGAACTACAGAGTGAGGGCCCAGTTTCGAATTGTTCCTGTTGCGGCAATAACCATTCACAAAAGTCAGGGTGCTACGTATAACAAAGTGGTTGTTCACACCCGACCTAGAATGCCAAGGGCATCTTTATATGTAGCCTGCAGTCGAGCTACTAGTACTGATGGTCTATTTATATTAGGTAATTTCATTCCACCTTATCCTTTTTGTGAATCTGACCCTGTATTAAGGCAGCTGAATGATTTGACCACAACAAAAGCTTTCGCTCGAACATTTAACTTTTTGATTTGTCGAACATCGAGCCTTCAAATTATATTTCATGATGTTCAGAGTATTCATGCCCACATAAATGATATAAATAATGCCATCCTGATGCTATCCTCAGATATCCTATGCTTTGTTGAGACATGGGGTTATCCATGTGAACATTTTGAAATTCCTGGGGTTATTTCACTAAATGCTTTACGGATAGACAGCACCGAAACGGAAAACAGAAATAATCGAGGCGTTTTAGAGTATGCGAGATCTAACTTTGCTTCCGCAATCGAATTATGTAAGTTGAAAAAAATTTGTTCTGGTCGCAAGGTTTTAGAAATCCTTGTCTTCAAATGCAAAGATTATTACATATTGATGCTTTATAGGAATTCCACATTCCCCATAAGGAATTTTGAATCAGAGATGCGAGAAATTCTTACTACAGATCTGCGTGAAAAAAATGTCTTAATTTTGGGTCACTTTAATCTATGCCTTAAGTCTAGGAATAATAGAATCGAATATCTGCTTAGAGTCGATTTTCGTTCGATGATGGCACAACGCCGAAGCCGGTTTGTCTCAAAACCAAATTTGACAAGGGATGACGAAAAATCGTTCCAATATACATCAATTATTCACCCTGTCGGAAAAACAACAAAACAAAATAAAATTTGCTTAGAGATTATAATTACCTGCTGGTACCCAAATTGACTAGGCATTTTCAAATATTCAACGCACCCATGTTAAGGATATAACCTATGAAACAATATATAGCTAACACGATAGCATTTGCGCCTCTTTTTATGAAAATAGTGAAACTAACAAAGGTAGATTAAGATATTTATATACTTTCGGATAAACTGTAACTAATTAAGTACATATTTATCTGATTCTTAAGAAGTATTATATTATCAACATTATTCATTATGCAAATAATAGAAGCCTTAGTTTTAAGTAAATACATATAAACTTATTAATCAAAATTAAAGCTTAAATTGATACATACTGGGGAAAAAACTATGTACTGCTGATTAAAAAATATCAAAAGTTGACTTTTATAATAAGATTTAATAAACCTCGTAGTGATAAAGTTGGGATTAATATGGGAGGGTTATTATTTCAAAAACCCACTTAGGGTTGGGGATATTGACCTAACTTTGGACCCTAGAATGTGTTTATGCTATATAGGCGTTTGACACCTGTTGCATTGGGATGTATATATAGGATGTTATTAACTACTTTAAAGAAATCATTTTGTTTTGAAGATATTGACTTAAATGTGGTCCTAGGTAGCACATTTATGTGTTTGTGAAATATAGTCATCAAATGAAAGGTATGAGCAGGGCATATACCATGGTTTTTAATTTTACCTCAAATGATTTTGAAATACTGGTTATACCGATGCATGTATGGTCCAATACACACATGTGGTTCATTTTTTTTTAAAATCCTTTATATTTGCAAAATATTAAAGCAAAATATCATACTAAGTCAAAAACTTAAGCAATATTACTTCCTTTGGGATAGATATATGAAAGTGAGTGTGGTTTTCAATCGATTTGCTTAATATTTTGTCACAATTATACTCCAATGTCACAATAGGACGCTCACCATTCTTAAATACAATTTCTCTTCAAACTTTGGGGCAATCGCTATCAGGAGACAACAAAAGCCTTTTACCCAAAAGAAGGCGGTGCCACGTCCACTACCAATAAATATTTAATTTATTTATGTAAGACTTTTCGAATCTTACAGACACTTTTTTCAAAGCTATTATAAACAAGTAAGGAAGTCTAAGTTCGGGTGGACCACACATTATGTACCTAGTAATGATCTATTATGTCATCCCAATTTACGCAGGTCTATTTTAATACTTTCAGTACGTATTTGCCTTCAAATAGACAGACGGACAGACAGATAGACGTATCGAGAGACGGACATGGCTACATAGACTCAGCGTATCCTCCTGGTCATTTCAGTATACGTACAAACATTTCATGTTCATGAAAGGTATGAATATCGAAAAAGATATACAACTTCGCTTTTGCAGTGGGGTATTAACTACTTGCCCGGATATTTTACTTTTCATCCTGAACGTTTTGATATACATTAATAAATATATATCTCGATTCTTTTATGCCGAATGAAGTAAAGGTATATAGGTGTACGTAGGTGTGCGGAACAAAATTAGATATAAAAAATGTGGGTCTTTTATAGGCGCCAAAGAACTCAACCGATCTTTATGAAATTTTCACAATACAGTGGGTACAGCATATACAATATATAGTTTTGGAAAAGTAGGCGGAGCCACGCCCCCACGCTATATAAAGCTTCAATTCGCCATAACTCCGAACTTTTTTGGTCTAAATTAATGATATTTGGATATATGTATCACTTAGTCAATATCTACATAATTTTGGAAGAGTGGGCGGTGCGACGCCCACATATTTCGTGTTTTGTTTTTGTTCTTGAACTTTCACGATAGGTTCAGGGGTTCGCTGGGCACAACATAGTCTGTATTAAGTTTTTGGAAAAGCCCCAGGTTATAAATAGCAGCAGTTCGGTATAGCTAGGCGTTTATTTGGTTCAAGAAATTACATTTTATATATAGATGTGTTCTATGTATCAAAATGTCAAAACAACGTCTATTGGGTTTGCTAGTATATTATAAAACGGCGAAAGCAAACAACGAATTTCATCATTCTCTTGTAAAACTGAGAGACTAGTTTGCGTTCAAATAGACAGACGGACAGACACACAGAGAGACGGACACGGCTAAATCGACTCCGATCATCGTGCTGATCATTTCAGTGAAATGTTCTCTTCTTCTTCTCATACTTACATACATTTAATGTTTATTAAAGGTATGAAAATCAAAAAAGATATATAATTTCGATATTTCAGTGGGCTATTAACTACGTGCCCGAATATTTTTCTTGGGTTTCTTCCGAGTTAGCTAATTTTTGGCAGGAGTATAATACATACTACTGGGAAGCTGCTGACCTATTTTCATTGAAATATCAGGATTGAATTATAATCGAATGCCTTTGAAAATAGCAGAAACTTAATGCGGAAAAGTGGGCGGCGCCACGCCTACTTCTTCAAAATTGACAAAAAATTTTTGCAGTAGAGTTTTTCTTAAAAAGCTTATTATGTGTGCAAAATCTGATTGATATAACTAGCTTAGTTGCAGAAATATCGATTTTTAAATTTTACAAAAAAAGCAGCAAACATTTACATTTATATATAGAACATTATCACCAAATTTCGTTTCGACAAATCAATTTTTGGCTGAGTTATGGCTTAAAAATTTTTGTGGAATAGTCCACTATAAAAGTGGCGGGGCCACTCCCATTTTCGAAAATTTTTAGTTTTTGGATTTCTTTGTTTACGGAAACTTTAAAAGTGAAATATAAATGATGTAAAACTGTTTTACGAAAAGTTATTGAATATTTAATATATCTGCGATCCTCTTCAAAAGCTTCCATAAAAAAGTGGGCGTCGACCTTAACCGATCCCGCCCATATTTTCCTTGAATATTCCTTGCATATCTGGAAACCTGCGTGTTGAATTTCGTTTCGATATTTTGAACGGTTTTTGATTTATGAGCAATATTATTTCTAAATTTGAACATTTTTAAAAATTTCTTGAAAATTTTATTTTGTGCCTCAATCTCAATGTATTCACCAAATTGTATCCTAATAGGTGTATTATGTACTGAGTAATCACTTTTTTTGTGTTTTCGAAAATATTCTATACATAAAAAGTGGGCGTAGCAATCGTCCGATTCTGTCCATTTTAAATAGCGCTCGGAGATGAGTACCAAGGAACCTGTATACCAAATTGCATTAGGATATCTCAAAACATGCTCAAGTAATCGTGTTCACAGAAGTCTATATCTATCTGGATTCCTTTATACCTGCACAACCAACCGTTATCCAAACAAACTTATAATACCCTGTGTACAAGTACAGCTGGGTATAATAAAATAGAAAGCGTGGCTTTCAGCCGATTTCGCTCACTTTCACATCAACCAGTTGTCGCTCCAAAAAAAAATGGCTATGCCAAATTTCAGTGTTATATCTCCAACAGCCATTGATTTACAGCTTGTTCAACTTCTGAATTTGCTTCTTCTAAATGTGGGCGTTGCCATACCAATATGCCAAAATTTTACTGAACTTGTGTTTTGCGTTATAAAATCAATCCACCCACCAAATTTCAATAATTTAGTGGTATTCGTTTTCGAGTTATCTCATTTTTTAAATTTTTCGATACTTTCGATATAGGAAAGGGGACGTGATTATAGTCCGATTTCACTCGTTTTCAATACCAATCTATTCTGAGTCTAAATAAGCCCGCATACCGTACCCTGTGCACAAGTATAGCTGGGTATAAAATAAAGCTTGGCTTTCAGCCGATTTCGCTCATTTTCACCGCATACAGTCGCTACGAAAAAAATGTCTATGCCAAATTTCAATGTTATATCTCCAACGGCTATTAAACTTCTGAATTTGCTTCTTCTAAATGTGGGCGTTGTTATACCCATATTCCAAAATTTTACTGAACTTGTGTTTTGCGTTATAAAATCAATCCACCCACCAAATTTCAATAATTTAGTGGTATTCCTTTTCGAGTTATCTCATTTTTTAAATTTTTCGATACTTTCGATATATGAAAGATGGCTCCACTTAATAATATATATCTCAAGAACAAATTTAGCAATTCCAAAATGGTCTGACGGTCGCTAGGCCCTGCAGGTTCGAAGATAATGATTAATCAATTTGGATTTTTACCTTTTTTTTTTGTAAAAATATAAAAAAATTTGGACTTTGCGAGTAAGGATATCGAAAACTTTTTAGTTTTTCCAGATATTTTTTTTCTCTGTAAGTTCTCTTTTATTACAAAAAAATAAGCTTTCATCCAATAAAATCAATGTCTAATACAAAAGTTATAAGCATTCAAATAAATATAGCCATATACTACTTAAGTACCCTACAAATAGTAGCATATGTACATTAGGGTGTCCCAAAAATATCAATGTCTGATTTTTGGAATGCATCCCCTTTTAATTTTTTTGTATGATTGCAATAGAGCTCTACATTTAATTTCATCCACATAGAGCAACGGCAAGCCGAAACATAGCGGTGCTTGCAATTTAAAGCGAACACAAGCTGCCATGCTAGTGTGCTTGCAAATTCTTGCTATTTTTTCAGTTAGAACGACGTTATCAATTAGTCAACATGTCACTGGTACTGCGTAGCTCTAAAAAAATATATATATTTAATAGGAGATGTAATACGTCAAATCAAACGGGTTCCAAACTTCCTTCAAATGGACAAGTTCTGTCGGTTTTATTTTATAGTATTCGTGAAGTGAAATTAACTGTTAACGAGAGTGCAAAACCTCACTATTCGCGAGTGAAAGGTGCGAATACCTACCAAATCTTTGCCGAATTGTGTGAAAAAACTTGTGAATTTATATCAAGCTTGGAGGGACTTTCAAAAAAATGCCCAAAATACTCTAAACGTATTTGAACAGCGCCGGAAAGAGTTCGTAAATAGTTTAGATAATCTTTTGATATACCCCAGGCTGACACGCTTCGGCTAATTAAAATAAGTGAAGATAGAGCAGATAGCTGGAGTGGACAAAAAACTCTCTGATAAAGAAGAAAGGGAGCGCCTTAGAGCTGTTGAGGAAAAAAATAGGCATTCAAAATATATGAGCGCGAAAACTGCTTTAGCACTACCACCTGAACCACTTCAAAATGGTTCATTTTCCGATTCAACTTCAGATATAGATGTGGAAACAGATTTGCCTACACTGAACGAAGACACACAACCGGGAACAAGTAGAGTGCATCAAACGAATATCATTAATCCAAAGCTAGTAGCAGCACTTCTTAGGTGTCAGTTAAGTATGAGAAATTCTGTGTTTAGTTTGGAAGTGTTGTTACGATACTTGGATATAGCACCGATAAATTTCCAGGAAGTCCTCAATTCAAAGGATTCGTGTCAATAAGAGAAAAGAACGTGCTGAAGCTATAAAACTCGATTTTCAAAACGACGTATCATATGTTGTAACAGTTCACTGGGACGGAAACTGTTGCCTTCTTTAGATGCCCGAAGTTCGAAAGAAGAACGTCTTCCTATAGTTATTTCTTATGGAAATAAATAGCAGCTCATTGCAGTTCCGAGCTTAGAAAACTCTTCGGGAAGTGAACAGGCACAAGCTGTTTAGAACGCGATTGTGGACTGGCACCTCGAAGACAAAACCCAAGTCCTTTGTTGTGATACCAATGGTGCCTGTGTGCTTTTTGAGTAAAAACTTAATAAAGAGGTGTTAGTTTTTGCTTGACGTCATCATGTCTATGAATTGGTCTTAAAAAGTATATTCGAAGCGAAATTCAGTCACGTGGCCACAAGTCCCGATATTCCGTTCTTCAACAAGTTGCGAGATAACTGGAAAAGTGTCGACCCTGATAAAATACAGTGCTATAAAAAAGAACTTCATTCCTGTCTCACTGTTTCTGAAATTGGTAACTTAGTTGACTTTTATACAACAGAACTGATCAAAGAAGCAACCAGAGATGACTATCGGGAGCTGATAGAGCTTTCAGTGAAATGTTTAGGAGGAGATTCTGAATGAAAATTAAAAGTTCGACCTCCAGGTGCAAGGCACTGTGCACGCTGGATGGCGAGAGCAGTTTATTCCCAGAAAATGGTATTCCTTAGTGACCAATTGAAAATTACGAGGCAGGATAAATCAGCTCTGCTAAGCTTGACTCTGTTTCTCGTGACGTCCTACGTCAAGCCTTGGACTCAATGCGCTTTGGCAGTAAAATCACCTTAACAAGATTTGTGCTTTTTAAAGTCAATAAAGGCATACGAGAACATTGATAAAAGCAGCTCTACAGAAGTTCAGCTAGCATTTATGGTATTTGACTGATGGTATATCTATCTTGACATTGTTTGACGATGCTGTGGACCTGAAAACCAAAGCACAAATGGCTGCAAATTTAAACATTGTAAGTGTATTCTCCCATGGCAAACGTTACATTCCATCGCAAAAAGAACTTTGAACCTTTACACGGTAAATTTGATGAGTAAATATAGAATTGTTTTTTTTTTCATTTTCAGTAGATATTACAATATTTTCACTAAATTTTCTTTTTTGTTCCAGAAAAACACATATCTGACTTCATATCGGTAAAAAGCATGTCATTTTTCGAACGCTTTAAGATTGATACGAGTTTTCTCCACGAATCTCCTAGTATGAGGACAAATAATCCTTCATTTCAAGACGCCAAAAAGAAGGTTTCAATGCTTAGAGCAGTTAACGATTCAGCAGAAAGAGCCGTCCAGTTGATGGTTTGATCACGGTTCAGGAGGAACAAAAACAATTTTTATTACGTTGTGTACAGGAGCATCGCAAGATTTATCCCGACTGTAAAAAGCAAACTTTAGAAAGAAAATTTACAAAATAATATATAAAAAAAACTTAAATATTAAAAATTGTTAGTTGAACATTTTTTTGTTGCTTTACATTTGGTTTTACTATCTTCGCATACTAACAGACCTCAAATTTTTATATCTACGTTTCGAGTCAAGTCGGCACGGGTTATCCATATCCGAATACATAACCACCCTTATCGCAGAGTTCGCCCGAACGAACGTTCGCCTTCACTTTTTTTGTTCGGGTGAGACAAAAAAATTATAAAAAAATGTTTAGTATTGCACTTAGGTTTGCATTGATTGAGCGCGAGGAGAATATGAACGTGAAAGCGATTCGGAGAAAATTAAGGGACAGTTCTAACCCTTTGGAGCTAAGTGATTCACTGTAAGTTATAAATTACTATTTTCTGCACTTTTGAGTAACAAATTAACTTTATTTCAACTAGGTTTCGGCAATATTACAGGGTAAACAAGCCGGCATTCAAATATTTGCTTGATATTCTTACTAACTCCCTGCCACCATTGAAGCAAAAATTTGGAGTTCTACCAATTGTAAAGTTGAGCGCATGTCTTCGTTTTTTTGCAGAGGGAGGACATCAAAAAGGCGTGGGAAAGGACCATGAGGTGGGTCTTAGCCAATCTTGTTTTAGTGAGGTACTTTCAGAGGTGCTGAACATTTTGGAACCGTTGCTTTGTCCACAATGGATAACTTGGCCGACTTTAGAAGAGCAACGTCAAACTGCACACGATTTTTATACCAAGTTCGGAATAACAGGAGTTGTAGGGTGTGTTGATAGAACACACGTGAACATAACAACCCCTTCAAAGAACGTTCACCAATTTTACAACAGAAAAGGTAAATGCAGTTTAAATGTTATGCTGGTGAGTGCTGTGCATATAATTTAAGTTAAAATAAAATATAAATTATATATGTATGTACATAAATATTTGTACATGACAGCAATCTAAGAATTCGTGCTATCGTGCCTTTATATGGAACATAAGCGACATAAGATCAGAAATGGAACAGAATTATTTGCAAAGTCACAGCAATGCCCGTCTACTAGTAATAGCTTAAAATCAATGAAACGAATGAATTTAAAATAACAAAGTTTTCAGGTGACGCTGGGTACCCTCTAGAGCCTTGGCTACTTACTCCATACAAAACACCAGAAAGTGGATCACCTGAGGCAAAATTTAATGAAGTACACACGCCTTGTCGAAATATAATCGAAAGAACAAATGGTGTTCTTAAAAACCGATGAAGGCGTCTTTTAAGTGCAAGAGAGTTGTATTATGCTCCTGCAAAGGCAATAAAAATAATTAACGTTTGCGCAGCTTTACACAACATTTGCATTCATTACAAAAATGAAGCAAATTTTGTAATACACTCTGATAACGGATATTTGAACGAGACTTCTGCATTAAATAATCAACATATTGGCGAAGTAAACAGTACCTATACAGTCGCAGCTCAGCGTATTCGTACAGAAATCACAAACATTCTTTAAATAAAACATACTAATTAAAATTCATTCATTATTTTTATTTAAAAGTATTAAGGCACCTTTGTTATCCAACTTATTTCTAGTAAAAAGCAAACATAAATACTTCAATTCAATAAACTTACACCCTAATCGTGAATTAAAAAAGGAACACAAATACCGCATTGCACTGAAGTATATACATATAAAAATATTTAACTAAATAAATAATTATTTAATTCATTGAAAATATTAAAAAAATTTACTTTACGTTTACTTTGTTTGTTGGGTAGTCTTTTGATTTTCTTTTAAGAATTTCTTTTTTTATTTCTTTCAGCTCTAACGTCCGCCTGTTAAATTCGATTTGCTCCTCGAGTTCTCGCTTACGCAACCTTTCCATTTTAAGGTTATGCTCCTTCAATTCAACTAACTTTCTTTCCTTGATATCGCACATACGATGTAGTCTGCTACATATTTTATCATTATTCGGCTTTATTTCGGCTAGTATTTCGCCCAATTTACCACTTAGGTCTTTTCGCGTTTCGATTTCCTCAAGGATTAGTTCTGCGTTTGTCATTTTTTTCGCAGGATTTGGCCTACTCTGCGGAACTGGCTGAGTGCTGCTATCGCTGGGTTGACATTCACGTTCAGCAGCAACAGGATCACAATTTGAACTCGTTGGATTTTGAACTGGTTGGCTGTCCGGTATGCTTGTAGGCAAATCGGTGCTGCAACCAGGAACGTCATCAACGCATAGTACGATGTTTGCTAAAATTTGGATTGGCGAACTGGGTTTTGCCTTTTTTGCCGGAACTCCGTAGCGATGAGAGTCTTCAATACCTTCAAATGAATCGTTCAAATTCAGCAGTTGGTATATTGTCTCTTCTGCAGTTGAAAGTTGTTTAGTTTTGTTGGGCCCGCCTCCTGTCCCCTTCTCATATATTACATTTTTCTACGCCTTTTTCCGTACGTATCTTTTCTGGTCATTCCATAGCTAATAAAAGATAATTTTTCTTAAAAAAAATAATTTACATACATAGCAATAAAGGAATTTTACTTTTTTCCACTCCGCTTCACTCTTACCAAGGCTCTTACCAAGGACCAAGGCTATTTAAAGATGAAGTAAGCTGCTTCCAAAAGTGCGCCACCTTTTCCCGATTCTCTTTTGAAAACCCTCTTGCAATGTCGGGTTTTTGCACCATTTTATCCAGCAGCATTTCCGATTGTGCATTATTAATAGATTTATTCCTTAAAATAGAAGTATAATTAATTAGAAGAATATCTAATATTCAAAATAACAGAATACTTACATTTTGTTTCTCATGTTCGCATGTAAAATATAAGTGAATAGATTTGGGATTTTCCGCTGTTCATTTCGCCCGAACAAAGCGTTGCCAATAAGGCGAAATTTTTTTCGAACACAAAAAATCGGTTCGCCACTATCTGCGATAGGGTGAACAACAAATTTGAATATTTTCGGGTGAAAATTACATTCGCGATAAGGGTGAACTATTTATTATATGAGCTTTTGAGAATGAACAGAAAAAAAATAGAGGGTATGCGTATTTAATTTCGCTTGTAAAAAAAATTCCCTTATGTCTCGGGACACCCTAATGTACATATTAGACGATAACAATGTAAAGTTTTGTCTTAACTCTATGATTTTATTTTATACTTGAGAAAGTTATATGTTTTGTTTTCACGCTTATCACCCATCATTGCGACGTCCCGGAATCCTTGATACCGACTTTCACTTAACTTCATTTGCTGATGAAACCGTTCGCCATGCTCGTCACCAAGATTTTGGGGGAAAAAATGTAAAAGGGGGTGTAGAAAATTAATTTTTAAAGACATATTTACTCTTAAGAAAATAAATAAGTAAATTAGATAAATGAGTGACATATTTGTGTGTAATTTTCTTAGGCTGGACTCGTCGTTCAGTTCCGAACAAATTTTTTGTTTTTAAAAAAGAAGCAACGACCTTTTCAAAAGAATCCCACGCTGCTGCCTTCACTGGTGACAATAGTTCTTTGAATTGGTTATTGTTAAGCATCTTTCTTATTTGCGGCCCAACAAAAATTCCTTCCTTTATCTTGGCTTCTGAAATCTCTGGAAATATGGTTGTTAAATGACGGACGGCTTCGCCTTCTTTGTCCAAAGCCTTAACAAAGTTTTTGATAAGGCCGAGCTTGATGTGAAGCGGGGGTAAAATTATATTTTCTTTCTTTATAAGAGGGTAGTATTTTATGTTGTCCTCACCAACTTTAAGTTCGATTCGGTCTGGCCAATCCTTTATGATGTAGCGGTCTTGACGAGCTCGGCTATCCCATTTGCAGAGAAAGCAACAGCATTTTGTGTACCCACTTTGTAGACCGCATAGCATTCCAACGACTTTAAGATCGGCACATATTTTCCAATCATGCTCTTCATATTTGCATGCGCGATCGGGATAGATGGTTTCTGGTTGCCAATATGTAATAATACGATCTTTAACCCTTTCGCGCCGGAATTTTATTTCGGTTCGCAGCATATTTTTTTGGATTTTTTTTTTTAATGTGAAAATAGCGTTAAAAGAACATGTTCTGCATACATATAAAATGGCTAGGTCCTTTCGTTATCCTGGGACACATTATCCCAATAAGGTTTTATGCTGGGACACATTATCCCAATAAGGTTTTATACATTAGAATTGAAGAATTAAAAACCATCAATTTTGAAATATTATATTATTTATTTGGAAAACATTGTAGCTTTTCTACTGAGAAAACATTTATTTATGGTAGGGAGTAAGGCAGTTAAAACAAAGTGCATTATTACATCCGGAGCAAATGTAATTTGTTCTTTTTTCCTTTTTTAGCGAAGTGCACCGGACGCAACGACGTCGAGAAGGCCCTTTTATTGGTAAATGATCACCTATATTCAATAATGCATTGCGTGTACGTTTAGCTGGTCTTCCGGCAGTCCGACGAGTTTTTAGTGTTTTGTGTTTCGTGCCTTCCGAAATCAATGACTCAGCTAACGGTACGATGAACTGTATCAACGATGTTTTTTTGCGTTTGATGTCGTTGTGAACAATCCAAGCATTTACGGTGGAAAGCATCAGAATTTTGTAAAATGCTTTCTTCCACCACTTCTAGGATTTTCGATTTAGATCATATACTGCTGATTTTTGATCGGCCAGGTCTACGCCGCCCATTATACGGTTGAAGTCCGGAATAGCTAAGGGACAATCAATTTGCTTCTTTTTACCATCCTTTTGCTTTCTGTCTACGCTGGTTACTATTGGTTTGTGGCAGTTAGAAACAACTAGTACTTCCTTGGAGTCCATCCAACGTGTAGCCATTATTCCATCACAGCTTATTTGGAACTGACTTTCCCCGCGAACTAATCGCGCCTCGAACACCGGAAAAGGAATATATTTTATTAGTGAAATTGAGGAAAAAAATTCGGTCGAATGCAATAGCCACTTCCTTATCACGGATAGTACTAGTTCATTTTGTAACAACCCTTTCGCCAAGTGTGCCAGCAAGATTTGGAGTGATATCTTTACCAGTATATACATTCAAATCGTACGTATATCCGGTCTTTGCATCGCATCGCAACCAAATTTTAACACCGCGCTTGATTGGCTTCATAGGCATGTATTGCTTTAGACTAGACCGCCCTTTCAATTTTGCCATACACTCGTCGATGGATTGAAATGGACTATCACTTCTCATGCGCATGCAGCGGGTTTTCATGCAAGCAATGACTTCAGCAATATAGTAATCTTTTGGAGCATCGTTTGGTTTATCGCAATCATTCAAATATAACTTCGAACAAAGTAATGTGAAGCGATCACGAGAAATACTATTTTTTATCATTTGATTTCCCATTGATTTTGCTCCAATAGTCATGTAAAGACGGCAAATGATTGTAGTGCATGACTATTATTACACCTAGAAATACCAATATTTCATGTTCATCCGTTAGGGCCCTATTAGTCTTTTTGTCTCTATTCAGTTTTCTTATTCGCTGATTTTTACATTGTGCGATGAAAATGCACAGACTTTTTGGAAACATCTTTCTGAATACACTGAACTCGGTAGCACCTCGAGGAAAAGTTTCCAAGACTTGTGGATCTCTTTCCAAAGGCATTTCAAATTTGGGTTCAAAGTTTACCTCTCCTGTTAGGTTAGTCTAGGTAGCAACGGCACCTGCTTCATTTGCGTCATTTTCACAATGTTCTTCTTCCACTTCGGTCATCTTCATGCTGTTCTTCGTCGCCCGATTCAGAATAGGAAGCATCCTTTACATCTTCACCTACTTCTGTAATATTTTCTTCGTCAGACGAAGGCATATAGCTGCTCTCAGACGGGCTATCTCTTCTGCTTTGTTTGGTTTCGGGTTAACAGTCCAATAAATCAGAAAAACGCCTTAGTTTATTGCCGTCTATGAACAATCGCCACTCTTTGGAATCATATGGTTTACCAAACCGTTTGAATAAGCCAGTAATGTCTTTTCAGTAACAAACACTGTCCTCCTTCGTATAGAATTTAGAAAATGGTTCGTGACGAGTTCTATAATATGTTACCTTAACATCTGATGAAAGGAATTTAAATTGTTGCATACGAGAGGCGTGTAGCTCGGCCTTTACCTTGGACAATTCCAAATCTCTTATCCAATCATTGAGTTGTGCTTGTGACAAAATGTTTTTTTCGTTTTTCGTGTGAAGTTCAGTACAACTTGATGCCGCCTAATCAGATGCTGCTGTTGACAATGAAACTGGACCCGGAACCAAAGTTGAATGTGACAATGGCAATGTAGTTAGATGAGCAACTTCCGTGGAATCTGGTACTGACAATGAAGCTGTGGATACGATGGCATGCGTTACTTTTCTAAACTTTCCAACCCCAAATACTTCTGTAGTACAAATATAGCAGTCCGTTGAATGGCAAGTTGGTTCCCTCCACTTAATTGGTGTACTAAATTTCATATGTTGCCTTAGTAGATAAATTCCAAAATTAGTCAGATATGCATTAAAAAGCAGCAAATTCCTAAATTTTACTACGCACCTTTTTGTTCCGGATGAATCAATTCGATTCGACATGTGCTGCACACAATATTCGGTGCCCATGATTTTCCAGTGTTTTTATGCTGAATGGGAAGATACTTATAGCATGTAACTTTCAAAGGATTGAAAACACACGTCGCATCCTTTTAATTGTTACACTCAAACTCTCGCGCCCTTTTATTCATATTATTTTTTTAAGTAAATGACGGGTTATAAAATGTACTTACGGACTGAACAGTATCCGGTGAGCCTTCCATATACTGTTATTTATACTCAGATCAAGTAAAAATCGAAGCCTACCTAGACAAAAAGGTTCCTTATTTATACAAAGAAAACACTACTGCTTTAAAAAATTTGCTCTTGCTTCAAATGTATCTGGGCTTGAAATTCTAAAGTTTACCTACTTGAGAAAATAGCATTAACAGTTTTTTGTATCTAATAACTCTTCGAAAATCTACCTATGTACTAACTAATATATGAATACTAATACATATGTACGTGTAGGGTACTTCAGTATTATACGATATGTCTATATTTATTTTAATGCTTATAACTTTTGCATTAGTCCATCGATTTTATTGGATGAAAGCTTATTTTTTTTAAGAAAACATACCTTACAGAGAAAACAAAATATTTGGAAAAAAATAAAAAGTTTTCGATATCCTCGCAAAGTACACATTTTTTATATTTTTACAAAAAAAAAAGGTAAAAATCCGTATTGATTGTTCATTATCTTCGAACCTACGGGGCCTAGCGAAAAGTTTTGTGTGCATTATGCGTTTATAACAATTTTGTTAGCTTTTACTTTTTTATACCATTTTGGAATTGCTCAATTTGTTCTTGAGATATATATGATTAAGTGGAGCCTTTTTTTTTTTTGAAATAACGGTAAATCGTCAATATCTCAAAAACGGTACAATAGAATCAAAAATAACCTCGAGTTTCGGAGTCAGGGAGTGGTCTACATACGAATTTCATGTTCGGGTCTCCGGTGGAGAAAACAAGTTCGAATTTGTAGACAAGTGATAAAAGTGATCAAAGGATGGTCCTCTGATTATGTGCTGAACAAAACAAAAAGTGACAGCTGAAAGTAAAAGTCCGATTTTGGTATAAATTGTTTTGCTAACAAGATCTCCAAGTAATAGAGTTTAAAAATATAATAATATCCATATAAAGAAATATCACAATCGACATTTGTACCCCAAAATGGTTCGTTTAAAATTGAAAACTGAGCAGCTGTCACTTTTTATTCGTTCACAATGCATCTTTTGTGAATTTTTTTCCAAAAACGTTCACAATGAACAACTTTCTCATGATAACTTAATCAGATTTTTGTGTAAATGAAAATGTCACGATTAGGTTATCATGTGATAAAGTTTATCATAACCAGACATTGAGTGAACGGTACTTAGAGTTTCTTTTATGCACGTGAAAAGTTGGTAATTATTCGCATTCCATCCAATAAAAGTATAAATTATTCGAATAAATAATAAATATATAATATATTAAATGGATTTTTTATTCGAATAATCCCATGCCTACTTGACACTTCAGTGGTTTAGCGTGAGTACTTCCACCAGCATTAACACCAAGAATTATGTCAGCTAGGTATCCAGCGAAGAATATCTCTGGCAGGAAAATGCTACTTTGTGTTGAGTACCTCGACAAACATAAATAATCTTATCTTACTAATATTATAAATGCGTAAGTTTGTGAGTGAATGTTTGCAAGTCTTTAAGTAAGAATTTGTTTAAACATCTTTTCATGAGTATAGAATGGGTAACAGGTTCATGCGATTCCGGCAAGTGAACCAAAAACCGACGCATTTAAACAAAATTTTCTTTGTGATGCTTTAAACTCGATACCTTGGTAGTCCTTTGTCGTTGTTAAAATTAAGAATACATAAAAGTTAAGATACCTGTAAGCCTTACTTTACATGACATAAGAAATGTTGCATGCCACTGAACAGCTTATAAATCTATGGCTTTATTTTGTGAGCTTTTCATTCACGTGAAATAGCAAACAAAGAGGAATATAAGCCATATTACACTTGATTATATAAAGTCTTACATTTTTTGGTGGGTATGACAACGCCCCGGGGTCACGCCAACGCAAATCATAGAATGCTGTGATAATTTTTTGTAGAAACAGATTTCGAAATTTTCGAGAAATTAAAGCGCTAACGAAAATATTTTACCAGTCACCATTATTACTGGAGGGGCCAAGGAAGAATCGGTATTATTTGTGTTTGGCACGAGACCATGTTTATCGAGTACCTCATAGTCCAATTACCCACCGACGTGTGTAACGTACGTTTACGTATCCCGTACGTACGTACGTTTGAGCGAATCTTATTCCCGTGGCGCCAACGGAGAAATCAGCCATTTCTGTTGTTTATATTCAATACAATGTTGCCATTGATCAGTTTTCATGAATGCTAACGCAAACGTGTACTTTTGAAACAATTATTTTTCATTTTAAGAGTGTCCGAAATTAATATCAAATAATTATAGCCAGTCAATTTATTTAAAAGCAACAACTTAATATCGTAATTTCAGGTTATTTCAACATTATTACGAAAATTTAAAAGGTAGTTTGAGGTACTTTTGTAAAGCAACTGCAAACGATCCATAACCAGCATACACACGTATGAATAGGCAACACTGTCATATGAGCGAGCAATCAGCTGACACGTTCTTACGGAAAAAATCAAAATTTCTTTGATTTCTACGCTACGTACTACGTATACGGAAAAATTGAACGTCGGTGAGTGTTCGTTTACATGACATTCTCATAAGACAGGTCGTGTCAGCTGACACGTACTACGTACGTGCGTCGGTGGGTAATTGGACTATTACTCTTTACTTACACAAAAGTCAAAAAGTATCGAGCGCCGCCAACAGATTTTACATTCATCGGACCGCAAACGTCCGTGTGCACAAGCTCTAGAATTTATGTGGTTTTAATTTCATTATTTTTCGGAAATGGCATTGCACATAATTTCGATTTATTACAGGTGTCGCAGTTGGGCTTCGCGTTTGTTGTTTTTGCATTCAATGTTTTTGCATCTATTCCGAGAACTAAATCATTTCACAATATTTTTTATGCTTTCGAAGTTAAGATGGCCGTATCGATTGTGCCATGTTATACTATAAGCATTTAACAAATATGTCGGATTTGATACTCGCTGCGCATTGAAAACAAACAAATTATTTTTTAAATTTGCTTTTATTAGCCTTGCGCCGCACTTGTCTCTTACTTCAGCGAAACTATGTTTGAATGTCACTGTGTTCTCGTACTTCATTGCTTTGCTTACCGAGTAAAAGTTCATTTTGAGCGAAGGCACGAACAACACATCTCGAAGCTCTATGTTACA